>CAMZMU010000083.1:1330239-1413466 GCA_947311845.1 Poa pratensis
GTAGGTTTCGTTGTGGTCATCCTTCATCGGGTGGAATGACCGTCGGTACCAGCTGCACCGACAGAGTCGTGTTGTTTAAACGATAGAAACAAAACGATGAAGAGCGGAAAGACAAACCAACGGGGTCACGAGATTTAATGTGGAAAACACCTCCATAATGGAGGAGAGAAAAAATCACGGGCGCCAGCAGACAGCAAAATTCATTATATGGGTGAGGTTACAAACGCACGGCGATTTACAACGTGTGACTTATTTCCAACTATATCAAAGGCCCAATTTATTCTGAAAGGAGATGCGGAATACGAGATACTTCATGGTCTTGCTAATGGAAGACATAGAAAGAAACTCATTCACTCCTTAAACCAGGAAGAGGGTTATGATTGAAGGCCATGAGCAGTTGAAATCCTACATCACGAAGTTTTATAAAATATTTTGGAAGACGGCAACGCAGATAATTTCTCGATGGACGAAACCCAAACAGATGATATCCCGCAGGTTTCCGATGTGGAAACGCCCATCTGACCTCTCCTTTCTCTTTTGGAGGAGGTGAAGAAGGCGGTTTTATTCCAAATGGAACACAACAAGCACCGGTCCGGATGGTTTCCCCGTAAAGTTTTATCAAACTTTCGGGACATAATCCAAGTGGACTTGCTCGCGATGTTTCAGGATTTACATGCTGGACATCTTGAGTTGTTCGCCTAAAATTTCGGTGAGATAATTTTGTTGCCATAGGTTATATGGAGCAGAAAGGATTCAGCAATATAGACCTATCTGTCTTCTTACGTTAGCTTCAAGATTTTCACTTAAAACGCTACTATTTAGGCTTAACTCGGTGGCGGATCATGTTGTGAGGCCACTCGACGACGTTTATGCAAGGGCGCAATATCCTTGAGGAGTTGTGATTTCATGAAAACTGTTCATGAGATGCATAGGAAAAACTCATTGGAGTCTTTCTAAAAATGGACTTCGAAAAAAGTGTATGATAAAGTCAAGTGGTCTTTCTTGCAACATACACTCGGACGAAAGGTTTTTCTGCTGAGTGGGAGCATTGATTCATATTTCGTTTTCGGAGGAGGAAGTGTTGCCATCAAAGTCAATGACGATGTTGGTAGAAACTTCCAGACGAAAAAAGGGGATTACGGCAAGGCGATCCATTATCACCTATATTGTTTATATAGTTGCTGATATGTTAGCCATAATCATTGAGCGGGCAAAATCCGATGGGCAATTGTTGGCGTGGTACCGCATCTAGTTGATGGAGGATTATCCATTTGCAATACGCTGACGATACAATTCTTTTTATGGAACTGATATGGAGAAGGCGACAAACCTGAATTAAATATTATCAGCGTTCGAGCAACTTTCCGGTCTAAAATTCAATTTCCATAAAAGTGAAGTGTTTTGTTTTGGCGACGTCCAAGAGGAGGTGCCATTATGCGAATTATTTGGCTGTGGGCTCGGCCAGTTTCTATTAACTATCTAGGCATCCCATTTCACTTTAGGAGGTTAACGATAGCTCAGTGAAACATGTTGAGGAAAGACTACAGAAGAGGCTAGGTAGCTGGAAAGGAAACTACTATCCTTAGGGGGAAGATTGGTACTCATAAATTAAGTCCTCACTAATATGGTGTTGTATATGATATCTTTCTTTTCAACTACCAAGGGAAGTCTTGCATCGATTGGATTACTTTCGATCCAGATTCTTTTGGCAAGGGGATAGTGAGAAAAAGAAATACTGGCTGGCAAAATGGGATGTAGTGTGCCGCCCTAAGGACCATGGTGGTCTTGGGTTCATGACCTACAGGTCAAGAATAGAGCTCTTCTTGGTCAGTGGCTTTTTAAGCTACTGCGGAAGAGGGGTGTGGCAAAACCCTCCTTAGGAAGAAGTACATTGGCTCAAGTGTGATATCACAGGTTTCTTTGAAATCAGGTGAGGTGATTCCATTTCTGGGCGGGTCTAATGGCGACGAAGAAATTCTTCTTTCCATATGGCTCCTTCTCTATTTAGGATGGGTTGTGAGATAAGGTTCGGGGAGGGGATACATGGTTGGGTACTACCCGCTCGAGAACAATATCCAGCGTTATATGGTTAGTCCAAGGACGTCACAAGAGCGATTCTCTTGCTCAAGTATTGGTTGATAATCAACCCGCTGTGGACATTTCGTAGAGATCTTGTTGGACCCAGGTGGCATCTTGGCATGAGTTGCTCCAGCGACTCGCTTTTGTCAATTTGTCTCAAGGGGACCGATGAGTTTCGGTGGAATTTACGCAAGTGCGGCAAATTCTCTGTGGAATCCATGTATACCGCACTCGTTCAGCCGGATGTGCCAGTTAATAATAAGAAAATCTGGAAGATGAAGATTCCACTTAAAACAAAGTTTTCGCGTGGTATCTTCGTCGAGGAGTAATTTTACAAAAGACAACCTTGCAAAACGCAATTGGCATGGGAGTAAACAGTGTGTATTCTGTCATAAAGACGAGACAATCAACACCTGTTCTTCGAGTGTAAGTTTGCTAGTTCTATATGGTCCATCATCCAAATAGGTTCTACTATTTATCCTCCTACAAGCATTGCTAATATTTTTGGCAACTGGCTGTATGGTGGGGTAGATAATAGGTTCAAACAACTTATTAGGGTGGCAGCGCTTGCCGTAATATGGTCGCTTTGGCTATGTAGAAATGACAAGGTTTTTAATGATAAAAATTGCTCTCTTATGCAGGTTATCTACCGGACTACTGCTACACTCGTTCGTGGTCTCAAGTTGCAACGTGTGGGGGCATCGAGACCTGTTTATGGAGATCTGTACAAGACTGGAGGATACGGCGAGTGACTTTTTATCCCTACATGGATGGCAGCTTATTTGTGGATCGGCCTCTGGTGCTCTAGTTAATAGTGCCAGAAACAATGCTTGTACGTCACACGTCAGTTGGGAACCCCAAGAGGAAGGTATGATGAGTGCAGCAGTAAGTTTTCCCTCAGTATGAAACCAAGGTTTAATCGACCAGTAGGAAAACGAGGTTTGCTTCGAAGGTGTTGGTGAAGGAGTGTAGTGCGGCGCAACACCAGGGATTCCGGTGCCAACGTGGAACCTGCACAACACAAAAATTACTTTGCCCCAACTTAACAGTGAGGTTGTCAATCTCACCGGCTTGCTGAAAACAAAGGGTTAAACGTATCGAATGGAAATGATGTTTGTTTGCATAAAACAGTAGAGAACAATGATTGCAGTAGATTGTATTTCAGATGTAAAAGAATGGACCGGGGTCCACAGTTCACTAGTGGTGTCTCTCCAATAAGATAACTAACATGCTGGGTAAACAAATTACAGCTGGGCAATTGACAATTGATAAGTGCATATAACATGCATGTGTGAGCTGTGGTGTCTACTATGAGATTCATTTGGGCATTACGACAAAGTACATAGACCGCTATCCAGCATGCATCTATGCCTAAATAGTCCACTTTCCGGTTAACATCCGTACCCCTTCCAGTATTAAGTTGCAAGCAACAGACAATTGCATTAAGTAATGTGCGTAATGTAAACAATACATTCATCCTTGAATAAAGCATTGCTGTTTTACCCCTAGTGGCAACAACACATCTACAACCTTAGAACTTGCTGTCACTATCCCAGGTTAAATAGAGGTTGAACCCAACTATCATGCATAAATACCCCCTCTTGGAGTTACAAGTATTCACGTGGCCAAGGCTTCAACAAGTAACGGAGAGCATGCAAGATCACAAATGACATAGACATGATAATATAATATTCAGCTCCACATAGGTATCAATATAAGTCAGATCCCAGCAAACACAACATGTAGCATTACAATAAGATGATCTTGATCATGATAGGCAGCTCACAAGATCTAAACATGATGGCACAAGTGGAGAAGACAACCATCTAGCTACTGCTATGGACCCATAGTCCAAGGATGAACTACTCACGCATCACTCCGGAGGCGGGCATGGCGATGTAGAGCCCTCCGGTGATGATTCCCCTCTCCGGCAGGGTGCCGGGAAGAGCTTCAGAACCCCCCGAGTTAGGGTTGACGACGGCGGCGGCAGCGAATATGTTCTGGATGAAAGGCTCGGTGTTTTAGGGTTTTCGCGTCTCGGGGAATAAATAGGCGAAGGGGCGATGTCGGCGGACCCCCGAGGGGCCCAAACACACCAGGCGCGGCTGGGCCCACTGCCGCGCCGTGGTGGTTTGGCCACCTCGTGGCTCTCTTCGTCTCTCCTTCGGACTCCGTGTACGTGCTGGAAAAATAGGGACTGGCCTTTTGTTTCGTGCAATTCCGAGAATATTTCCAGAAGTAACTTTCTGAAACCAAAAACAGCAGAAAACAGGGAACTGGCACTGTGGCATCTTGTTAATAGGTTAGTCCCAGAAAATGCATAAAAGTGATACGAAGTGTATATAAAACATGTAGCAAATGGTATAATATAAGCATGGAACAGCAGAAATTATGGATACGTTGGAGACGTATCAAGCATCCCCAAGCTTAGTTCTACTCGTCCTCGAGTAGGTAAAACGATAACAACAAATAATTTCTGAGGAGACATGCTTTCACACAATCTTGATCAATATATTGCAAGGCTCATGTCATGAATGAAGTGACTCAAAGCAATGATCTATAGTTTGCTAACAAATAGATAAAGAGTAAACAATGAATCATATAAGCAAAAACTTTTCATGAATAGTACTTTCAAGACAAGCATCAAAAAGTTTTGCATAAGAGGTAACTCATAAAGCAATAGATTCAAAGTAAAAGGCATTGAAGCAACACAAAGGATGATTAAGTTTCAGCATTGCTTTCAACTTGTAACATGTATATCTCATGGATAGTTGTCAACATAAAGCAATATAACAAGTGCAATAAGTAAATATGTAAGAATCAATGCACACAAAGTTGACACAAGTGTTTGCTTCTAAGATAGAAAGGAGTAGGTAAACTGACTCAACATAAAGTAAAAGATAGGCCCTTCGCAGAGGGAAGCAGGGATTAAATCATGTGCTAGAGCTTTTTAAGTTTTCGAAAGCATATAGAGAGCACAAAATAAGTATTTGAGAGGTGTTTGTTGTTGTCAACGAATGGTAGTGGGCACTCTAACCCCCTTGTCAACCAGACTTTCAAAGAGCGGCTCCCATGAAGGACGTTATTCTACCAGCAAGGTAGATCATCCCTCTTCTCTTTTGTTTACACATGTATTTTAGTTTCTTTATAGATGACACTCCTCCCAACCTTTTGCTTACACAAGCCATGGCTAACCGAATCCTCGGGTGCCTTCCAACATTCACATACCATGGAGGAGTGTCTATTGCAAAATTAAGTTGCTTACTGATAAATCAGGGCAAAACATGTGAAGAGAATTATTAATGAAAGTTGTAATTAATTGGGGCTGGGCACCCCGTTGCCAGCTCTTTTTGCAAATTATTGGATAAGCGGATGTATATGCCACTAGTCCAGGTGAAAGTCTGTCAGAAGTAAATGACAAGATTGAAAGATAAAACACCACATACTTCCTCATGAGCTATAAAACATTGACACAAATAAGGAGTAATAAAGTTTTGAATAGTTTAAAGGTAGCACATGAAATATTTACTTGGAATGGCAGGAAATACCACATAGTAGGTAGGTATGGTGGACACAAATGGCATGGGTTTTGGCTCAAGTTTTGGATGCACGAGAAGCATTCCCTCTCAGTACAGAGTTTAGGCTAGCAAGGTTGTTTGAAGCAAACACAAGTATAAACCGGTACAGCAAGAATCACATAAAAACATATTGCAAGTATTATAAGACTCTACACTGTCTTCCTTGTTGCTCAAACATTTTACCAGAAAATATCTAGACCTTAGAGAGAACAAATATGCATCCCAAGTCTCAACAAGCTCTACGGTAGTTCTCCACTACTAGGCTTTAACTACATGATGCAAGAGCTTAAACATGATCTACTTGAGAGCTCAAAACAATTGCAAAGCATCAAATCAAAACAAGACAATGATCTACAAGAATGCATATGTCTTTTCCAATACCAACTACTACATGTAGCATTTTCTTTCTTCCAAACAAACACCAATAATTTATTTAAACATAAACTCTCCAAATGATAATATAATGCAGCAAGAGAGTATTTATAAACAAGTGCTAACAGCTCGAAGAGATGCATGAAAAACAGGAGCTAAAAGCACTGCAGTAGCTAGTTAAGAATACTCAACAAATATAAGTGAAGAACATGAGTATTCACATGAAAAAGCGGAGCGTGTCTCTCTCCCACACAAGGATTGCTAGGATCCGAATTTATTCAAACAAAAAAAAAATAAAAACACACAGACGCTCCAAGTAAAGCGCATAAGATGTGAAAGAATTAAAATATAGTTTCACTAGAGATGACCTGATAAGTTTGTTGATGAAGAAGGGGATGCCTTGGGCATCCCCAAGCTTAGACGCTTGAGTCTCTCTGAATATGGTTGGGATGAACCACGGGGGCATCCCCAAGCTTAGGCTTTTCACTCTTCTTGATCACATAATATCACCCTTCTCGCTTGATCCTTGAAAACTTCCTTCACACCAAACTCAAGACAGTTCTCATTAGAGGGTTAGTGCATAATCAAAAATTCTCATATTCTGTAATGATACAATCAATCCCAAAGCTTCTGGACATTAGCTACAGCCACCAATGCTTTGTGGAGCAAAGAAATCCACACAAACACAGTAAAAGAGCGAATGCAAAACAAAAGGCAGAATCTGTCAAAAACAGAACAGTCTGGAATGACGAATTTTTTCGAGGCACTTAAGTTGCTCAGATGGATCTGGCCTAAAATAATGAAAGTTGCGTACATATCTCAGGAATATGCGTGATTTTTCTCAGAATTTTTTGAATTTTCTACAGGGAGATAAGCTCAAATCCGTGACAGCTAAAAATCTGTCACTGCGCAGAAATCCAAATCTTGCATCAACTTTCAATATAGAACTTTACTTGGCACAACATTGCGATAAAATAAAGATACAAAGGAGTTGCTACAGAAGTAACAAAACTCCTTGACTCAAAGAAAACAAAAATAACAGCAAATAAAAACGATGGGTTGTCTCCCATAAGCGCTTTTCTTTAACGCCTTTCAGCTAGGCGCAGAAAGTGAAAATCAAGTGTTGTCAAGAGAAGAAGCATCAACATCATAACTTGCTCTAACAATAGAGTCAAAAGGTAACTTCATTCTCTTCCTAGGGAAGTGTTCCATACCTTTCTTGAGAGGAAATTGGTACCTTATATTACCTTCTTTCATATCAATGATGGCACCAACAGTTCGAAGAAAAGGTCTTCCCAAAACAATAGGACAAGATGCATTGCATTCAATATCCATAACAATAAAATCAACGGGGACAAGGTTATTTTTACGTAATAAAAACATCATTAACTCGCCCCAAAGGTTTCTTCATAGCATTATCAGCGAGAAAAACATCCAAATAACAATGTTCCAAAGGTGGCAAATCAAGAATATCATAAAGCTTCTTGGGCAAAACGAAATACTTGCACCAAGATCACACAAGGCATTGCAATAAAATCATTCACCTTTACCTTAATGATGGGTTCCCAACCATCTTCTAATTTCCTAGGAATAGAAGCTTTAAGTTTCAACTTCTCCTCCCTAGCTTGCAAAAGAGCATTTGTAATATGCTTTGTAAAAGCCAAATTAATAGTGCTAGCATTGGGACTTCTAGCTAATTTTTGCAAGAACATAATAACTTCAGAGATGTTACAATCATCAAAATCAAAATCATTATTGTCAATGGTGGTGGAACCATTGTCTCCAATAGTTTGAAAAATTTCAGCACTTTTATCAGAAAAAGTTTCAGCAGTTTTAGGCAATTTCAAACGCTTAGCAGAAGTAGTAGAGACATTACAACACCAATAACATTACCATCAATAGTAGGAGGTTTACTAGCATGTGAAACATTAGCATTACTAGTGGTGGTGATAGTACAAACTCTAACTATACTATTCTCTTTTTCAAGTTCTTCCTCTTTTTCCCACCTAGCATGCAATTCAGCCAACATCCTAATATTATTATCAATTCGAACTTGGATGGCATTTGCTGTAGCAAATGACTTAATATCTTTAACTTCATTAGGCATAACTTTCAGTTTTAGAATTTCAACATCATGAGCAAGACTATCAACTTTAGAACAAGATCATCAATTTTTTCAAACTTTTCCTCAACAGTTTTATTGAAAGCTTTTTGTGTGCTAATAAATTCTTTAAGCATAGCTTCAAGATCAGAGGACACACTTCTATTGTTGCTGTAGGAATTACCATAAGAATTGCCATAACCATTTGAAGGATAAGGCTTATAATTGTTGCTACCAAAATTATTCCTATAAGCATTGTTGTTGAAGTTGTTGTTTTTAATGAAGTTTACATCAACATGCTCTTCTTGAGCAACCAATGAAGCTAAAGGAACATTATTAGGATCAACATGAGATCTACCATTCACAAGCATAGACATAATAGCATCAATCTTATCACTCAAAGAGGAGGTTTCTTCAACAGAATTTACCTTCTTACCTTGAGGAGCTCTTTCGGTGTGCCATTCGGAATAGTTGATCATCATATCATCAAGTAGCTTTGTTGCTGCACCTAAAGTGATGGACATAAAGGTTCCTCCAGAGGCTGAATCCAATAAGTTCCTTGAGGAAAAATTTAATCCTGCATAAAAGGTTTGGATGATCATCCAAGTAGTCAGTCCATGAGTGGGACAATTCTTCACCAAAGATTTCATTCTTTCCCAAGCTTGAGCAACATGTTCATTATCAAGTTGTTTAAAATTCATAATGCTACTTCTCAAGGATATAATCTTAGCAGGAGGATAATATTTCCCTATGAAAGCATCTTTGCATTTTGTCCAAGAATTAATACTATTTCTAGGCAAAGAAAGCAACCATTCTTTAGCTCTTCCTCTCAAGGAGAAAGGAAAAAGTTTCAGTTTTATAATATCCCCATCCATATCCTTATACTTTTGCATTTCACAAAGTTCAACAAAGTTATTAAGATGGGCAGCAGCATCATCAGTACTAACACCAGAAAATTGCTCTTTCATAACAAGATTTAATAGAGCAGGTTTAATTTCATAAAATTCTGCTGTAGAAGCAGGTGGAGCAATAGGAGTGCATATGAAATCATTGTTGTTTGTGCTAGTGAAGTCACACAACTTAGTGTTCTCAGGAGTACTCATTTTGAAAAACAAAATCAAACTGAATTAAACAAGTAACTAATTTTTTTGTGTTTTTGATAAGAGAGCAAACAAGACTAAATAAAAATAAACTAAGCAAGACAAATAACAAAGTAAAGAGATTGGGTGTGAGAGACTCCCCTTGCAGAAGCAATTCGTTTTCCCCGGCAACGGCGCCAGAAAACGTGTTGGTGGCTCTAGGTTAATAGTGCCAGAAACAATGCTTGTACGTCACACGTCAGTTGGGAACCCCAAGAGGAAGGTATGATGAGTGCAGCAGTAAGTTTTCCCTCAGTATGAAACCAAGGTTTAATCGACCAGTAGGAAAACGAGGTTTGCTTCGAAGGTGTTGGTGAAGGAGTGTAGTGCGGCGCAACACCAGGGATTCCGGTGCCAACGTGGAACCTGCACAACACAATCAAATTACTTTGCCCCAACTTAACAGTGAGGTTGTCAATCTCACCGGCTTGCTGAAAACAAAGGGTTAAACGTATCGAATGGAAGATGATGTTTGTTTGCATAAAACAGTAGAGAACAATGATTGCAGTAGATTGTATTTCAGATGTAAAAGAATGGACCGGGGTCCACAGTTCACTAGTGGTGTCTCTCCAATAAGATAACTAACATGCTGGGTAAACAAATTACAGCTGGGCAATTGACAATTGATAAGTGCATATAACATGCATGTGTGAGCTGTGGTGTCTACTATGAGATTCATTTGGGCATTACGACAAAGTACATAGACCGCTATCCAGCATGCATCTATGCCTAAATAGTCCACTTTCCGGTTAACATCCGTACCCCTTCCAGTATTAAGTTGCAAGCAACAGACAATTGCATTAAGTAATGTGCGTAATGTAAACAATACATTCATCCTTGAATAAAGCATTGCTGTTTTACCCCTAGTGGCAACAACACATCTACAACCTTAGAACTTGCTGTCACTATCCCAGGTTAAATAGAGGTTGAACCCAACTATCATGCATAAATACCCCCTCTTGGAGTTACAAGTATTCACGTGGCCAAGGCTTCAACAAGTAACGGAGAGCATGCAAGATCACAAATGACATAGACATGATAATATAATATTCAGCTCCACATAGGTATCAATATAAGTCAGATCCCAGCAAACACAACATGTAGCATTACAATAAGATGATCTTGATCATGATAGGCAGCTCACAAGATCTAAACATGATGGCACAAGTGGAGAAGACAACCATCTAGCTACTGCTATGGACCCATAGTCCAAGGATGAACTACTCACGCATCACTCCGGAGGCGGGCATGGCGATGTAGAGCCCTCCGGTGATGATTCCCCTCTCCGGCAGGGTGCCGGGAAGAGCTTCAGAAACCCCCCGAGTTAGGGTTGACGACGGCGGCGGCAGCGAATATGTTCTGGATGAAAGGCTCGGTGTTTTAGGGTTTTCGCGTCTCGGGGAATAAATAGGCGAAGGGGCGATGTCGGCGGACCCCCGAGGGGCCCAAACCACCAGGCGCGGCTGGGCCCACTGCCGCGCCTGTGGTGGTTTGGCCACCTCGTGGCTCTCTTCGTCTCTCCTTCGGACTCCGTGTACGTGCTGGAAAAATAGGGACTGGCCTTTTGTTTCGTGCAATTCCGAGAATATTTCCAGAAGTAACTTTCTGAAACCAAAAACAGCAGAAAACAGGGAACTGGCACTGTGGCATCTTGTTAATAGGTTAGTCCCAGAAAATGCATAAAAGTGATACGAAGTGTATATAAAACATGTAGCAAATGGTATAATATAAGCATGGAACAGCAGAAATTATGGATACGTTGGAGACGTATCACCCTCCACCACCATAGGCGTTTCTACAATTTCTCATATTGATATGTAATTCGCCTTGTTATTCTTTGATAGTATCTCAGACTTTTTGGCTGTGTGCATCTTAGTATGCAGAGGCTGGGTGTAATGCTTAAACTCTTTTAAGTAATAAAAACTCCCTTTATCTAAAAAAAACTTATCCCAACCGGCGGCTTTATAAGATGTATTTACGGTGGTGCAAAATCCTAAGTCAGCTGCAGTCTGACTCGGAAACGATCCGTACCGTACCAAGCCTACGGCGATGGGACTCCGCTTCGCTTCGAAATTAGCCTCTCACTTTATATCTTCATATGAATTTGGATCAACATAAAACAACACGTGCGTCCTCGTGGGGCAGCCGGTGATGCCGCTGTGCCGCCACCGGCTTGCGTACTTCTCGACCTTATTCGTCGCCTGCCCCGCTGCCCGTGCTGCCCCCGGTACTCCATTGCTGTTATACACTGACCCATATACAGGTGAACTCAGCAGTTTTGCGGTATTGAACTGTTGCGAGTTGGAATGCAGAGAAGAGCAAGAGAAGTAGTTATTTTATAGTGAAGCTATGGGTGCGGCCATCCAGAGAGGTAAATGGGATGCCCCCAAGGGGCTCTCACAGCGATTAGCAGCTGTGGACCGTCGGATCGAACTCTCACGCGTCATCTCCACCGTCCGTTTGCGGTAGCAGCTCTCTTCTTTCCTGCGCCGTCGTGGTGTGTGTTTCTTGCCCATGGTCTTCCTTGGCTTACTTTTTTTACTGGGTACATGTCTCACTGACGCTGGGTCCAGATATTGCCGGTCCCGCTTGGCAGAGGCAGAGCGTGTGGCGTCGTCGGTGACCGTTTGCTCGCGCGCGCGCTGTGATGTGGGCCGGTCCTGGATGTGGCCCGCGTGTCAGCCGGCGTGGCTTGGTCCGCGCACGGTGTAGATGTTGCTGCCCCGTGGGGTAGTATCGACATTTCGCGTCCTATCCCTCGCGTCCATCGGGGAGACGACCTCGCACGCCTGCCCGATCCCCTTTCTCTCTCACCCCGCCGCCGCTCCCCCGGCCTCACCGCACACCGCCGCCAAGCCATCGTCACAAGCCGTGGCCATCGCTCCTAGCCACCATGGAGGGCTACTACAGCTCAACGGAGGTACAGAGCGCCGGCCTCCAACAGCCCTACCTGCTCGCCTTTCGCCGCCAACGGTCAACGACGACGAGGCTCCTGCTAGGCTGCTGGAGCCTACCTGCTCTCGGCCACCCCATCCAAGGCCAGTTGCCGCCCACCTCCAAGATCGTCGCCGCCATGGACATGGCCGGAAGATCGACCAGATCCGCCGCCTCCTAGGTCAAGCCCTCCTTCGCCCTTCCGCCTCTTCTCTTCCATGGAGACGAACTCGCGCCGCCGCTGCGCGTGGCCGGAGGGACGAACGAGCTCCTTCCGCCTCTTCTCTTCCACGGAGACGAGCTCGTGCCGCTTCTGCTCGTGGCCGGAGGGAAGAACGAGGAGGCCCAGCCAGTCACGCCGCCGCCATCCTCGCCAAGATGCAGAGAGATGGAGGAGGCGGCGGCCGTCCTCGCCTCTCAACGCACGGGCCGCAAGGCTTCCGCTGGTGCTCCGCCCGTCGCCGCTCCTGTCGGTGCAAAGATGGAGACGAGGACGACATGACGAGGTACGGCGCCACCGATTCACCCGCTGCCAGCCCCCATCTTTCTCTATTATATGCAATTTCTCATCCCCTACGTCCCTAACAGCAGGGAGACCACGAAGCAGTGCAACTCGCCGCCGCACGGCGTTCTGTCCCCAGAAAGAGTGAATGGTGGTATGGGGTGCCTCTGAGGAGCCGTGCATCTCAGATCCGTCATGAAGGGCGACGGCCAGAAGCACAACTACCTGGCCTCCTCCATTTCTTCCACCCCACGCAGCAGCACCTAGCGTTTTGGATCAGGTGAGCCTCTTTTGACTTGAGTTCTTTCTTATCCCCTCTCCATTCTGATTTCTGACATTAGTTTGCATATGGGGCCTCAAGGAGCCCAAGGGGCAAGGGTTTGTGATCATTGGCAGTGCTGCCATATAAAGCTGGTTGCTATTAGATACAAACTTCATTTCTGAACATGTATTTTGTAGGCCTCTTGGGAGCAAACGCATCCACAGTATCCACCACCTAAGCTGTTTCTTATATGATTGCATTTAAGTTTCAGGTACAACATGGGGCTGCACCAAAGAACGTGGAGGTCTCTTCTAATTGAAGTAATAAGCTTCACATACCAATTTCAGTTTTGCTCCCTTAGTCATGTGAACAGATGTTTTGTAAATAAAAATCTATACTGGCTTGCAGGCAATTGTACAGGCTACCACTGAACTGGACGAGTCCACTATCAGGTTTGTCTCCTCTTTATGACACAGATTGGTTGTATTCTGATATTGAATCAAAGAAATTAAAATTTCCGTATCCCCTGTTGATGAAGGAATGCCAGAAGACTTAATAGGCGGTGCTGAAATTATTGTTTCCCCTCATAAAATAATTAATAGATGGTGCTATCTGACTAGAATTTTTCCATCAAATCCAAGAAAAATATAAACAAATCAAGTATTTGTAAGTTAGATTGAAATTTATTTCCTCTATTTTTTCTTCGTTATCTTTCCTGTATGGGAGCTATAGGCTTTATTTTGCCCTTATCATATTCCTTCATGGAATAATTGCTTCAATAGATATGATGTGAAACATTGTCTTCATTTGGTTCAAATATATATTGGTACTTACTATATCCAATTCTTGCAGGTTCATGAATATCATCTGATGGTTCCGCTCACAACTCTCGATGATCTCATCTATCCCATTTGTAAAAGAATGATTTAAAGGTCAGTTGAGATGAAGTCTATCTCCAGAGCTTCCTACTCGATTCAGTTTGGCATTGGAGATGATTTAAAGTTGGGGATCTTTATTTGAGTTCAATAAAAATTACTTTCAGCTATACCGTCACATGTTTCTTTATTTTTTATTCATTACAGTTTTTTCATGTAGTAAAAACTTTGTTATGCTGATGTGAAGCTTGATTTGGTTGCCTTTTACACAGCACATTTTTACATGTTTCTTTAGGGTCGTGATTTTTCCATATTGAATAGCATTGTACTAAAAAAATCCAAGAAATGATTGTTTTGGTATTGTATTGCTGCCGTGGATCTCTGTTCCATGTACTTCCTCAGTATTGAAACAACAAATAAATCTCACTATTTTCATGGATCGTTAATTGTATTATCTTCTGTATGCATCAGTCCAATTTGGCACTTTTAAGAAGTTTATATCTCTCCCTGCGTCATTTCTATTTTCCATTTCTGTTTTTCTGGTTTATATTTGATTTTACCTTCAATTTTTTAGGTTCAGGTGTATTCTAAAGGAAAACGATGATGCTGTATAGAAGAGATTGGGACCATCTCATGCTGTTCTAGCTGGTAAGTGTTGAAACTTTTTGAATTTTGAACTGTTGTGCAGATTGTATAGTAACACATCTGATGATTTGAAAAACCTCCCAACTTTGGTTTACCATGTGCTAGGTATTGAATAATTTTGTTGATTTTATAGTAATTTTGTTGCACCTATTCTATTGGGAACTAGCTAATATGCTATGCATGAATTTCTTATAGATATTTAACGGCCAAGAAAGCAAATTATGGTTTTTTTCTCATAATATAAGTATTTCAAGTCCTAATGATATTATATGTGAATGCTGCAATTGTATTCATGATGCTTTAAAATTGTACAAGTGGTATAGATGGGTAATTAACACGTGTTCTAGATTTTGATTCCTATATTGGTATCTACATATGCTCTGCGTGTCTTTCTTTTATGTAATATGTTCCTCTTTCATTGGAATTAAAAAGGTTTTTGGTTAGTGCATTAGATGTTTTGTGTATGATTGCTTTCCCATATTATTGTTCTTCTATTGATATTTCAAATATCTTTTTGCTAGGTTTTCCATGGGACGATTATGTCCTTTTTAGCCACCTCTCTAACAAGGATTATGCTGTCACGAGTCCATTTAATGCTGATCATGGCGTCACCTGCTGGATATGAACTTGCTGGTATTTGATGATTTCCTCCTTCGCAGGTTAGTTGCCTTCGAATATAGCTAAAGCTAATACAAATACTTTATTAGTTGCTGCATATACGCTGCCTCCAGATGACTAGCGATATGAAGTTCTCCTAGATACTTAAACCTGTTACCAGCCAAACTAAAGGGCTGAGAGCAAGCTTTCTATTTTTATTTCCATTACTGTTTATTCCTAACTGCTGGCTCTTTACTAACTATGGCAATTCAGAAGCAAATGATTGGCCTACAATTGAGAATCAATATTCAGGATGTCTTTCAAAAAATAATTTGTTAGAAATTACTCATATGTTGTGTATTTCCCTGTGGATGTGTAGTCAGATCTATCTATTATTTTAGAAGATAGTTAAATCAATATATAGTGCATTCTTGCCATCTAATTTGAATCTTAGTTTCTAGGTGGATTAACAAACTGAATATGTGCTACTTTTCGCCTCTGTTTTCATTTAAAGATCTCTCTTTATTTATGTCTTTGCTCTGTGAAAAGATTTCTCCTTCATATACTGCTTAAAGATTCAGTAACCAGGATTCAAAGGTACTCCTGTGTTTTTTATTTCCCTTTGGATGTGTTGTAAAATTCATATGTTATTTACCAAAATATTTGAATCCATATATTCTGCATTCTTGCCATCTAATTTGAATCTTAGTTGTATGTAAGTGATACTAAACTCAGTTCTTTGTTCGGATTACTAAAATACCAATCAAGCACCAGTTATTGCCTTTACCGAGATGGACAGCTAAATATAGGGCTTGTGTACACGTGTTTATACTTTGTCACTAATATCACTGATGCTTAGGCTGTGTCATATTTCCGTATTTCACCTGTATTTCTTTGTCGATTGTCTGTCTTTATAACTGTGACACAGCCATCCATATTTCGTTCATAGCCTTTCAGAAGCTTTTCATGCTTCTAATTAGATCACGGGTCGCAGAGGATTAAGCGGTAGCGCTCTGTGCCGTTGGTACATCAATTAGGATTTTCCTGAGATCAATGAGCCGGTAGCGCTCTGTGCCGTTGGTACATCAATTAGGATTTTCCTGAGATCAATGAGCCGGTGGCGCTCTGTGCCGTTGGTACATCAATTAGGATTTTCCTGAGATCAATAAGCTACTTACAAGTAATTGCTGCATATGTGCTTGAGGCTTAGAGCCTTCGATTTGATTTCACATGTTGATGGTTCCTGTAACTGAGCCTAATTGTTTTTGCTTTTTGTCTGCAGGTTACAGAGTTTAGTCCCTGCTGTCCAGAGTATTTCACTCCGAGAACAATCAGCTGCTGAGATAAGCGACCAAGTTGATCTAGAAACAAAGACTGTTGCTGAACTAATTGATTTGAATATCTGGGAAGATGAGGTGTGTGCCTACGCTTTTATGTTTTATCTGTCGTATGTGGTTATATTCTAGAGCGCTTACCATCAAACAATTCTTCGCAGAAAACTAAGTTCTTCTGTACAGTTGTAATCACAAAGCTTAGCCCCGGACAATGCTATTGGTTCTATTCATGTGGTAGTTTCCATTCTGCAGTTCCGTATGGCACTGAGTATGGATGCTCTGATTCACATTGTGCCGGCAAGACTGCAATGCCTAGGTAATTATCTGGCTGCCAGCTATCGACAAAGATTTTTTGGTATTAGCTTTTTACTGATCTGTTCTATGGTTCTAGGCTTTTTCTGAAAACAGTGTTTGTGATTGCTATTTTACTTATCCATTTTACTCTCTTAGGTACCGGATTTGCTATATTGGATCCGACGGTATTGGAGAGCTCTTCTCTCTCTCTCTCAGTTCCGCATCCTTTTTTTTCTGCAGCTCGGTATGTATATGCATCAGTTGATGCAGAGGGGCTGAGGTATGCCCAATTTTGAACAAATATGCACACGTACAAGTCCAGTTATGTTATGATGGAGTGGTTATCCCAGAAAGCGCCAGTGCTCCCAGCTATTTAAAAAATTCACAAATCATATTTGTGAGTTTTCAAAAATTATGAAAAAGTAAGGATGTAGCCAATGATATATCCCATGAACGTGTAAATTTTTAGTGTTAAATACTTTATATTTTGTGCTACACAAAAATAAGAAATTTGAGAAAACTTGATATTTGAAAATACGCATACTCAGATCTACATGTTTGTTATTTTTGTCTAGCTCAAAATACAACATATTTGAAATTGATATTTTACACGTTCATTGGATATATCATTGCATGCCTCCGATTTGGTTTCAGATTTTTTTTGGAACTAATAAATATGATTTTAAACTTTTTAAAATAAGAGGAGCGCTGAAACTCGGGAGACAAAAATCTCCACTCTCATCCCAGAAAGTGTCATTAGATCTCGGGCATCATATTTGTTATCCCGCCAATAAAGCAAAGCCGGGACGAATAGTGTGCTTTGTCAGCAGTGCCACGTACGGCGGCGGCGCTCTCTCTGGAAGGACATGACTCATGGGACAAGCATTAAAAAATGTTGGGTAAAGCGTGTGGGTATGTGGAAAATTAGTCTTTTTTGCTTGCGCCTTAAGAGTTGATCGATCATCGGACATGTACCAGTTGCAACACGGCTATTCCTTAAAAAAGACATTATCTAGAGGGAATTAGAAAGAAGTTGACACCCAAACTGTGACCAAGCACTGAAGCTAGTCAAGCACTGATACTGCTATTAAAACAATTGATAAAGCCTTGATTAAAAAATTTATCAAGATTTGTTTATAAAATGAAATGACCATTGTTCGGGAATTCAGTAACTGGTAACTGCTCGGTCGGCCACTGAGTAGTGATTAATCGGTGAATCGGCCGATTAACTGGATTAATCGGTCGACCATTAATCGGTTGTCAAAACAGAAAATAAACATAATTTGCATACATATATATAATATTTTCTATATTATTTAATACTCCCATGTTCCCAGATATGTAATTATACTAAACTATGCTATTGCAAGCATAGACAAGAGGTAGAAATCATATCTGGACACTTTGGTCTTAATGCATCCAAACTGGAAGGCAACAAACCTACAAAATTAATCGGCCTGACAGCTGATTAATCGGCCTGACAGCCGATTAATCGGTGATTAATCGGTCTGACAGCCGATTAATCGGGGTCACCAGTTAACTCACTGAATAGGTGCTAATCTATTCAGTGACCCACTGAGCAGCGATTACCTGGCCGATTAACTGGTTACTCGGCCGATTTCTTGAACAATGAAAATGACTAACTAGGTGAAGATTTACAGTCATCCAATACTGCGCTAATATACATGTTGCAAACTCTCATAATTAACTTTGTTTTGTTGCTCTTATCTGAAACTAAAAGCTAACATATAATCAGCACACAATAATATCAATGATCAGACAACATCAATTGTGCATCTAGATCTTCGACAAAACTTCCCCGGTCATAAATAAAATTTTATATTAAACTCTTATACCATAAACCTACTCCGACTTGTTTAATCTTTCACTAATGTTGTATCCTTTGTAGTTTCACCATAACTAATGGATTACAATGCCTCGCTCTATCATCCCTACAAAAACATTTGAGGTTATCCTTGTAATTCATTCAAATAGTTCATTATGTTGTCCTAAAAGTCCATGACTTTTTCAGTCACTCCACTTAACCATCGCCGACAATACTGTTTTCAAGCAGAGATTTTTGTACAAACTATATAAGAGATACAAGATGTAATGTTGGATGGGATGAATCCCTTGATTACCATGCAAAATTCTTGATTTATAGGTGCTTTTTTTGTTTGAAAACATAAACCCATGTTTCAATTCTCGGCTAGCCATTTTATGTGAGAATATTACCACATCGATGTTATGCACTTACATGTACTATAGTCTATATAGAATGCTTACACGTGTTCATATCTATTTTAGTATATTGAAATATCTTTATACGGATGTTAGATTGTACATGAGTCTAACAATTTTTTTAACAAATGTACGTACGTCATGGGTTGTAATTGGTAGACTCTGGAATGTGTTTAAGGTGCCTTCTTGCGTCTTTGCTAGTTGGCACTGCTTGTTTTTTGTTCTTTCTTGGTTAAACATTTTATTCATATCCTCCATTGATTATAAACTGATCACATCTTCTCAAATCTGGATGGTCGTCTATAAATGGACTCAGTGTCTCCCTATAGTATTCGCGAGATTCTTTTTGCTCATGTTACCTTTGGGTACATTTTTTTTTTTTTGAATTTTCCATACTTGTATTCATACTAGAAGGATACAGTACACAGTCGGACTACAAGCAAGAAAAAAAGGAGAATACAGAGAGCTGACACTGCAGCACCACGCCGTCGTCGCCTCGTCGAACTCCCGCCGGAGCTCGCATCCATGGAGCAGAGGGGCTCCTAGCCCGAAGGCGTCGCTGAGCCGCGTCATCCACCAGCTCCAGCGAGCTGGATCTGAGACGGTTGTAGCACATCGGCCGGGGCCGTGGCCCCAAGCCTCACCTGCCCCGGATCCCGGCCTGCGCCGCCGATCCCCCTCCCACACGCCACACCACCACGCCGCAGTCGCCTCGCACCTCCACCACCAGCTCCGGCCATGCACCCACTCACCACCCGCCCGCCGCCGAGGCTAGAAGAAGCAGCGGCAGGACGGGGAAGCACCTGCACCTTTGGGGCGCCGCCGCAGACGACGCCATGGAGGGGAAGATGCAGAACTGCAAAACGACGACGCCGGCCACCCCGCCTCCGCCGCGCCGCCGCAGAGCCCTCTATTTACATCGCCGGAACGCAGATCCGGGGATTCCCCACCCTCCGCCGCCGCAGCGGCCGGCGGAGGGGGAGGAATCCCACGGACGCGCCGGCGGCCGCCGGGAAACCCCGAGATCGCCCCGAGATCGCCTCTTGACTACTGTAGAGAGAGGGAGAGGTCCAGAAATATCGAGTGAGTACACCTTTGGGTACATGTTTTAGGTTAGGGAAAAGGAAATTTACACGTCCATGTGGGAACAACTCCTATCTTGTCCATTCATTTGGCATCTTTGCATTGAGATCCGCAAAAAGATTCTCGAGAGGAAATGAGTTTCCGAGTAATAAAAACTAGTGAAAGGTACGACGAGACAACCATGATTTGACATAAAGGTAAGCTTTACGGCCCCACATCATCCCAAAGTAGAGGCATGGTGCCGCACCAGCATGTAGAGGCAGTGTCCAACTGTATAGCTTCGTCAAAACTGTAGGGGCATGGTGCCGCACCAGCATGTAGAGGCCTGGGCGACATCATGGAGTCGACTCCACGTTTTCTTCTAGGATACCCTGAGAGGCTAGCACTATTCTAAGGTTACTTCAAATCTAAAGTCTTCTTTTGTAGTGAAATGACTTGATGATTTTCTTCAACTTACTGCAATTATCAAATCTCCTTCCTTAGGGAAATGGCTGGTTATCCTGTGGTCTTAGACTCTTAGTGTGACTATTTGAACAGTTTTCCCATGCATCCATATCATATACATGATGACTATAACCATTTGTAACAACATATAAGCTCGTGGCTTCGCATGTGCCTAGAAAAGTTTCATGAAAAGACATATGTCGTCTCTTAGGCAGAGAAGGCAAAGCCTTATGCTCTCAAAACTCAAAAGAGTGTTTTGACGCACCAACTTTGCTTTTCAAACAAGACATGGACATTAGACCAGCCACTATGTTGCGCACAAAAGCGACTCATGGAGGTCTTTGAATCGGATCAGCACATAGCAGGGCATCGGCTCATGATTCTTCCGACACAAAAAAGCGAAGCAATATGTTGGTTTGACTCGTCTGATTAGAAAACAATTTGCTACCCAGCTAGCTTCTTTACAACCGTTCACCCAAGGAAAGAGTAGAGAGTAAAAATATCTTGTTTTATTTGAGTTGGGCCCCATCAAGAACTTTGTTGCGGTTCTATACATAGTAGATAAATGGGGGTCGATTCAAAACTGACAGCTTTTTCCTTTGAGTCGGTGCGACGTAGTACATGGCCTTACATGTCTAAATATTTTTCAAACAAAAAAATCTTAGCATGGAGGATGTCATTGTTTCCACGCAAGAGCATATGCTCTCGATAGCCGATTCGAATATCCAGCTTGATACAATTTCGAATTAAAAAGTCATTTAAAATCATTTCATGTATCCATGTAGCTATAGTGGTATTGCATTTTCCTGCAAAATAAAGCCGGTGTAATTACATTGCATTTTCTTGTTCAACCCAAAAGCAAAGAGAGCAGCAGCTAGCAATGGTCGTCGATGGTTACACGCCAGCGCCACCCATCACGGAAAAATATCAGCGTCTGGGCCCACCTGTCATCCACAGCAGTGCCGTGCCAAAGCCATTTAACTCGCGCAAAATAAAATCTCGCACGAAAATTTTACTTCACACGTGGAATCTTGCCCTCCTCCGGCGATGGCCGCCGGTCTCCTCCTCGGCGACGCCACCGCGGCCCACCTCGCCGTGTGCCGCCCGCGCCTCCACCTCTGCAGCTGGGCCCCGAGGCCCCTGCGCCCGCACCACCTCCCCCGCGGCCTCGGCCGGCGCCTGCCTGCCAGGTTCGCCGCCTCCGCCTCGGGCGGCGGCGGCGGCTGGGGGGAGTACAAGTCGGAGGAGGAGGAGCGGAGGGAGCGGGAGGCGGAGATGAGGCGGCGGCTCAAGGAGGCGGAGGAGATCGACGAGCTGCAGCGCACCGCCGAGGAGCTGCAGAGCCGGGCCTCCGCCGATGATGAGTCCGAGGAGGAGAAGCGCGACCGCGTCCGCCGCGAGCTCCAGAAGGTACCCAATCACTACCCGCCATAGTCAGCTCGTCTCGTGGTAGCCCTGTTGATTGATTGCCTAGTACTCACTGCTGCAGCACATGTACGCAGCCACACTGACAGAGTGACACTGCAGAACCAAATATTGCTTGCAGAAGGTGGGGGAAGGAGACTGATTATCTTGGGTTTGTGTTTGCAGGTGGCCAAGCAGCAGGCCGAGAGGAGGGCGACGGCGAAGCAGATGTTCGATTTGGGGCAGAAGGCCTACGGGAAAGGGATGTATGGTCGGTCCATCGAGTTCTTGGAGGCCGCACTCACCATCATTCGCCCCTCATCGCTACTTGGTGGTGAGGTAGTATCTATACTGCACATCTGCACATGTCATGCTACTGGTATGAGATTCATGGTCTCTGGTATGGTCACCGGGATGTGCCGAATGACTCTGCATAAGTCTGAATATGGATGCTGATGCTAAGAAACTTGTTAGTTGTTAGCACTGAAAGTGTCTCGTGCTAATAAAGCGGCATCAGGTGTATGTGGGTATCAGCTTGTTACCACAAACTTAGCTGTATAATGGTAGTTTTAGCCAGTCTTATTTCATAGGCCCCAGCTTCAGTTCTTTTTCGATGTGCTAGTCTGCAATAGAAGCCACAATGGTCGCCCGGAAAACAGGTAGGTACCTGAATGAAAGTGTTAATGAAGGATGAAACCAGCACCACTTAGACGAAACAAGAAGATAGCTAGAGCCATGTAGAACCATGAACTCTTAGGAAATTCCACAGATGATTATATAGGGATATAGATGCCGAGGGTACAATGCTATTAGATATAGCTTTCGGCACTGTGCAGGTAAGTGTGGTGTAAATGGACATAGTAGCAATTAACGCATCACTTCCAGCTTGTAGCCACAACCTTTACTCTATCTCAACCTACAAGAAAGGCTGGCTATTTAAAATGAGAATGGAAATTATTCTTCATAGTGAGCATGACATACATTTGACCAAGCTATAGTACCACATTGTATGATTGACAAACATATCAGTAGCACGTGTCGCCTGGACCAGTTCACTGATTTCAGTGATAACCCTTGATCATCGCTGTAAACTATGATGGAAGATCATGTAGTTGCCTTAGTCAATTCATATCTACTGCCTGCTCACTTCCAGATTCAAATTTGGCTTGCAATGGCATATGATGCCAATAGGCGACACAAGGATTGCATAGCATTGTACAAACAATTGGAGAAAACACATCCGATGATTAGCATCAGGAAACAGGCAGCTGATTTCCGGTACATTGCGGAGGCACCCAAGTTGAAGATCTCCAACGACGAGGTTGTCACCATACCACAAATCGGATCCAGCTGGGACTGGTTAGTTATCTCTCTCACACTGCACTATTTGCTTTCACCATCTCTATGCTACTCTGGTTTCTCTGCACTGTTGGGTGATGCCTTCTAGCAAAACGTTCAAGAAGTTAAATGAAAAGCTTATTTGCTTGGCTGTTCACAACTTAACATCAAGATGCTTCTTTGTAATTGTCTGCTGAAATGTACCTAAATTGAAATGGAGTACTGTAAACCGGTTGTTTTGTTGCTACTACATGACATTCTGAACAAATGGATTTTTCTAAGCCATTACGTGTCATCACATTAATCAGGTATGCCGGAACGTGGAGCGACAAAATCGAGGAGCAAGAGGACAAGAAAAGAAAGATGGTGGCCGCCAGCAGCCAACCTGAACCTTCGGCGAACATCTTCGGCAACCTGTTTCTCCTGCGATCGCCAACCGAATGGAAAAAGAGCGATTGGGGGATCATCACCCTGTGGATTGTGTTGATTGGGACAGCGTTCTACCTTCAGAGATGAGCAGCTCGTGGCAACTCTTGAGTGAGCAATTGACACTCTGGCAACACAATGATCGTCCATGGTTGTGGGCTCGAAAACAGGGGCATGTAGCAAGGGATGTGTCGATGCTAGCGAATTACATTTGTTATTTTAGTTGTGCTTTCCAGTAAAGCTATACATATTCTCTTGTGTACTGGCATGGCCCAGAAGATATCTTCTCCCGCTGAATGTAAATACCAAGTAGCAATGTAACAAAATTCTTACTGTTCTTAATATTGATCCCCTGATGTAGATGATTTGCTTGTAAACTAATGTTAAAGGAAATATTTTTCTTATGATTGAGGTTGGGGCAAAAAAAATCAGCTCAGTGCCATCACAAACCGCATATAAATTGCAGAAATGAAACTTATTTGAGCTAGGCCTTTTTTTTTGGGAAAGGAAGGTAGGCTCTGACCTCTGCACTGATTGGTGAACACAACCATTTATTTTTGCCAAGTGTTATTTGGTACAAACAAATTTTATTCCAAAGAGAAATACCAAAACCTCAATAATAAGATTATAATTAGCACTTATGTAGTGTCGCATTAATTTGTTGTGAGTTTTGATCCTTGCCCTCAACAACTTCTCTCGACCCAAAACTGAACCACCGTGTTTCGGTTTTTTATTCAGTGCACAGCCAAGACCAATGATATGTTCTCCTCTTCTTTGAAGGTCCCATTCTTCATCGGAAGAATCATAGGACAAACTCATCTGCAAACATAAATTTGGAACTAATTTAAACAACCAACAACACTCAGAAAGTTCATCTACAAACATACAATTCGGAGGCAATATATACCTTGCAAGGATTTTGTCAAACACCTTGTGGGCATCGAGTTGCGACGGCCGCCGGGCGCTGGTTGTCGGAAGAATCCGTGTGCTGGAGGCAGCGGCGGCAAGGTGAGGAAGCTGGGGAAGCAGTGGCGACGGGGCCGTTTCACCGCGTCTCTCGGACGGCCATGGGAGGGCGGTGGCACGCTGGGGAAGCAGCGGCGGTGGGGGCCGATTCATTGCGGCGGCGGCTCTCGGACGACCATGGGAGGGCGGCGGCGCGCTGGGGAAACGGTGGTGGAGCTCCGGCGGTAGGGATTTGAGCACGGCTGGGTCGCCGGAGGAGGTGGGGGAAAGGGGCGGGCGGCGACGTGAGCGCGTGGATCTTTCAGATCTGTCGGTTGGCGCGTGATTTCGTTTTCCAGCGTGATGGTGCTGGCGCACAAAATATCCAGCGTGCGGTGCCATAATTTGCAGCGTGCTGAAATAGATTTTACCGCGCTTGCTGGAGTGCTGATTTTGCCCTCCGGCCACGCTAAATTAACGGTTTTTTCAGCGCTTGGCATATATGGCGTGGCTGTTGGAGATTTTTTTTTGAGCAAAGGCTGTTGGAGATGTGTGCATATTTTTTTCTCAGGTAAGACCCATTTATCATCGGTTGAAAATTACTGCCGTAGGCCCGGTGGCCCTGGAATTGCCCGGCCCATCACGGCGGCCCTGGAATGGACCGGCCCATCACGGTGGCGAGACACGACGACACAGCCCACTTTTTCCGGTTTCCTCCTTCCCTTTCGCTTCCTTCCTCTCTCTTTCGCTCTTCCGCCTTCGCTTTGCTCTCTCCTCTCCTCAACCCCCGCTCCCCCTCCTCTAGGGTTTAGCGGCCCGCCGCGAGCTCCAGCAGCAGCAGCAGCTCCGCGCGGGTCGGGCGGGCGATGGCCGCCGCGCTGCCGGCCGTCGCGCTCGTGGCGCTGCTGGTGGCGGCGCTGTGCGCCCCAGCGATGGCCGCGGCGGGCGGGCCCCACATGGCGGACCTCAGCGTGCTGCTGCCCCCGCGCATGACCAGGCCCGTCGAGTACCGCCTCGTCGGCGGGGACGGATGCTTCTCCTGGTACGCACCCTCCCTCTCACCGCCCTTTCTCGGTTAGCTAGCGAGTCGCGTCGCGTGGTGCCTGCTGCTGCTGCCGCTCGAGTGTCTAGCGCTGCTGCGTCGTGCTGTTGATGTGGTGCCTGCCGCGCGCCTCGCCGCCGCTGCTTTCAGTATGCGGGAAGTGAATCTCTAGCGTGCGCGGTTACTGGCTGCAGTCGGTGATTTAGGGCGGTTACTGCGGCGTGATGCTCGATGCGCTCGCTCGATTGCTCGCATTTTGGGGGTGAGTGAGCGCGGGTGAATGGGTGCCAGTCCTGGGGACAATGACGCCCTGGTAGTGTAGTGCTGCTCGATTTAACTAGGGATTTCGAACTGTAGTGTGTTTCGGGTGACTTATTTCCGTAGTCTCTTGGAGTCTTGTCATGCACCTTTGATTAGTTAGTGCCTGCAGACTGGGAAAATGCCATGGATTTGGATTACTCGTGTTTGTAAGAAACAATGTGGTTGCTTGTTTGCTGCTTGCTCGGAACTACTGTATCATTTGCACATGAATGTAGGTACACGTTTGTAGTAGACCTGGCAAGGTATTCCATGATTAGTCTGTGTGTATGCATCTGTGCCTGTTCTACAATGATATTTTCATGATTTGTAACTGTTTTGGAACCATACTCCAGTCCCTTATATCGGTATTGTTATTTTCCTCGGTTTAACAGTTTGAGGAGGTTAATGTGTGCAACTTTTATGTTTCAGGTCACTGGATCATCATGATATCATATCAGTCAAACCAGAGTACAACGACAGTAGCAAATGCTCTACCAGCGCACGGCTGGCGTCGATCGCCCCGTACAGCGGCCGGAAGGAGACCTCTGTCTACGCCACCGATATCATCAGCGGGGTCACGATACATTGCAAAGTTTTCGTCGACAAGATCTCCCGGATCAGGATTTTCCATCACTCTGTTAAGATTGACCTGGATGAAATTGCCACATTGCGCGTTCATGCCTTTGATGACGAAGGTTAGTCTTCGTAACTCTCTTCCCGTATTGGTAGAGGGTAATAGCCACTGTTGTAATGCAAAGAGCCATTGCCCTGCTCATGCCGCTTTAAAGCGTGACACTTCTTTTGCATTAGTCAACCTAGCATTTGCATTGTGGATGGGGCTTCTGTGTTCCTATTGTTTGCTCATTTTTAAATATCCATGAAGTCAGTTCGATGTGATCAATAAGTACCCTGATATGTCTGTATTTTATTTTTTGGTTATTTAATTCTTATGTGCACTAGTTAGAATTCTTTGACTAATGCGTCTCCTCTATGTTTGAGAGTTTCTCCTGATATTGGTTCTTAATTGTTGCTGCTTCATTTCCTTGCTCTAAAAATTGCTAGTGGAATAACTAACAGCATAGTTTAATCAGCCACCCCCTATCAGATTACTTCTAGTAATAGTGTTCCTATGTTGTCTTGTAACTTGTTTGTTCTCCTTTTGATTCAGAAAATGTGTTCTCAACGTTGGTGGGATTGCAGTTTATGTGGCAGCTTACCCCGGCATCGCATGATAACAGTAACCATCATCTTGCTCATATTCCTCTGAAAGAAACACATTTAAGTGACTGTAGTGGTTTTTGTGTTGATATGGATGCGCGGTTTGAGCTTGAAGAAAGGGTATGTGATTATATTTACACCTTATCTTGTTTTCAGATTTATTCTACCAGTATTCAGCTAAGTATGAAAAAAATACATGCTCTAAATTCTGTTGCTTTTTGCAGAATCTTGGTTCTGATTTCTTCGTTGTGAAGGGTGTTGGGATTGGCCATGAGGCTGTTAGTGCTCAGTTATTTGAACCACAGTTTGAGCATGTGAATGACACTATCACCCTGACGGTTGCTGAGGCTATGTCCTTAGAGCCCCCTTCACCCGTCCTTGTAACTCTTGGTGTTTCAGTAAATTTCAAACTCAAGATTTTCCGAGAAAAGGTTGCCCAAGGTACTCTCTAACATGTTGAATTCTGTTGTCACCAGCCATCTAATTATCTATATGTATATAGCATACCTTAACCAGTTTTGCTCTAATCAGAAAGTGCACTGTTGTGTTACCGTATATTAAAACAGACCAGAAAGAAACACAATTAAAAAAAGTTATGCTTCACTTCACATACAACGGATTTCTTTATTCAGGAGAATGGAATGAAACAAAGAAAATATTTTAGATGTTTCCACTAAAATCGCCAGTTTTAGATGCTGCACTTTTGTTTAGTGGCATGTTTCTTTAGTATAGTAGATAGTTTCTGCCCTGACTTTTTCCCAGATATCTGCAAATGAAAGCTAACAGATCCTCTTCCTTTTTGTAACCTTTTCAGTGGTTAATCTACCATCACAATATCATCTTTGGCACGTGACGAACTCTTCTGTTGCGCAAGTGGATAGTTCTTTGGGTGTTGTACAAGCTTTGAGTCTGGGATTTACGAATGTAGTTGTTGAAGACACAAGAGTTTCTGGCCATCAACAAGTATCATCTCTGCATGTTGTTATTCCACGGACACTCTTCCTTTATCTAGTTCCAGTTATGGATGATTCTGATTATCTTCATGGTATAACAACTATTCCATCCTCGGAAGTGTGGTATGTTTTTCCTGGTAAAACATACATGGTTCTTGCAAAAGCTTTTGCCGAGGGATTTGATACTAGAGAGATATTCATTACAGAGGTACTATTCATCTGACCTAACGTATTTTATTCCTTGCTCTCTTTGTTTGTTACTTATTATTGGACACACTAATAATGCACAAACGATGATTCGATCTGAATGAACGTCCTTCCATAATTCTTACTATGGTTAGTTTTTCGAGAGTGCTACAATAGTTAATTTAAAATGGCTAAAACTGTATTTAGCAATAAATAATACTAAAAACATTGAGCAGCAGGCACCAGCACCCTTTGACAGTTGCAATTAAGAAAAACAACAGTGAGCACACCTGCTGGAGGCAGCAGCACTTCTAGCCAGTTGAGCGAGCTCGATTCTCTAAAACTGTATTTATACGCCTCTGTTCTGTGAAGTAATTATGTGGCATGCGATGTACAACAAATTAACGTAACATTTGTTAAGCATAAATCCACCTGTATACACAATCACACATGAGTACTCTGTTGCACTGATTAATATGTATTTTTCAACACATGAGCATGCCATAGGTGGCAACCTCTAGACGCATTTTCCATAATAGGTTCACTCCTATGGTTCATGCAGATCAATGCAGTCATGCATGCTTGCACCAGCATAAGTGCATATCTACACCAATAATTGCATACTCCTCACTCTTGCACATGAAGTTTAAATGTCTACAGTATTCATGCCTTTAAGCCCTGTTCATCTCACCTTGATACATGATACCCATGCATCCTTTAGTACATGCTTCTGCATATTATGCCACTGGAGGAATGTATGTAGAAGGAACGACACTTGCCTTATTTTGAGCCAATGTTTGCAGTTTGATAATGGACGTGATGTTTTTATTTTTTGCCATATGCTACGTGGAATGTTATTTTGTTTATTCAGCAAAACTCTTATTTTTTGTTGCTAGGGAAACAATTTTAGATTGGAGAGCAGCACAGTGGAATTCTGGAACTTATCGCTGGTCCCGGACAACTCTGTAGCGCATACTTCTAGATTGTTATTCCCCGTTTCCCAGGGCAAAGGATATTTTGTTGCTTCGTTAACATACCAAGCAGAGGCATCTGGATCAGCAAAGGTACATTTCATGCATATTCATGCTATTGCTCGCTTTCTTCTCAAGGTGGTGCTAACTTGTATGCAAAAATCACTAGAAGGGTGTTGGCAATTCATCACTTGGCCATAAAGGTTTCTGATTGCCTGATCGACACATTCCATTTTAGGTTCTCAAGCTGCTGCAAGAAGTTAATGTATGCACGAAAGTGAAGGCAACCTGGGATGAAGGAAAGGAGAATTCCAATACTATTCACTTACCCTGGGTTCCTGGAGTTTATCAGGAAGTCGAACTTATGGCAGTTGGAGGTTGATTAGCGTGACATCTTCATAGTCTTAACGCACTTTTGGTTTGTAAATTGATTCGATTGATTTTTTTGTACTCAACTGAAGGTTGTGGTAAGACGACGGAGGACTACAAGTTATTTTCGTCTGATGAAAGTGTCGTTTCTGTGTCTGGTTCCCGTACCGTCCGTGCTAAAAAGCCTGGTCAAGCTGTTATCAAAGTAGTTTCTGTCTTTGATTTCCTGAATTTTGATGAGGTATGTGAATATAAAATCTCCTTTGCATTGTCATTCTGATCTTTTTATGAACTACTGGTTTCTATTCATCCACTTTGAATATGTAAGCTCAACCTTGAATCCTTGATGCAAAATATGCGCTTTCAGCATGATTAGAAGACTGGTGCCATGATTTCGCATTCGCTAGAAATTATATTCATTTCATTTTCCACTAGTACCAAGGATACTTGGGGTCTGTAAGATTTATACTTATTAAACTAATAACTTTGAACTTCAGAAAGACCAGGTTTTGCCTTCTCTTTCACCTTAACCCCATTAATGATACACCTGCTGCATGAAAGTTATCTTACTGAAACGACATCTTACTAGCAAAAGTAGATTGACATAATCACTTACTAATAGGATGGAAATTTGTGTCTATGGAAACACACATACTGCTATATCTGTAGCCAATGAAAGGTAGATCACCAAAATCTTACTGCTGGGTGTATAGTTGATGTAAAAGCATTATGTAAGAAATGAATATTGTTAATGTTCCTCATTCGTTCATTACTGAGTTTAATTACTTTAATAAATAATATATGCACTGATTCTCTTTCACAATTTTTTGTCAAGCATTTTCTTTTTTGCGTAACAAACTTTTAAGTTAGAGGATCTGTTCACATCCAGTATGAAGTTTGCATCTTATTTAGCATTCAATGTATCATTGATTCATTGTATCTTCATAGAGATGCAAAAAAACCAGCTAGCTGTTTGATCTATCTTTTCCATGTCGTACCTAATTGCACTAGCTCTTGCATAAAACACCACTCACATATGCTATTTGCATATGCATGCAGTCGTAGAGATGCAAAAAGTACCAACCAGCTGTTCGATTATCTTTTCCATGTAATATTGTAGTACCTATTTGCACTAGTTCATGTACGACAACATCACACTCGATGTCCGATTTGCATATGCATTCAGTCATGTCGTCCAATCACTATATATGCTTATCCCGTGGTTGGTTTTTTTTATTATATGCTTGTAGATCACGTTCTTCCATTTCGTGGTATTGAGGGTCTGTATTTTCATTCTGTTTTTTATGCGCGAACTTCTTTATGTACAACCTTATAAATCCATTTGTACACATTTAAAATCATCTTCCATTTAAGCAGGTTTTTTAGTCACCTTTTGCAACTCATTATGTTTGCTTGACAACACAGGTCATTATTGAAGTATCCACTCCTTCAGCACTGGCTGTATTGCCAATCTTTCCTGTGGAGGTGGCTGTTGGAACACAACTTCATGCTGCTGTGACATTTAAGACATCCAAAGGTGATTAACATGACATGGGCTGGCTATCTCATGATCTGAGAGCACTGATCAGTTCATTTTTTTCTAAACTATCTTGTTCGTTCTAATAGCTATTTTTGATGTTTCTCTTTGCAGGAGAATCCTACTCGAAATGTGATTATTTCAATGCTTTTATAAGGTGGAGTCTATTATCTGAGAATCAAACTTTTGAAGTTGTTGACACAGCTGAGACTTTGAGTGTTGAGGCCTTAAAACATCATACTGGCTCTTGGACACAATATGGCAATCCTTGTGCCTGGATATCTCTAAATGCATCTGCTGCTGGTCGAGCCACAATAGTTGCAACGTTTTCCTCAGAGTCAGAGTCCTACCTTGAGACTTTTAATGTGCCTATTTTTCTGAAGGCCACCTCAAAAGTATCTGCATATTATCCTCTTCTGGTACTTCAAGCAGGAAATGGAAACCAGTTTGGTGGTTACTGGGTTGACTTATCTAGATTACACAGTGAAATCCAGAATATGGGTAACAACTCTCCCATGGAGCTGTACTTGGTTCCAGGATCAACCATGGATGTTTTTCTCTTTGGAGGGCCTAAAAAATGGGACAAACTGGTTGATTTTGTTGAAACTGTTGATGTTGTTGGCGAACCCACTGGCTCTACTGCTGTGCAAAAAATATCTAGTGGACTGTACCGAGTTTCTTGCCAAAGCAATGGGAACTTTGTAAGTATTTTTTGATGTTTAAACTTTTAAATTTTGTTGATTTCTGTCAATTGTTATGCTCAGATGCATTTCCAGTTACTGCTATCAGTTGATTCAATTCTAATGCATCGCCTCCTAGCTGAATATGTTTTGTATTTTTCTCCATAGAAACTGCTGTTCTCACGTGGAAACATGATTGGAAAAGATCACCCAGTGCCGGCTGTAGCCAAGTCAGAGTTATCAATTGTTTGTGACTTACCGTCGGCAATAACATTGATTGCAAATGAAAATGGTACTATCATGTTCTTTTTATTGATATTCCAGTTTGATTCATAAATTAATGTATGTTCGTGATGAATACCTTTTACTGTCCCATTCGGTAAAGCTTAGCTGTGGTACTTCTCCATTTTTGACACTTGTGCAGAAAACCGGCTTGATATTTTGGAAGTGGCAAGCATAGCTGACCGTACCCCTAATAGACTGCAATTATCTCCTGTTGTAATCTCAAATGGAAGGAGCATCCGTCTGGCTGCTGCTAGTGTACATGAAAATGGAAGATTTTTTGCAAATTCCTCCTCTCTTTGCCTGAGATGGGAAATCACTGAATGTGAGGGACTTGCTTACTTTGATCAAGACGAAGATGTTGAAAATTTAGACAAGTCATCTTGGGAGAGGTTTCTTGTCCTACAGAATTCAACAGGACTGGTTAGTATTGCTGACATGATAAACTCTCTGACAGGCCATGCCAATTGTTTTGAATTTTGATATTTAACATCAGCTAGACGCTTGTCATCACCTCTTAGTTCTTAATTTCCAGTAGCACTAATATTTTGTTGAAGCAATTCACTTATTCACTTCTATATGTATGAGTAACAGTACAGTGGTTTGCGAAATATAGAAGATCTAAATAAGAATAGTATGTCATTGAGTGGTTTAAAACTGGATGTATAATTTCACCCTTTTCATTGTTTGAACTTCCAGTGCACTGCCCGTGCTACAGTTATTGGTTTTTCTTCAAGAATTTCCAGCCAAACCCGGGAAGAACATTTGTTTCTTCCAAGCGCAAATGACAATCTCACAGATGCTATTCAGTTGCAGGTAATCATCAAGATTTCTTTTCTGTTTGACTACTTTCCTTGATTTAGCTAAAGCATTTATCTACTCATTTTTGAATTTCTCAGATCGTTTCTTCCTTAAGAGTCATTCCAGAGTATGTCTTGTTAGTTTACCATCCTGAAGCACAGGTATGTAATAGCAACTCTAAATTTTTGCATAATAGAATAATAACCAAATTCCTTCTTATACTTATGTTCTGATGTATTTGTGCAGGAGACCTTAGCTGTCAGTGGTGGTACATGCTTCCTAGACGCCTTTACCAATGACACACATGTGTCGCAAATAGTTCAACATCCAGGGAAGGCCCTATGTTCCCAGTTGGTTCTTGGTGCTAGAGGCTTAGGCAGTGCTGTTGTTACAATTCAGGATATTGGCCTTTCTCCTAGAGTAACGGCTAGTTCTCTGGTATATTCCTTTGCCACCTTTCTTCCCTGATTTTCTAAATATTCATTTTGCATATGTCAACCAAGTGCCTTTTGTAGGTACTTACTGCTTGCCATGTTTAACCTTTTTTTCTTGCATGTGGTGCTATATGCTGTTACAGGTTAGAGTTGCAAATGTTGACTGGATTCAGATACTGTCAGAAGAGCACATAAGCATTATGGTACAGTGATATGCTTTCTTTGTTGCAAACCTTATTTCTTCAGATGCTAAATCTGTGGGGTTTATTTCCATTGACACCTTGTTTTGTTTCTAGGAAGGAACCACAAAAGAATTTCAAATTTCAGCTGGGACCCAAGATGGACAAGTCTTCGGAGATTCTCAGGTCCTTGCTGGTGCCATGCCACTATGCATTTATACTTCAAAATTTCCCCTGCTGTTTGTATGGTCTTAGTGTTAACTGTTGCACTCCTTGGTTTTGAAATTTCACATTCCTCCATTTGGACACTACGGTAATAATAAGATCAAGTTACCTTACCTTTTGCCGAGCAAGCTCAATTTTTGGTTCTTCGTAGTCTTACTAGATATCCTCTTTATCTTTGCACTGACAAGCTTCTATTCAATCGGCTACACAAGATCCCAATATATTAAAATCTCAAGTTAAATTGTCGGTCCAATCCTATCATTACAGTTGTCATATGTTCTTATTATCCTTTTCCCTTTTCAAAGCTTAGTAACATGTCAACTGAATGCACTTCTCTGCCTCCTGTTGGCCCTCCATTCATTTGACTGTTAAAGAAATATGCCGTCTCATTCACACTTTAACAAAGTCAAATGTGCAGTATTGCTGTTTGTAGGACATGGTTCATGTGTTCTGGATTCAACTATCACTTAATCCTGTATTCATTTTTAGCACACAGCATGCAATTAAATCGATTAGTACAATCTAGATATACATTAGGTCATCACACAGAGTGTGCTGCATAGTGCAGGGACATAAAACATGTGAATCTTAAAGCACAAACTAGTGTTGGATCTAGGGGCGGTGGGTACTCTCGGGAGTAGAAAATTTGGTCTCTTGGTTATTGATTATCACTGTCACCTGTCTTTCCAGTTTACCGATTTCCTTCTTTGCAGTACAAGTACATGGGAATTGAGGTACATCTTGGTGATGACATTCTGGAGGTTATTAATCCAAGCGAGTCGCTTGGTGGACCAAAATTTTCAACTAAAGCTGCAAAAACTGGCACCACATCTCTTTATGTAAGTAATTTTTTTGCGGGGATCTCTAATTCTCTTTATATAAATTACAATAGGTAATTGTTGATTTCAGATGCTTATTGGCTGACAGCCCTCATTATTTTTCCAATCTTCAGGTTAGTACTAAGCAACACTATGGGCAAAGAGTTTTGAGTCAAGTTGTCAACGTGGAAGTGTACAAACCACTGCAAATACATCCAGAGTATATCTACCTCACACCGGGTGCCTCTTTTGTGGTAATCACTATGTTGCCCCCCTTTCTAAAATTAATATCACATATGTAGTTATTTGAATTTCCTCAAGACTAATTTTTTTGGGGGGACATTGGATTCCTTGCGGAAAATTGAGAATCGAATTATTTCCAGTGAGAGTTCTGTGTTCCAACTTTCAAACAGGCCCTAAGCTGCTAACATTTGTAGTTGCCATCATTATCATTTTGTTTTACTTATGTGAGGAACAAATGGGTCCTGAGTGCTTCCTTCCTTCTCTTTAGCTTTCTGTGAAAGGTGGTCCAAAGATTGGAGTTTCCATTGAGTACACAAGTCAGAACGTGGGAACATTGGAAGTTCAAACTGCTACTGGAAAGATGTCTGCAAAGACTGTAGGCAACTCTGTAAGTCATATACGCGTTTTTTTCAATTGTTACAGTTTACCTTATATATTTTGGCCATTCATAATTAGGACCTTGCTTTTGAAAACACTTGTCTTAAATTCTGTGTTTGATCAGTGAATATTATTTTTTACTGAGCTATTGCACCATTAGACTGTCCGTGCAGCTGTTTTGGCAAATGGAGGCACTGTCATTTGTGAAGCTTTTGGAAGAGTTGAAGTGGGTATCCCAGTGGCTATGGTATTGAGTACTCAAAGTGATCGTCTTTGCGTTGGCTGCAGCATGCCAATCTTCCCCTCCCTGCCTAAGGTGTGCTTAGTCCTTGTCTATTGTCATAGATGCTTGTGCTTTTATCTAACATTCCATATGCTACCCAGGGAGATCCATTTTCCTTCTATGAAACTTGTCAAAGTTACACTTGGAAGATAACAGATCAGAAGGTCAGAATATTCTTTGTTCCCATTATTTGAAATCTTTAAGTACCGTGGACTAACAATCTATTGTACCATAGGTGGTGACATTCCAATCAGCTAGATCCTGGCAAAATGGACTCGATCAAGACCTATATTTGGAAGGAGAAAACTATCCATGGTTATCAAGTGGAAGTAGCAATGCCTTCATCAATCATGTGACTGGAAGGTACTGCTTGGATATTATATTGAATGGTCCATGGACTGCATATGTGTACAGTGCAAATATAGTGCTATAACCTTTTTAAACCTTGATGGAGGAGTTTTTATTTGTATTGTGTCTTAAAGTGAAGTAGTCATTATTCTAAAAAAGAAATATTCCAGTCGTCAAAGATGCCACACTTGGCAAAAACTACTAAAACCTATCTTGGTGTTTATGTTTATGCTTTATTTTTTCTTTATACTACCTCCGATCCATATTAGTGGGCACAACTTTGTCTAGATACACATGTATCTAGTCTAAATACTTAACTAGATACATATGAATTTAAACAAAGCTATGCCCACTAATATGGATCGGAGGGAGTATCTAAAATGGCTTGGTTGGGAGACATAAAAGAACACTCTCATATAGTAAATGGGATAGCAATAAGTGAGCTCTAATGTGTTTCTTGTAACAGATTTGCAGGGAAAACCAAAATTTCTGTTTCAGTTAGGTGTGATTTCTTGCAGCATGGCAAATCTGGATCTGTATCTTATGAGGCCTCCAAGACAATTCTTGTCGTACCAGACCCTCCCCTTGCACGCGGGCTTCCTATAACATGGCTATTACCACCCTTTTATACTACCACAGACCTGTTACCTAGATCAGTTAATTCATTTGGAGAACCAGACTCACATGACCTGGAGAGTACTATTGCATATTCTCTGCTAAGGAGCAGTGGTAGAAGTGATCCTGCTATGCAGAATGCCAACGTAATTGATGGAAGTAAGCTTAGGACTGGAGAAAGCAATGCAATTGATTGTATTAAGGCAAAGGATCACTCCACTGGCAGAACAGAAATAGCATCATGTCTACGAATTGCTGAGGTCAGAAAGGCTTCTATCAGTTTCTTTAGGCTTTAAACAATATATTACTAAGATCTCTAGTTTGGAATATTGCTGTTTCCATCATTCGTCTGAATCACATTTTCAATATTTCCCTTGATACAGTTCAACTCCTTTAGAAAGTAAAGTCCATTTGTGAATGTAACAATACTATTAGGTCTCATGTAGTTGCCACTTATGATAGAGGAACAGATAATTCCTACTAGTCCTATCGCGAGATTAGGGACCACTTTGTCAAAGCTGTATTGTGGTTCACTCAACCATGAATTCAATACTTGCATGAAATGCTTACTTTTACTTCTAATAAAAGAATATATCTATAAATCTATCGGGGCTCTAAAATAGAGCCTGTTTATACTTAATTGGTGTATCTAAACCATCCAAGGAGTTCACTTTATTATTTTTGGAACTATCATTATGTGCCAGGTGTGTTTTATAACTACTGCTGGTATCGTGGGATTAACAATTAATCACCTTTCCCTACATCTATATGCATTTTAGTTATAATTTTCTTGACCCTGATGCTGTGACCACTATTGTACAGGTTGCACAAGTACGAGTGGCTGCTGCAGAATCATCAATCCAGATCGCCCATCTTTCTGTGAATGATAAAGTTGAACTGGATGTAAAATATGCTGATGAATTAGGTAGATCAGTAATGTATTTATCAGTATTAAATGCCTAAGTTATTCTCTGATATATTAATCTCATCTTAACCTCTTCTCCCTTCCACCAGGTTATATCTTCACTGAAGCACTTGGAATAGCACCTGTAAAGATCGAAACAAACTATCCTGATGTTGTGTCAATTATCATGCCCAGAGATGTCAATGGTACATATGGCGCCCATCAACGTTTTGTGCTACAGGTATTCGATGCTTGCTGAAATTCAAGCTTTAGGTCTTTATTGTATTGTGTGTGTTGGGGGCTTAGTTCTGCTTAACTCGAGTATTGTGAGTTGTGATAAGAATAGGAGTTCAAGTTTGAGCATATTTCTCATTAGTCTTCTATGCAAACTGCTTTATGTTTTTCTTTTCTTTTTTGAAGGCGAGAAGTCAGGGGACAGCTCTTATAAGGTTGCGGATCAGCCATCCTTCTAGAAAATCAGATTTCGTAATGGTAAGGACGTAAGGTTGTTTGTTTCTAGTCTAGAATATCGATACATTGTGGATTTATAGCTAGCTAGACTGTACAAAAGGTAGATTATTTTGCTATTGTGGACTTCATAATGCCTATTGAGAAAATCAAGATAATTAATGCAATATTTCTACTCTCTACCCCTGCTTTAATGGGTCAGAAGAGGTTAATTAGTTGTAGCATGTCATTTAGTAGGAGTATCCATTGCCATGTCGCATGGACTCTCTTATATTTGGTTAGTCCTTGATCTGTGCACATGGTGGAGTGAAACAAAGTGCATAATTGGCAGTGCCATGAAACTAGTAAAACAGCATAAGGAAACATGCAGTTTTTTTAATTGGATGTGCAACATTGAAAATCTGTCAGCTGTTGGCTAACATTTTTTGTCACCCTGTTAGGTATCTGTTGGTGCGAAGACGAATACTAGGGATGTGGTGATTTATTCTGGCCAGGACTCGGACTTCACTATTATCGGAGACCGTATATTCACTGAAGCCATTTTCTTACTAGTAGTTGTTTCGATAAACTTTTAGCTTTGTATTGGGTGTTTCATCTGATCCATGGCCTAACATCTGGATGTGGAATCTCCCCTTATAACAGTATAGTGAATGAGCGGTGATTACTGCCTGATCTTAACTCTAGGCATTGTTTTCCTCCTTTGCAGGCCAGACTGAAGAAGTGGAAGTCGACCATGCTAAGGGAGACAGAACAGAGCCATCGTCGTCGTCAGGATTAACCACGTTTGCCATTATCATCTCGTGCATTGCTGTACCAGCGGCCACACTCGCGATCTTCATGAAGCTGCTGGAGAGACCAGCGGCCCGACAGGCGCCACCACGGCAGGCAGTGCCCGCGCCCGCAGCAGCAGGCGCGGCTGCAGCCCTTGACCCTGCTTCCCCTCGCACGCCTCAGCCCTTCATGGAGTATGTGCGGAAGACCGTCGACGACACGCCTTACTACAAGCGCGACGGGAGGAGGCGATTCAACCCCCAGAACACGTATTGAGTGCGTGTAAACTGAACTAGGCAGTAATGGGCTAATGGCCTCTGCGTAGAGTACTGTGTGGACTGTAGCTGGTAGGGGCTTGTAGTTCTTGTACGTATGTATGCCAGTACTGGCCGGCCTGATGCTGTCAATTTTCAAGCTGTGGCAGCACCTGTATGTCTATGAGCAATGACTGGTTCCGTTTATGCTGAGGAAACGCTAGATGTACATCTCACTCAGACGAGTTCATGTACTATAAGAATCCTGGTGCATTGTAAATGAAGTACGTATTGGCTGATTTCGCACTGAATGGGTTGACTGAATTCTCCTATTTTGTTGCTTCAAAATGCCAGAATTTTTTGAACTCGTTTATGAATGTTCAGCATAATATATAACATGTACATTTGCAAAATTTGGTACTCCCTCCGATCCATATTAATGGACTCAACTTTATCTAGATACGGATGTATCTAGTTAAGTGTTTAGACTAGATGCATCTGTATCTAGACAATGTTGAGACCATTAATATGGATCGGAGGGAGTACAAGAATATGAAGGTGTGCACTTTGCATAGAAGAGACTAAAATTTTGCAGCTTTGGATTAACATGTTATACATGGTTCATATTGTACTGCTTTACAGGGTTGTGCAAAAACTGACACTGCCGAAACTGTGGGAAACCGTCAGGTAGGAATTGTTCATTTCCTTCCACAAATTTAATCCTTAAACCCAGTTTAGTAAAATAAAATAAAATGAAAAGCCCGAACCAATCAAACAGTGAAACCGTTTTTGCCTAGGCCTAACAGTCTACAAATATTATGTCATAACAGGTAAAATCCCCCTCTTGTGGAAGCTAGAAATAACACAATTCCATACATTCAAAAGTGAGCAACCAAAGCCTCTAGGATCATCAACAATCATGACATGGCAAAATAACTGCAAAACATGTCATCGAACAAGAAGGCCAATGTAAACAAAGGTTAAACTAATGGTGGACAAAGAAGAATCCATTAACAACATCGATACGTGTATCGCTAGACAAAAACCGTCCATCACTGAACATCCTTTTTCATATACTCGGTGTAACCGCCGTCTTCGATCTAGTTGGGGTTTTGAACTGCTCCTGCCATCTCACGAACGGGTTTGGGATGGATACTCTTTCGAAAGTGCGTTGTTCAAGCCGTTCACTAATGTAATGTAGGTCACTGTACCCATCATTTCAATTTTGACTACATACATACTAATTTGAATCAAGAAAAAACTAAAATGTCCATTTTATCAGATTTCTTATTTTTATGTAGTTCATAATATAAATTATTTAAAATTAACATTTTCCACGTTTGTGGGATACACCATTGGCAACACCCGGAATTTTTCAATTTTTTTTGAAACTCACAAAAATAATTCTCGAATTTTGTAATTGGAGGGAGCACTGGAGCTCGGGAGCCAAAAACACTTTCCGACTAATGCATCTCTTATTTGTTTTGACCTCTCTGGAATCCAATGCATTCAAGGTCATACAAGACAGATATGCATGCCATTCAAAACTTGGTCAAGTTACTTGGACACATAATATACATCTCATCTTTTTAGTTTTTTTTCCTGAAAATAAGAGAAAGTCAAAGTTTTTCCTTACATGTCCAAATGTTCTGAATTTGCGATTGTTTCAAAGACAATTAAGAAATTTTAGGTCGTTATATTTAATCTTTGCAGAAACCTTGAATCGAATCAAGTACACCCTCCGTTCCAAATTAAATGACTTTCATTTGTCCAAAGTCTACATCCATGTTTGGACAAATGGAAGTCATTTAATTTGGAACGGAGGGAGTATTAGTTTATTTATAAACATCTCATTCACTATAGCACACAAACATACACCGAAAGGATTTTGGACCAAGTATTATGTGAGCCTCGCAGAGTGGACTTTTGACGTGACAATAATTGATTTGCAATTACATCAATGGCTCCGTGAATGGGTTTATACAATGATATTATCCGAAAGGATTTGGACCAAAATAAAGTTGTAATCTCCTACAATACATGCGACAGTCTTGCACAAAGAGCCGGCTGCATGTTAAGCCAGCCCTGATCTATATGCATGTGATTTAAGGAATCAATGCACATGATACTGTGTGAATTCAACGACTAGATCTGTGAGATTATGTTGAAGAAGATAAAATATGATGCACGTTACTGAACACCCCGGCCGACTACTTTTGGAATACATGATTGTCAACTTGCCCCGTCGGCCGGATTCTACAAAGAGCAACCCAAACGGCACCGAAACGTACAACAACCATTGTTCGTTCGTCAACCAAGCAACAAACGAACTAAAATAATCCACAAGCAATAGCCATGGATCTGGCAACGGGCGCCATGGGCTCCCTGCTCCCCAAGCTCATCGAGCTCCTCAGTGACGAGTACAAGCTGCAGAAGGGCGTCAAGGAAGGCGTCAAGTCTATGGAGAAGGAGATGAAGGGCATGCACGCTGCCCTCCGTAAGGTGGCGAGGTGCCGCGGGACCAGCTCGACGAGCAGGTCAGACTTTGGGCAACGGAGGTGAGGGAGCTCTCCATTGACATGGAGGATCTCATCGACAAGTTCCTGGTGCGTGTCGATGATGGCTGTGTGACCGCCACCAAGTCCAGCAAGCTCGAACGGCTCATGGAGAAGATGGCCGGCTTGTTCTCTAAAGGGAAGGCTCGCCATCAGATTGCTGACGCCATCAAGGACATAAATAAGCAAGTACAAGAGGTTGCTAGCAGGCGTGAAAGGTACAACGTTGATAATATTGTGGCTATGCGTGCACCCGTGACGTCCATTGATCCACGCCTTAAGGCTCTATACACAGAAGTGACAGAGCTTGTGGGTATTGCTGGCAAAAGAGATGAAGAGTTAATGGAGTTGCTCTCAGATGGAGATAGTGTCTCCGAGAAGAAGTTAAAAATTATCTCTGTTGTCGGTTTTGGAGGATTGGGTAAGACCACTCTTGTTAAAATCGTCTATGACAAGATCAAAAGAGATTTTGATTGCAAGGCTTTTGTCCCCGTTGGTCTAAATGCTGATGCAAAGAAGGTTTTCACGGGCATCCTTGTTGATCTTGGCATGAACGGAAGCCAGCTCAGTGTATTTGATGAAAGACAGCTGATCAACGAACTCCGAGAAATTCTCGAGAACAAAAGGTATGTACATCTCACCCATCTGACTTTATGATGGCAACCCGCCGATGCTGACAATTTGTTTCCATTGAGTTGTGTAATAATGTGTAAATTTGCTAGTTGCAAAATATTGAAAGTTTTGGAGTAAGTTTTATTTTCTGCATCCAACTTGTGACCAAGTGATGGCTTTTAAATAAATCTTGTCATGTTTTACCCTTAGAACTGACATATTTTTGCCTCATATTTTTATTTCTACTGAACTGAAAATCCAGATCCACTTTTTAGGATGAGGTATTGAGGTGGCAACTTACTAGGCAGATAACTCGGGTATTATACATTAGCGGTGACCGGATTACGGCAAATTTATTCAATCTATAGAAAAGAATGAGACTTTTGCAACATAAAGGTCGCTAGTTACACTTGCACTATGTCTGATACAACCCTAACAAATACGAGTCTAAAAGGTCCTTCTAGGTACTTGCCACATCATCCTGGCACTAGCCACTAGGGTTTGCCTTGTTAGTTCGCCAGAAATTACTAAATGCATTTGAAACCATACAAAATCAAAACTAAGTCGCCAAATGTGGTAAGATTTCTAAAATATGGAACACCTTGGGAGTGTACTGAAGGTGCAGTTGCAGTGTATCAGTTGATGCAGAGGCCAGGGTTATATTCTCCTTTTGGAAAAAATAAACAATTCTACATGCAGTACACAGTAACTTTATATGTATATATGTGAATCCTTTTTGCCAGTAATGAGTATATTTACATCCACGTGAATTTCATAAAATCTGGGAAGTATACGATGCAAATTAGAATATGTAGTGATAGTATGTAAGTATGCAAACTGCAATTTCCGTGTGCAATTTTTTGTTTACATGCTCCTTTTCCTGTATAACATGAAGGCATTCTGTGACACTAAAATGTTTTTCCTATTAATGTGTTTGTGAATCTGCTGAATCAAAGAGGCCCCTATTGTAGAGAAAAATATATAAAATATAAACAACATTGTTTTTGGTTGTACAACTTTGTAATGGTGTGAACTAATCGGGTATGCTACTAGCGTAGTTGGGCATCCATGTCTTATCTCTTGAGCTTGAGGATGGGTCTTATCACTGCTGCAATGTTAGAAAATGAATAATAATGTTTCTACCATGAAAGGCATGCGCTTTACAGATTCATAAAGACTGATAGTTTTTTCCGTCTTAAATTCATTTTCACCGGAACAAGATCTTTAATCCAGCAATTTATCTGCTGTTTTTGGTTGTAATACTTTGTACATGCATTCCATTACTGGTCCCATAAATGATGTAGGTAACTCATTGTAATTGATGATATATGGGATGAAGAGCTTTGGAAATTTATCAACTTGGCATTCTCTAGAAGTAACAATGTTGGTAGTCGGCTAATAACAAAAACTCGTATAGTCAGTGTATCTAAATTATGCTGCTCGTCGACTAATGACTGCGTTTATCAAATGATGCCTCTTAGTGATGATGATTCCAAAAGGCTCTTCTATAAAAAGATATTTTCTCCCGAGACTAGATGTCCCCATGAATTTGAAGAAGTGTCCATAGAGATCTTGAAGAAATGTGGTGGAGTGCCATTAGCCATTATTACTATAGCTAGCCTTTTGGTTAGTGATCAGAAGGAAAAACCTTTGGATAAATGGCATGTTTTTCTCGAGTCTATTGGTCGTGGACTTACAGAACACCCGAGTGTAGAGGAGATGCTGAGGATACTATCATTTAGTTATTATGATTTGCCTTCTCATCTAAAGACGTGCTTATTATATCTAATAATGTTTCCAGAGGATTACGAGATTAGAGAAGATCGGTTGATATGGATGTGGATTGCCGAAAATTTTGTCCAGTCTCAAACAACAAACACTAGTCTCTTTGAGATCGGAGAAAGTTACTTTAGTGAGCTAGTGAATAGAAACATGATCATGCCGGTATATGGTGATAATGCAAGCACAGTAGTAGCTTGCCAAGTACATGATGTGGTTCTAGATCTAATTCATCCTTTGTCAATCGAGGACAGCTTTATTACTGTATTTTTTATTGGAGCAACCGGCAGGAGCACTGCCTCTTCATATAGATAGAAAGAGGTAAAACCACATTGTACACGGGAGTGTACACAGATGGCATGTTTTTGTTAGGTGGTAAAACATGCCAAAACCCACGAAGCTCCAAAAAATATAAAAACTAATCTGGGTCGGGCGGAGGGGCCGGTGTGTACGCGGCAAAAGCACGCCCCCGCTGCAGGATGTCTTCCCAAGCAAGGGTGGCGACCTCAACAAAGTTATGCGTTTTCCGGTGAAGATTCGTCTGTTTCGTTCCTTCCAGACATTCCAGAGAATGTAAAGCAGGCGGCCACTAGTTCGTCTCTGGATGTTCTTGGGCTTTCCCGAAATCATGTCATCCCACCACTCCGAGATAAACGTGAAGCTATCCCCTTGCGCTTGGGTGTTGTTGTCATCCCAAGAATTTACCAGGTTTCCCACGGCGATGGAGAAAGGGCAGTCTTTGCAGAGGTGGATTGCAGTTTCGGGCGCGCCTAGGCATAGCTGACAGCTAGGGTCTTGGGGCCATCCCCTGATCGCGAGCATGTCAGCCGTCAAGAGTTTCCCGTGGATGGCCAGCCAAGCAAAAAGCTTGCACTTTGGCTCGGTATGGGCGCTCCAAATCTTGTCAGGTCCAAACTTTGGGAAAGATCCGTGGAATTGCGCATTGTAGGCGGAGCTGGTGCTGTAGAACCCCATCAGTGGTCAGAGTCCATGATATGTCGTCCGGCAATTCCGGCGTGAGGTGCGTGGCAGTAACCGTGTCCCTTATTACTGTATTGAATAGTACTCATGATAGCATGTCTTCTCAGAGAATTGTCCACAGGTTGTCCCTACAAAATGCTAGAAAAGGAACACCTCTCAAGTCTGCGAGTATGTTCCAAGTGAGGTCCGTTGCTGCATTTCAACCTGGTATTGATCTAATGCCGTCTTTCTCGAGATTTGTTGTTTTACGTGTATTGGATTTGACCGGATGTGGTCTTGGTGATCATAGTAATCTAAACCTCCGGGACTTGGGGAGTTTACTGCATCTAAGGTACCTAGGTCTAGCCGAAACAGGAATTTCCAAGGTCCCAGAAGAAGTTGGAAAGTTGCAGTTTTTGCAGGTGCTTGATTTGAGTGGTAATTATTTTGTGGAACTGCCATCTACAATTATTAAGCTGAGAAGGTTGATGTGCCTACAAATTAATAGTGACCACAGCATGCTTCAAGATGGGCTCAGAAAACTGACATCCATGGAAGTTCTGAATGGGATTCGTTGTGACTCCCTAAGCATTGCCAATGATCTAAGCAACATGGAGAGATTGAGGGAGCTTGTAGTTCGGTTTCAGAATTTGAGCTTGGAGCTAGAGGAAGCTTTTGTGGAGTCACTAGTTAAACTTTCCAGCATCCAACGATTATCAATTACTTACATTGGTGAGGGTGTGGAATCACTAGATCTTTTGGGGGAACGTTGGACGCCCCCCCAAAGTCTCCAAGAATTTTTCACAAGCGGACACAATAGCAAATTCTCCACACTGCCAGCATGGATAAGGACGGATCCCTCGCATATGTCGCAACTCTCCAGGTTAAATATCGGTGTCAAGGAAGCGCGACAGGAGGATCTGGACAGCCTTGGAAGGTTACCTGCTCTTTGCAGTCTCGTCTTGTCGACCCTCAACCAAAGCGGGCTGCTACTCGTCGGCGTTAATGGGTTCCGCTGTGTGACAACATTCGAGCTGCACTCTTACTCACTGGGCCAAATCGTGTTCCAGCCGGGAACTGTGCCAAGGGCTGAAACAGTTAAGCTTAGGATTGAACTCGAGATCACAGAAGAGAAAGCAGTGGGCAACATCGGTGATTGTTCTGACATGGGAATGGGGAACCTGACGTCCCTTCGGATGGTCGATGTTACATTCGCCTGTTGGGATGTGCCGGACCAGGATGCCAAGCAAGCAGAGGATGCGCTGGTGAACGCACTCCGTGCCCATCCTAACCGTCCTACCTTTGACATCCGCCTTGATCCACTCATAGGAGCAGGTACGTGATTAAAACCCGTGATGTTGATTTCCTTTCACTGAGTATATACTTCGGGCAATTCGAACTTTACAATTTTGTTCTTCAGGTTACGACTTTGACGAGGAGTCCTACTCTGAGTACCTCGCGCAACTCTACTGCTCAGAGTTGAGTTCCGAGTACTGTCACGGACCCGTACATGGCGGTGGCGCGGAAGGAGATCAGGTGTGCCAACTGGAAGGAAGGGCAACGCAAGGATGCGAACCTTGCAAGTGGACCCCGCCAGGCGCAACCACTCAGCAGCGAGGACTCGGCACAGAAGCACAAAAGGATCGTGGCGACAGAGAGGACGACATCCAATTTGAATGAGCTAACTGCCTTTGGCATCTTCCTCCTCTCCTCTCAGCCTGCGTGCTGCTTTTGGCTTGCGAGACGCGAGTCTATAATCAGAGCCAGCCGATCTGGCGCTCGGAGACTGAAATTTTCAGCAATTTTCAAGTCGGCGAGCATGGGGGCGGAATTGGGCGAGATCTGAGGAGGTTGACATCGATAAAACTCCTGGGCAATTATTCTAGAGGGTGAAGGATCGCCTCCTCTAGGTTCAAAGACTTTCAGCAGAGGTAAATAGTCAGTCTCCACGATGATCTGATTATGTGGCGTAGTGAGGCAAGTTTCAGACCTTCAAGGCATGCAATGGCTTCGCAAAACTGGGCCGATCGATTGACCATGTTCAATCCGGTTCCAAGCTGAATATAAGACATGTCCATTGTGGTCGCGGATGACAGCGCCCCAAGCTCCTGTTGAAGAGTCTGCGAGAAAGAGGGCATCAACGTTAACCTTGACCCACCCAACATCAGGTTTCTTCCACCTTTCAAGGCCAACACTGTCAGGGTGTTGGCTTTCTTTTCATTTTGGTTCCATACTTGGCGTTCCCCTTTCAAATCAATGACATCCTCGCCCATTTTGATAAGCTGCAAGGTGCAAGAACCTGGCATGTACATTTGGCACGCACTTTGCGTAGATGAAACTGTTTTTGCAGCTTTGGATTAACATGTTATCCATGGTTCATACTGTACCGTTTGTTTTCTTTGTTTGTAGGGCACATGATCGTATTTTTGGATAATAATAATTTGCTAGTTCAAATATAGAGTTCAAGATGGACATGTAGAACTGTTTTGACTCGTAATGTAGATGCACCCCTATTTAACAACCGTATTTTAAAATATCAAAAAAATTCAAACAAAAATTTCGGGTTCACGTACGGACATTTTTGTCTGCACAAGAAGTTTCTTCAAAACAAAAAACATTTCTTGTGGCCTATGTTAAAAGGACAAAATCCGGTGATTCAAATGGTTTTTCGCGGGACATTTTTTTTTGTATTTTTTATACATGTCACAAAAAAAATCCTTTTTAGCGAATCTTTTTGTGTGCGTACATAAATATCCGGATATACACACGAAATTTTTATTTGAAATGTTTTGACATTTTAAAATCCTTTTTTCGTAACGGGTGCATCTAAACCTATGAGTCAAAACATCGTGTCCGGAAATCAAAACAATTGCTGGAACGCATGATATAACGGGGTCGCTAGGCGATTATTTCTTCATCGACGCAGATCGTTTCGTGGGATGGATTCCAGAAAATCAGCCAAGGAAATCGATCATGGCGCCTACATCAAACAATGCCGTGGAACTATACATACATTAGAAAACAAAACAATTGCTGGAACACCTGATATAATTAATTAAGTAACACAAAGAATTGTAACAATATATGAAAATCAAACCCATTTGAAAATAACTCTAGCAAACCGGCCTGGATCTTGACAGAGAGAGTATCTCAACGACTCCAGGATAATGTACTCTCACCGTCCAAAAATAAGTGTCTCAAGTTTGGCAAAAAGTGGAGCAAACTTGAGACACTTATTTTTGGACGGAGTGAGTATAATACAACGGTTTGGAGTACCTAACTAAGCTAGGTCGTACAACGGAATTGAGGGATCTAAGAAGAACCAATTCTGCGCATGCATCATGCATGGCTAAACTAAAACACTTACTAATCCAACAAGACCATACGTACCGATCAATGCCCTGTGATGCAGCCGACGAAGGATCTTGCGAGGAGGGCCAAGCAAGGGGCGACGTAGTTTCTGACAAACCGGTGCATGGCGCACCCGCGACGTGTTCTTAGCGGCCCCGGCGACCGGCACCGGTGGTGATGCGGGTGCGAGTGAAGCCGCGGCACGAGCGGGTCTCCTGACGCCTTCATGGAGGCGATCACGTCCTTCAAGCTCACGTAGCCCGCATCAGATGTGCTGTGGTGGCGCTTGTAGGCATCGGCGACGTTGCTGCCACGACGTCGGATGCGACCCGTGTCATTGCAGGAGTGGATCCTCGGCGTGCTGTCACCATCGCTGCTGCTGCTGCCCTGGGCGCGGGAGAGCAGATCACGATCTCTGTGGTGGCCGAGAAGAGGCTGCGACTGGGAGTGGGAGATAACCATGGAAGCCGTGGGAGGAGGCGGCGGCGTTGGGAGTGAAAGGATGAGGAAGGTAACAGCCGTTTTAGAGATCTAATCTAATCAATCTACTAATAATCACTGATTGACTAAACGGATGGGCCTAAAAATTGTCTCAGAAGGCATGTCGTGGCCCACGAGGGTTTTGTCACCATCGGGCTCTGATGGAGACACTCACTAGTCAATACAATCGATCCGAAAAAGGCATTTGTATCCCGGGCTTATTTCAAAAACAATTGACTCTAGTATTTTAAAGTTTCAATTTTTTTGAACATAAATCTGTATGTAGCCAATACTATATCCTATAATTGCACAAAATTTCTATCTGAAATTATTTTTATTTAGGGCTACTCAAAAAATACAAATTCTGACAAGATTTAGAGGGCACTATTCACACATCCATATATACAATTTTACTCCCTCCATTTCTGAATGTAGGGTGTATAGTTTTCTGCACGGATATTTAGATATGGGTATTTGGCTTACGGTGTACTCATTTTTTTCTGGAAAAAATTGGGAGATATGAGTTCCTAATAGACACAAATTGAAAACAATACACACTGTAAATTAGGATTCATTTTTTGATGGGTAAAATTGTCCATAAATCTCATTATACCATACATTTTGGATTTTTTCTGAAAAAACTATACACCTTACATCAAGAAACGGAGGGAGTATCTTTTTTGTGTAGCGTAGAATACAACTTATTTCGGATTGATATTTTGCATACTTGTAGGATATATCTATGGCTAGATGCACATATTTCTTTTAGATTTTTTTAGAACTTTAAATTTGTTTTTTGAATGTGCAAAATTAAGTGTTACATGTTGCCCGACTACAAAACACCCCTCTACAATCGATCCTTGTTCTATAAATATATGGTGCATTGTTGTGTTTTGGCCTTGAATTGGTTTCAAACTGCCGCAAACAGGGTGGATTGCGGGGAGATTGATCGAAGGCTGGTGCGGGTAGGGAGCTGAAGATTAGTTAAATGTTTTGACTTAGTGCGAAGGTGGGAAATTTTTCTTGTGGGCTGGTGCGGTTTTGGAGCGGTTTTTCTCGTGGGCTGCTGCAAATGACGATTTTTTGAGTTTTAAAGAATTCGAACAAACATTGTACATGTTGATAATGTTGAGATATTTTAGTGTGCAAATTTTGAATCCAAAAATAGTATAATTATAGGCTACATAAAAATGCAAATCTGGATTTTTTTTAATTTTTAAACTGTGTACTATTCACTACTCAGATATACCCATTTCTCATTTTTGCCCAGCCTAAAATATATAAAAAAAATAGACTTAAATTTGCACACTTATAGATCATATCACTATCCATCTAGGAATGTTTTTCGAATTTTATGAAACTTAAAAATACAAAAAGAAAAATTAAAACGAGCTATGTGTAGCTTGGGCTCCAAAACGTCACTCTCCGCATACGCCGGTTCATCATTATTCAAGCACAAGCTAAACCATACATCCCAATCGGTTTGCTGACAATCAAAATCCTCGTGTTTACTAATAGATCGTGAGAAGAGCTTATGGTTCTCGTCTGTGCCTCTGATCAACCTCTCTAAAGTAGGAAGGTGGGGGCGCATCCCGACCACAGCAACAAATGCAACGATATTAGATTCTCGTATTGGGGTGGACATGCTGATTTTTATAAACTTTGAGGTTAATACAACTCGTGCAAATTTGATCGTGTTCAGTTTTATCATCAGAGTAATGGTGGAACATTGATGTGTAAAAGTTAAATCTTGAGACTAATACTTGAAGAAGCTTGATGTAACTCCGCATAGTGTCAATTTGTTCCATCTAAAATATTTTGAGTACTCACTCAATCAAGTTAGATTATCAATCTATTCCTCTTATACGACTAAACCTCAATAACATGCACTAAATTTGTTTATCTCAACATGCAAGGTGTCCACTATTTGATCCATTCATTTATCCATGTCATCACCAGATCACCCACTATATGAGTCGTTCATTTATCCATGTTATTCCATTATTAATGATATTCATCCATACATGCAAGCTATTCACCTTAGAAATTCTTTTAGCCATACAATTTTCCACATCATCAGTTTTTAGCAGTTAAATATACAATCATTTCATATTAATTAAATTTAGATTTTCAACTATTGTGGCTAATCAAATTCTCCATATTTTTGAGTTTTTTTTCCGTTTTATGCATCAAATATCCTTTCTTTTAGACTATATTGTTTCGATTCCCGCTGCAACATGCGGGGTATCTTTCTAATTTTCTTAGAATGAAGAGCCAACATGCGCAATCTAACACACGTCACTAACACTCTAACTTTCTTTCTAGGGACCTTTAGTAAGATATATATATGATAGAATCCTATACTCCCTAAGGATTTCTAGCAAAGATATATAAATATACTAAATTGTAAATGTGTAAAATAGAAGATCTAATGCAATCCAGTGCAACCACGATGTTTCTTACCGTTCCCTCGGAACAAAAAAATTAGATAGAGGAAACATAACATTTGGTGCAAAATTCAGTTTCTACGTGAACATATATCATAATAGTAACACCATTACACAGAACATTGTATACGAAAACTAGCGACAACATTATATAGATGATTGTGCTAGACATAATAGAATATGTAATAATTTTGACCCTGCATAAAGAAAATGTTTTACAGGTAAAAAAGTTCAATATAAATAAGAAAAAATAATTATTTTATCCTCATAAGGCCTCATATGATTCATAGTATACTAGTACTCCTTCCAAGTTAGATACGGTAGCCGCCAAAAATTTATGTTCGTCTTGGTTCCCTGTAACAATGATGAGTACATAATGAGTACGATAGGATAATGCTTAATTTAATTATTTAAAATAATCAATTTACCTAAATCCTGGTCCATAATACTTGCTAGTCAACTTGATAGATTGTCGGATTCCAAAGGCAGCCATCCTGTAAGGTCGCATACGCAAATATACCATGTCTCCCACTTGGAAATTTCTCTCAGCTCTTTTGATGTCAGCATATTTCTTCATCCTAGCTTGTGCTTGTGTGAGGTTTTCTATCAATATAGTACAACAACGACAAAGCCCATCGAGGCCATAAACCAAAACGCCACGGCTAGTCCCCTCGTGATCTCTTGTTTCTAGATTATAAGGTTTGTCTAGTCTGTTGTGGCTACCCCGCGGTGCCTTTATATATCAAGCTCGGCTTACACATGTTCGACTAAAATACACAACCTTTACTAATTACAAGTCATGTTGCACCACCCGCTCGCTGCTGCTCTTCGCGTGTGCTGGACAAGTCTCTGCACTTTGATTTCGCCGAGACGGCATTCACTTGCACTGCACTACACACCGATACTTTGCTCCGGGTCAGCCCCGTGATTAGGCCACGAAACCGTGCTTCCCCATCCAATCTTCTAGCTTCCGACCGTTCAGTTTTGTTGGCTCCATACAAGCAACTCAACATTAATCCATCATCTCGACCAATAATCTGCGACCTCTAAACTTCACTCTCATATAACTTGTTATTGTCGGAGCCGCACAATCGATTATACAAGGACAAAAAATCTTGGCTACTCCTCCGGGCATGCTTAACGGGTGCTCCTCTCCATGTAAATATCAATGTAGTAGTTGTACAACGATGACAAACCCCATCGGGGCCATCCATACGCAACGTAGTCCAACTATAACGCAACTCATACACATATTCGACACATATTACAACATCCACATACCTTACTAAACTTATGGTGAAGACACTCCGTGTGTTTGTATATATCAACACTAGGCGCGAATCTCAGTATATTCCGCCAGTAAACTTGTTGGATGAAAGACAATTTTTTTTGAACATGAATAAGGTTACCAAGCTGAGCTATGCCACCTTGCAAACTGTTGTTGGCAAGGTTCAAGTTGTCGAGTTGTTTGAGTTTTCTGAAGTTTGGCGGTATGTGGCCTTCAAGAAGGTCACCCAAGTTGTCTGGGATTGGTCCGGAGAAGCTATTTTCACCTAAATACAAAGATTTCAAGTTGGTAATATTGCCAAGGGAGTTGTTTGAGATATAACAGTTGAAGATTTGTCAGATTTCCAATTCATCCTTCAATTGTACCACTTAAATTGTTCCTACCTAGTCCCAGAGCTGTTAAGGCACTAAGTTTTCCAATGGAGTTAATGGCACCCGCAGTCACGCAACTCGTCACGTATGTGCAAGTGGGTCACGCAACTTGTCACGTATGTGCACTTAAGTCACACTTCTCCAGAACGTGATTTTTTGGTCCATGTCAGCACTCCCGCAACGGAAAACGGTCTGACACGTGGGCCCAGAGACCACCGTGCACCCACTTGTCCAGATGTGTGACCAAAAAATCACGTTCTGGAGAAGTGTGACTTAAGTGCACATACGTGACGAGTTGCGTGACTGCGGGTGCCATTAACTCTTTCCAATGCCCCTTGGGCACTTGTCCTGATATACTGTTTCCAAACAAGGAAATGTAATGAGGGTAGGATAAGTTGCCGATGGACTGCAGAATAGATCCACCCAGCCATGGACGGAGACAGTACCCGGCGAGCCGGGGCAGCTGCCCGGGCTCGACGCCAGCGGCCGTAGACACGTTCTAGAAGGAGAGGGCGCGATTTGCGACGCCCGATTTGGCCTTCTGCGTTAAATTGCTTCCTTCTTTGATTTTTGGTGGGAGTGTAGTTGTGACCTGGATTGAAGTGAAGTGCATATCTTTGATTTTGTAGCCGGGTGATCGAGGTACCAGGTGCTGCGGGAGTGGGGAATTGCCGGGAAGGCAGTGTTAGATAGTGTTCCTAACATGTCCCCTTGTGGGGCTAGTGCCATCCGCCTCATGTTCGATGAGTTCAATACAATATCCAGTTTGTTGTGTGTATGTCAGTAAGAGGGGTCGATTAGAGAGATCGTCGGATAGTGGCGTGTCAGTTGTAGCTGGATGTTGAGTTCAATAACCTTAGACGTCATGAATCCAAAATATAATTGTACAATATAACCAGTCATTTTGCTGAAGAGCAAGAAGTAGCCTTGAGATAATCTCTAAACATCTTGTAATTTGGGCCATCTCTTACACCCTGACCGGTAGCCTTATTTGTTACTCGAGACATTGGCTCAGGAGCCTTTTCAACCTAGCCAAGCACACTATGTTATTTTAATCAAAGATTACCGACTACATCTGTCGTGGTATCGTGCACGACAGTGCCATCTCGAGACGGCTTCGTGAGTGGGGCCTCAAGGTTACGAACGACGGCGCTCGCTGGCGGGATCGGGTATGAGCAAGGGAACACCTAGACATACCCAGGTTCAAGGCCCTCGTGTGGAGGTAACACCCATACTCCTGCACGGACTCGTATATATGAGTATGGGACTACAATGGTGCTCCTTGAGCTGTGTTGTTGCGGGTGTGTATGAGGTAGGAGAAGCTAACCCCTTCCATGGGGCAGCCGGCCTCCCTTATATAGGGGCTGATAGGCCGGTGTACAGGGTGAAGTCCAATCAGCGGGGTCCGCCTGATTGCTCATCTACAGTGTCAAGTCGGATGACCTAGGGAACAGTGGCTAGGGGCACTATTCATGACATCAGCCATGCCGGTCGGCGGGCAATCCGGCTCCTTTATGTCTTGTCGGTATGGGCAGCCGGGTACGGCCCACTGTGCATGACATCATCATTGACTTTGGGGACACGGCTAGTCGTCTTGCCCATGCCGTCTTGTCTCTAGTGCTTGTCGTCTCTGAAGGTCTTGTCGAGCCGGCAGGTGGATGGCCCAGCCGGCCAGTTCGGGTTGCCGGCTGGCGGATCCGGCCGGGAAGGTCTTGAGGGCGGCTGGCGGTCCAGTCGGCCGATGCTTTTTCGAGTTCTTGGATACCCAGGGATTATATCCCTGACAACATCAATATCTTCATTGTGGGGAGAAATGTTACTAAATAAATTACATATCATCTTTGACCAAACTTCAGAAAACCACTAAAATTCAGTAATGACAACTAAAGACCATAATAATCAGCACTTACAAACACCTAACATGATGAGATAATGCAGCATCAGATACTTGCAAATTACAAAGATCCACCTGGTTGAAATATGGTCCACTCTCGAGTTTGAGCACCAAGAGCTTGCCGAGATTGCGTCAAAATCTACAATACATTGATCCAATGTCCACACGGTCATCGAGCATTCCAATCGAATACCAAACTCAGACCATTACCACAAAGAAACATACATTTCAGGCAAGCAAATCAAATGAGGGACCTTACCTTCAGGAACCTGTGTGAGTGTGTGGCAGTCACCATGATGTTGGAAAGCATGGTGGACCCTTTTCAAAAACCGCATTTTCAAATATGAAAAAATTCATGTATGGTTACATCTACATTTCTAGTATGTACGAGACAAGTTTCGTCTACACGAAAAAAAGGCAAATGTGGGTTGAAAAAAAGTTTTTTTTCTTTTTAGAGCGACACAATTGTCATTTCCGTAACCCAAAATCTTAATATTTATATTCAGATGTGTGGATCATATAAATATATATCGACATACCGGAACCATAATTTTTTGAAACGCCTAAGTACTATTTTATTTTTCAAAAATATTGGGTCCTATGGAGCCCGAGCTCTTCCATTTTTTAGGCGTATATGTTGGATATTTGGATGTGTGATTCTTATTTTGCGTTCTTTATAAGTTCGATGAAGGGTTACTGAAATTGGACCAGTTTTATCGATGTAGTGGGAGCTAAATGATCCGGTGGCTAGCTAGCTTTGGTTACTTTTAGCACACGTACGCGTGCTACCTCAAACGGAGAGAATGCGTCGTGGGGTGAAATGCAAGAGTTATGGTTTGGCTGCCCCGATTGGGGCTGTCCAGCTGGTCCCAAACGGTTAAGCGTAGCTTGCAAACAAAGTGGTAGCTTGGGAAACATAACTACTCCGTAATACAGTAGCTAGGCAGTGAAACAAATATATATGTGTTTTGGTTTTTGTGTGCTGCCTGCATGTTCTTATTTTCCCATGCATGTATATTTTCGGTGGAGCATGCATGCATGATTGGTCGGTTAGTGTAAAATAATGATTGTTTTATGTGGAGGTACCATGATTGACTTTATGCAATGCATGTCTAAATGATGGGTACGTAGAAGAAAGTACTATCCCTGATGGGAGTATTTTATTTCACCATGCGAAACTATGCAAACATTCTGACCGATCGATCGACCACCCACTTTTAAATCTGGTACGCGATCGAGGGACCCCTGCTCCACTTACCCGAGCAAACTCGAGCATAGTATATATCAACTATCAAGCACTCAGGGAGCACCAGCACTCCACACCACACCAGCCTATACACCTACACGTACGGCAGCACAATGCAGGGCAACCGACTCCTCCTCCTCCTCCCCCTCCTCCTCGCCGCGTCCGCCTCTCCGGCCGCTGGTGCGTCGGCGTCGACGTTCACAAGTCGGCTGGAGGATGAGGTGGCGCCGGAGCTGAGCTGGGCGGCCGGACTCCTCGGGACAGGCATCGGCGAAGCCGCACTCGACCCGAACAAGCCGAGGTGCACGGTCAATTTCCCGGCCAAAGCAGGAGAACCCTACACCCGGGGGTGCAAGTACAAGGATCGGTGCAGCCTGACAGCCAGCCATTGGCCATCGGATCCATCCACTGCTGGAGGTAGTATCTAGCACAATATGTATCAGATGTCTGTGTTCGGATTCTGAATAAGCGCAGGCCCCTCGCTCAAAAAATGTTTCTCCAGTTTCCCACACGTTCTCTCAGTTGCAGATTGGGCTGTGTTTTGCTGCAATGGATATAACTGGAAGAAAAAAGCACGAGTTGGTCTAAAATGTATTGCACGTTCTCTCCAGTTTCAACTCAATTATAACACCAGTAAATGTGCACGTGCAGCATTGCACGTCTATTACCATCGCTATTGATAACATCTCATCTGATGTTTTCCTCCCAGCCATAGTGTCCCAACATCCCTCTCCTTCCCCTCTTAAGGATTCTCAAGCCCTTATTCGTTGATGTTTTTACCCACAATAAGTTATGCGATCTCTCACACCGGTCCACTCACCCATGCAAGTGACACCCGATAACTGCCCCAAACCTGGTGGTAAGGACAGTCAATTTAATTCTCTTTACATACTATCACCACAGTGCCAAAAAATCTTGTTATATGAGAATAAATTCACTTTGCCCCTGGGTCTATATCATAAACACATTTTAAAATATTTTAAAAATCGGAAAAAACGCGCATTCATTTCCACATTCTACGTGCACGTACAAAGTTTGGCGAAAAAACAATTTTTGTGCTCAGTGTAAAAAAGACGTAAAAAGACATAAAAATGTCTCATGGAAAGCTTTATTTAACATTAATTTTTCCTTTTTCACACATGCCACACAAAATATCAATTTTCATGAAACAATTTTGTGCACGCATAGGATGTTTTAGACACGTGACTTAAATAGCCACAACATGAAATAAATATGCAGTGGCATAACGTTGATTGCATAATTAATTTTTATCTACAAATATAGAAAAATTAGTAGTATCACCAGTATTTTGATACAAAGGTGAACAATAGGAGAACCAGGAACACAATGTAATCACACACATGTAGTTAAAGGCTTTAACAGGGAATTTACCAACTATTTGCCTTTAAGGATATTAATCAGAGGATTTATTAAAAGATAGTCTAAATTTTACACCATGGTCTCAATATTCTGTATCTATTGCCGTGAAAAGACGGTGAGTATAGTTTTGGCAGGTGATTGGAATCCTTTCCTTCCATGACCTGTACATGCCCTTCTCCCCGCCAAACAAATTTCATTACACGGTTTATGTCACCATATCAGTTGTACAGGGCATTCCGTATTAACATACATGGAGATGTTCATAAACATTAGTAAGGGCAGAAGTAGATTTCTGAGAGTTTGAAATATACATATGAAGTCAGTATAGGAAGATGATTGTAGAATGTGAATAAAGAATCACATGTGCATAGTACTGCAAGGCAAACTCATTATTTTTTCTTTTGCATGACTCCAAGTTCGAAGGAGGAACATAAAAGGCATGATAAGGTACAAAAGAATAAATTTTCCATGAAGCATATTAGGAAATAAAGATGGATAATATAAAAGGGTTCTTAGTAGTTAGCACACTGTAATATTTTGCATCACTGAATGCTTACAATGGGTTTTAAATTTTAAAGTTATCATTCAGCATCCTGTAAATAGTGGAAATAAGGGCACAACTGATGACCTTTTGGCAGCAGTGGTTATCAAGAATATACTGAACAATGGTGGATGCAATAGAATAAAAAGCACTGGATTACTTATTTCAAATTGTACTACGCATATCTGCACTTGACAGTGAACTACTTATCTACAGGGATATTTTTAGAGTAAAAGGCTCGCGCGGTCTACCAAGTTGTCAAGCATGAGCGGATTGGTCATCTACTAAAAAAATGCTAACTAATGGTCATCAAGTTGTGAAAATGTTGCATGTTCGTCATTCCGTCACAGTGGTCGTTAAGTCACTGACGTGGAAATTTTACGACGACGGCGTGCGCAAGGCCGGAAGTTGACGACGACGAGGAAGACTACCAAGTTGTTACGAAGATACGAAGACGGAGTCCAAAGGGTAGCCGAGGATCCGACCCAGGGGGCCAAGACGCCATCTCGGCGCGGCAGAAGTGTTGGAGATATGCCCTAGATACAATAATAATTTAGTTATTATTTATGTCCAAGTTTATTATTAATGTTTATGCCTTTATGCTATAACTGTATTGGGCACTTGAATAGCAAATACAACGTGTTTAAGAGGAAAACCACCAATACAGGTGTAGAGATACGAACAAGTAAAAGCGTTCCTGGTCTTGTCTCTAAGACTAGCCTATCTTGTTACCTGATGATCATGTTTTCCTGATCATGGACTTTGTATAAGTCATGTAACTATAGGAGTTTGTTATTGGAGTGATAATAGTACTGAACCGACCCATTGTATGATCTTGTTAAGAGACTAATCGTCAACGATGAAGGTAGCAATTGATCATATGTTTAGTTTTCATTAGCTGTATTCCTTTGCCTTGAGAATATCTGGTGACCGCTTATTCGACACTCATGCTTTGATTGTCACCTAACGTCTTGCCATAACTGGAGACCATAACGGTGACTTTTGGTGTGGACTAGAATAATGTATTGGAACAGAGATTATTCAAGAATGGCACTTACTCCTCCAGACGATGGAGAGATACATCCTCTAGGCCATCTCAGTATTATTATTGTCAACCAATCATCTGGCCAGACACAGCGTGATTAATCACGGGACAATGAAAATACGGAATGTGAAAAGAGAATGATATTGGTACGAGAATTATATGTGTTATGATTAAAGGGTTTAATCACATTAGAGCACATTGTCTCAATCTCGAGATATCATTGGTATCGTGTACGTAAGGGGATTAGCGTAGGAGAAACACACAGGTTCTGTCGTTCACTCGTGAACACACGGGAGCCAGTACGGCCGTCTAGGTCCCATGCTGGTTATTGTCTGGTAAGGTCCCAAACATGTCTTTGTGTTTACCGAACCTTTCGGGTCACACACTTAAGCTGTGAGTCAACCTTTTATTGGAGAATAAAGTTGTAGTTTTTGTGGTTATGAGAAAAGGTCGGAGTCCCTCTGATGTCACAGAACAACTCTGGAGTGATTTGGAGAAGTTCCGGTGAAGTTATCATGAGAGGGAAATAATGCCAGATTAGGGCAGAATTTCCCGAGAGAGAAATATGGTGAACATGAGATGTTTCGGGATGCCGGGAAGTGTTTCCGACATCAGTGGATAGAGTCGATGATTTTATCTAAAGAGTATATATGGTTCTGGACAAGTTTCAGAGGTTTGCCATGAAGGGGGAAGTGTCGGAGGAAGAAGGGGGAGCCCCCGGGGCCGCACCGGTCGGCCGGCTGGGCCCCACCCTCCTGGCCAGCGCACCAACTCCTCCCCCTCTCTTTCCTTGTGTGATTTGGAGATTGAAAGGAGTCCGAATTGGAAAAGGAAAGAATAAAGGAAAAAGGCAAAAAGATAAAAGGGAAGGGAGGGAGTCCTTGTTGGACAAGGAATCCTCTCCCAAACCGACTTGGGAGAGGGGCCAGCCTCCCTAGGGCTGATGCACCAAGGGGAGGGCTTGCCCTCCCCCAAGAACCTCCTCCTCTTGCTCCCCTTTATATACTCCACCCCCTCCCACGGGGAGACACAACAATTGCCCGCGTGGCTATTCTCTCTCTTTCTAGTAGATCTCATGTGTTGAGAATTAGACGTCTCTAATCATCTCATATAGATCTAATCTAGTTGATTAGATCTACCACCTAAACTACGCCGAAAGGCTGTCTCTCTTCGGCGGTCATAGTAGCTGTAGGCGGCGACGTGCTGTCAGGTTGGCGCGGCGTACGTGTGGATACTGTTAGAGCGGGGCTGCGCAAGTAGTTCCTCGACGATGGACCGACAACAATCTCACCTCCCGGCGTAGACGTGAGATTCTTCATCAGGCTTCATCGACATCTATTTCGACAAACACAAGATCTTCCGCAACGGTGTTGTAAGTATTCTAGATCATATCTTCATAGAATAGATCCTGGCAGTAAGGTTACGGATTTTTTTTAAAGTTTTTACCGCACCCAATAGTGGTATCAGATCCGATCTATGCGTAGATATGATTTGATCTAGAGCATATGTTGTGCGAGCATTGCATAGTTCATGCATTAAGTTTATTTTAGTTGCTTCCCAATAAGTTGTACTTCATATTCCATGGTGATATAGGCAAGACTTTTACGAACTTATGGCAATCCGTGGACCTTCCGGCTGCTCCTAGTATGCCTGTCGGCGCCAACGAAGTGCTTCATGTAGCTTCGGGTCTATACCTATAGTTGTGGACGTTGTTGTACAATGGAAAGGGCATGAGGGTGAAAACGCCTCACGGGGGTCACGCGCACATGCGATCGTTTAGATGGGGAGCCGCAACGTTTTCGTAATGTTGGGTTGTCCATCATCCCGCAAAGTTAATCTAGCAACTAGCCTAAACGTGCTTCAGTTCGTAGGTAGTGACGGTTCTTCGTAGATCCTACAAGGCACGTAAAACTTGCAAACAAAACATTAGAAGCGTCTAATTTGGTTTTGCAGGATTGTGTGCATGTGTTTTGGTATAGCTATTTTGTTACGGTGTTTAACATGATGGTGGAAGCCAAAACAATTGATCGTGTTCGTCATCGAAATCAAGCGAAGAAGAGTTCGTCGCATGGACCGGGAGGAGGCGCCGACGGCTATGCTGGCGGCATGTACTTGGCGAGTTTTCGACTACGGTGACTTTCCCTCGGGAATTTTGCTGTGACCGGGAATTATGAAGATGGTGATCCTCAAGGACGAGCGTCAAGAACTTCCAGAGAATAACAAAGGCTATACCAAAGCACATGAATTATTATTAATTGCCTGTGATGTTTATCCTTTGTTGTTTGCACATTGATTGCGCAGTAGACGTTTATTAGGGTGAATCCTCAAGTTAAAATATCAAGGAGATCGTGTTCTTCCAACCGTGGCACCGTCAAACCAGGCGCTTATCCCCGACGACGTGTATCCACGAGTCTCGCGGGCCAAGGGTTTGGGAGGCGGGCGCGAACCGTTCCAGCAGCATCATCGGTTGGTTGTCTTGAAGTCCTAGCATAACAAGTTATGAGTTCTGAACACACGTCAAAAGACGAACAGAGTTGTAGCTACTACAACTGGCATAGTGCCTACCGGTTGGCCACGGACATGCTATGTATCCATACTTGGTTCGTCGGGTTATCGGGTCCTGAATCACTTAGCGCCAATCACGAGATTATTGGGCTTAGTGGGAGCATATCTTAGATTCAATTTTAATTGAGTTAAAGTAGTGTATCAAAATTAGTAATGAACTATGAGTCTAAATAAACTTGTTTTGTTGTAAAATGGACCCGTTGAAAAAGTGCATGAGGATGAGTTGTTAGGAAAATTGACTGCGGAAGCGTGATCTTTGCTGATTGGCTTCACGGACTGAGAGAAATCTCAGGAGACGCGAGTTAGAGCATGCGCTGGACACTCCTGTTCCAGAGTTAGAAGATGACTATTCTCCTATGGAGGAAGATGAGTATCAAGTGAGTTTGGTGATGCTTGACAGGATAAGTCCCGAACTTAGCGATTGTTATCCATACTATCGCCCCTTCCGTCTCATGGAAGCTTTGAAAGCTCAGTTCTATTTTAGTTATGTCATGCTACTACAAATTCAATGGGGAACTTAGAGCATGCAAACTATCGAGTGGAGGCTCGATGAGGGATCATAAGGTTAAGTTCTGCAAGATACTAAGGAAGCTTGAGGATATTGGGCAACCAGTTCCAGAAATCAAGCGGTTGACACACTTCTGAGATCACTACCATCATACTACTATGTTTTTGTGGATTGTTATGAAATGATGGGAGTGGAGAAGACAGTCAAGAAGTCTTCGAAATGCTCTTGTCAGCTGAGTTGGATATCTACGTGCATCATTTGATGACACATCCTTCTTACAAGACCAGTGGCGAGTCCACAAAGGTATAAGAGTTATACACAAGTTATTGACATATTCTCGGCTCAAATATATTTTGGTATTTAATACTGAAATTTTTCATGTTGCATGATCGCAGTATGAAAAGGAAAAGAGGCAAGACAGTTGGAGGAAGTGGAGGAAGTGGAAAGAAGGCACTATGGCGCCATGATCACCACTATGTCTACAATCCAAGTCAATGAAAAGATTTACACTAGGACTTTAAATAAGAGTTTTTTCAGTTCGATCATTTTGTAATGAATATTTTATATTCTGGAACAAGTTTTGTTCGAATAATAAAGTGTGTGGGTTCCAATTATTGTGAATTCGGTTTTATCTTTTATTGTAATATGTCATTAAGTTTTGTTTGTTAAGTCTTTATTGTTTTGATTCATATTACTTAAAGTTTTGAGTAATAATTAAGTTGGTTTAATCTTTAATTTGGAGTTATACTTTTCGTTGGTTCTCTTTGAGACTCTTAAAGTTATCTCTAAAATTAAATTGATAAAACTGAAATCACAAAAGTGCTGGGCACTTAGAGAAATTCGAAATTCATAAAGTGCTAGGCATTTAATGAAAATCGAAATCCACAAAATGTTGGGCATTTGGTAGATTCGAAATTGGCAAAGTGCTAGGCACTAGTAGATTTGAAATTTACATAAAGGAGTGGAATCTACCCATTAATTCAATTCTATTGAAGATTTAATATGAAGTTGCATATTAATGAAATAGAGTTAATGAAATTATTGAAGTTGCAATATTTCATATAATTCAGTGGGAGAGTGTGAGAATCAAAATAAAGGAATCAAAGGTATTTGATGAAGTTAAAAGGACTTAATAAATTATTGTAACATTGTTGACGAAAGAAAGTTTTTCTTAGTCAAATTACTCATGATGAATTTTGGTATTCGAAATTATCATGGTAATAAAATCTTTTGCAAGATAAAGATTAAAAGGAAATGTTATAATATGTCAAGAGGTCTTGTTCTGATGTGATGTGAAATAGAATTCCAAATTACCCACTAAAAAATAGATTATTTTGTTTGTATCAGGGGCCTATATCAATTTTAACTTAGAGTTATTTTGATAGAAAGTTCCAAGTTTTTCGATTGTGAATCTAAGTATGGATTCGAATTGAATAAATGTTTTGCATAAAGGTAAAGTCCAAAGTATTATATTGGCAGTTGTTTTCCACATAATTCTAAAGCTTGTTGACTTTAGAATTGGAGAAAAGTGTCTTCTCATGAAGAGAGAGTGGAAATCAAAATACTAAATTAAGACTGGGAGTCTTTGGACAAGTGTTAGAATGAAAGGAGTAACATGCAAATGTTTCCATATCATTACTTTGTCCAGGAATACATGTATGGCATACATGATTCGAATTAAGTATATATGATATCATGTGAGGAATTTAATGATTAAATCACCTAGTGGTTGAATTATTAAAATGTCCAGGAACATGATTAAAAGCAAACAATTACAAACAGAATAAGGAATACTCATAAATGACGGTATATGTCATAAAGGAGTTCAAGAAAAATTCATGTAACTCCAAGATTTAATCTTGAGAGTAGTTTGGACGTGATGTGAAATCACTGGGCATGAATTTTCATAAAGAAAGGACATATGAATATTAATATTCATAGAGCTAGTTTGATTAAAATTGTTTTATCAAGGACGAATAAATGATAGTGAGAAGTTGAAAAACTTATCATATCAATTGCTCAATGCTGTTATTGGACTAAAGTAGCAAAGTTAATGCTAAGATAATTCATTTGGATTATGAAATAATCTAGATAATTATATTATGAGTGTTTGAAGTCAGTTGTATTAATGAATCAAGAATTTTATTCTTTTCATTATATAAATCGAAGGACTTAAAAGACAGTGGGAGCTGATATATATTTGTTGAATAAGGCTAGGCCGAATTCAAAATGTATATCTTGTGAAATAAAGATTTAAAAGAGTTTTAAATAAAAGGTCGGAAAGTGTCTTATTAAAGTTTTGTCTATGAGATAGATTAAGAGTTTAATAAACATGAGTATGAATGTGCTAAGTACAATTCTGAAAGGTAATTCGAATTGTGTCTTGAGTCAAAGAAATTTGATCAAGAAGTCATAGCGTGATATTTGCAAGATACATTGCCTTCGTAGTCAATGATGAGCAAATAGAGAGGAATAAGATCAAATCATATTTAATGTGATTTTGCTTTTCTCATATCTATATATAGTACATTAAGCCAGAAAGTTTCCAAAGTGCTAATTTTATTTGGTCACCGGCAATAAGAGAAATACTTGGTAAAACTTTTCTCATAAAGGCAGTTATCAAAAGGTTGTGAATAACACTAAAAGGTCATTGCATTGAGATGTTTCTCATACATGTTAAAGGGACCTCATACTCATATACGTATTTGTAGTGAAATTATAAAATCAAATCTTAATTGATTTAATCTGATAAATGCAATTTTCAATTGATAAATATTTGGTGTTTTGATTTTATCAAATCACTAGTATATTATGTGTGGATTCTACAACATATATGGATTTTCTGAAAGGGCATGTGTTGCCCCATGCGTGGTTTTGGTAATTAATGACAATCCTTATGGACTAATGTTTGTATTGAGATATACTTGTAGATCTTGTCCATAGGAAAAGATTGGAGTTCATGTGTTGGACTCTAAAAGATTACATGATGACCAAGGTTCCATCCAAGGGTTTATATGAAGAATGGTCATGTGGAGAGTTGAGCTTATTGCAAGCATGGCTTGGAAAAGAAGATTGAGTGAACTTCATGTTTATCTCCAAGCCATCATCTATATCAAGAGAAGAATAAGAAGTGCAAGTGGATACATGAAGACGGAGCTTAGCGAGGCTCTCCCATAATGGAGTATGGGGGAGCATTTGGAGAAGTCTTCATCAAGCATGTGCTAGCAAGCGCAATCAAGAAAGGTGGTCCACTTGAGGGAGTCAAGATCGTCATCATCTAGCTCAAGTGGAATGCGCAAGGCAAAGGTATGATCTTGATAGGGTTTCTATTTTACCGGTCTCATGTTGTTAGTTTGGAGACCGGGTTATAGGATAGACGGCGTACTATCAAGAGGGGCTCTCAAGAGAGTAACTTGATCGCATCTTTGTGGAGAGCTCAAACCTTTGCATATTTGGCATATCATATTTCTTGGTTCTTATTTGGCTTTTATCCATGTGAGAATTTAGAGCTTGTGTTCATCTCCATACCAAGCTCTAGTTCATCAAAAACGGATTTCATTTGGATATCTTGTGGTGTTTTTGATGTTGAACGTTTTACCGGTTCGTCTCTTTTAGAGAGGTTAAACTTTCCTCTTGTGTTATCCTCCTCACATGATGGACTATGATGTGTATATGCATGATCTTGTAGTGCTTGTGATTATCTTCGGAGCAAGCCCAAGATCATTGAAAACGGAGTCCGGATGAAAAACTTGTTGCGTTCTCGGTGTAGGATATTACCGGTCCTCCTCGAGATAAGGTCCACACCTCCCATGTGTGATATCTCCTCTATATTTGTGTAGGAAAGCTCTTGTCGCTACCTTTCCAACCTCATTGGTTTCATCTCGTTTGGAGCTTCCTTGCAAAAGTTATTGCATTTCAGGCTTTGCTATTCTACTGTTGTTTTTCCTGTCCGGAGTCTCCGGCCTCAGGGCCGGAGTCTCCGGCCTCCCTGGTTTTGGAGCAAAGAGTCCCGCGGACGGCGCTTGCTGTATAGGGTCCGGGGTTGGTCCGAAGTATCCCCGGAGTCTCCCCCCCCTGCCGGAGTTTCCGGCCCTCGTGGTCCGAAGTCTCCGGTATGAGTTTTTCTGCATCGGCTTTTCCTGACTTTCTGCGTCCGGAGTCTCCGCCCTTTTGGTCCGGAGTCTTCGCCCGGGCCGGAGTCTCCGGCCTCCCAGACCGGAAACTCCGGTCTAAGTGGACTGCAACGACTCTTTTTCTGGGAGGGGTATAGATACCCCTCCACCTACCTTCAGCCACTTAGGGCGTGTTCGGCAGTGCTCCAGCAGCCAGCTTCCCAAATTCTCAGCGAGAAGCTGTCCCGAACGCCTCAGATCCGGGAAGCTAAATTCGAGAAGCTGGCCGTTTCGCACGTACAAAATGCGGAGCTCGCAAATTGCTCTACTGGGAAATGTGAGAAGCTGCTTTGCCTGGTAATTACGGCCGCATGCCACCGCCAAGTGACCGCGAAGGGTTTTTCTTTCCTTATTTCTTCTCCTGCAGCGACACGTTGGACTCGCGGCTCTCGTTCTCGTCCCGTTCTATTCCCCTAACCCTATCCACGAACCCTAGCCAGGCCGGCGCCGCCGCCCACACCGGCGCCGCCAGGCCCGCGCCGCCGCAACACCGGAGCCGCCGTGGTCGGACGACCAAGCCGCGCCGCCGCCACCTTGTCCCAGACCGCGGGTGCCTTCCCCGTACGAGCTCGCGGGTGCCTTCCCCTGCACCCAGCCGCCCGACCTTCTCCGGCCTCCCCGCCCTTCTCTGGCCGCCCTAGCTCGACCTCGAACCAGTTCTTCACTAAGGTAGCTCCTTCTTCTGTACTGATGCAGTTTCAGTCGCAAATCGACCCAGCAAATCGACCCTAAATCATTTGCATTTCATTGATAAAAATGAATGTTTCAGTCGCAAATCGACCCAGCATTGTATAGCAATTGCTAGAATTTTTTTTTGTACTTGTTTGATGTCCCGTGCTACTGCCATGTTTAATTTCAGTCAATAGTGACATTCATTTTTATAGACTAGTTTGGAGAAATGGCTGCCGAATGGAATGATGAAAACACTAGGATTCTCACTGAGTTGTTTGCCGAGCAAGTGGGCATGGGAAACAGACCAAACACCTACTTGACCCAGCTGCATTTGAGGAAGTGGCAGTTCAATTCAAAACAAGAACAGGTCTTGAGTACAAGCATACCCAACTAAAGAACAAGTGGGACAAGCTGAAAAAAGATTACAACATATTCAAGAGGCTTAAGTTGAGGGAAACAGGAGGGGGATGGGACCATGAGAGGAACACCGTGAAACAAGATGCCGAGTGGTGGAAGTTGGCCGCAAAAGTGAGTTTTCATGCTTTTGTTTGTGTATTTTTGTTATAGACAAATTTAGTTTGTTTATTGACAACTTTGGTTATTGACAATTGTATTTTTGTTGTATTACAGGACATTAATGGATGTGCCAAGTTCAAAAAGCATGGACTCCGCAATGAAGAAAATTTGAAGACCTGCTTTGAAGACATTGTTAGTGATGGCACCGATCATTGGAATCCATCTTCAGGTGCACCACCCCCTTCTAGTGCAGCTTTAGCGGATGCCTTGAATGTTGATGCCATCAATGATGTTGATGAGGAGGATATACAAACACCCCCTTCGGTCAAGAGGCTTGGAAAGTTTGTTCATGATGGTAGCAAGAAACCAAGGACCGCACTAGTGATGCAAGAACAGATTACAAGGATTGGTAACATTGCTGAGAGGTCCCAATCCACATTTGAGTCTTTCATTACGGAAGATGATGAATGCTCTGTCTCCACGCCGCTCCACGGCTTCCAAAGCCAAAAACCAGATGTTCTTCGCTTGGAGGAGATGCGCAGGATGGGCATCGAACGCTGCAACATTGATCCAAAAGAGCTCACTGATGAGAAGCTCCTTGAAGATAAATCTGCTTAAAAGAGCTTTCTGTCCCTCTCGGGTGGAAGTTGCTGTCTATTTCCTCGCTATGCAATCGACGTTGAGAACTAGATCCTGGAATGTTTGAGCTGGAATGTTCGTGGGATTAATGACCCCACTAAGTGGCCTCATATTCGTAGTAAGATTGAGGAAAGTGGTGCCACGATTGTTTGCCTTCAAGAAACGAAGAGAGCTAACTTCGATAATGCTTTTATTAGGGTTTTGCACCTAAACGATTCGACAAATTTGCTTTTGTCCCTTCGGATGGTGCTTCTGGTGGCCTTTTGATCCTTTGGTCTAGCAGAACTTTTACTGGGCAAATCATCCTGCAAGATTTCTGTGGGCTAGTAGTGCATTTCATTTCAATGCTCTCACAGGATTCCTTCTCTCTCGCTAATTATATGGACCCTGTGCTGGTACTGCTAGAGAGGACTTCATTGCTTGGCTGTTTCACCTGGACATTGACGTTGATAATCTCTGGCTACTAGTGGGTGACTTCAATTTTTATCGGTCGGTCGACAATCGGAACAGAGAGGGGGCAAACTTCGCAGATATTGAAACCTTTAATGAGGTCATTAGCTATCATGGCCTCGTAGAACTCCCTATCAAGGGCAGAGCTTTTACTTGGTCCAATATGCAAGCCGACCCACTTTTGGTTCAACTTGATTGGTTTTTCACCTCCCTTGCTTGGACTCTCAAATTCCCAAACACAGTGGTCACCCCTTTAGCTCGCCCGACATCTGATCATGTGCCATGTGTGGTGTCAGTTGGAACCTCAATTCCAAAGGCTGCTGTTTTTCGTTTCGAAAACCATTGGATTTCGCTACCTAGTTTCTTGAAAGTGGTAGAATCTATTTGGAATATTCACTGCCCTGGGGATAGTGCCAAGAGATTATCCTCCAAGTATAAGTTGCTTAGAAAAGGGCTCAAGAAATGGTGCACGAGTATCTCTCGTAAAAATACTCTCATTGTCAACTGTAATGATATCATTCTCATGATTGATCAACTGGAAGATCAGCGTCCTTTACACCTGTCTGAATGGAATTTTCGATCGATTGTGAAAAAACACTTGGATGAGCTGCTGAAGTGTAAACAGAGCTATTGGAAACAAAGATGCACTGCTCGTTGGGTAAAACTTGGGGAGGAGAATACCTCTTACTATCACTCCATGGCAACTATTAGCTACCGCAGAAATTCCATTGCCTCCTTAGTGCGTGAAGATGGTTCTCTTGCTGTAGAACATGAAGAGAAAGCTGGTGTTCTATGGCATGCCTATAAACAGAGACTAGGTGTCACTATGGATATTGCGGAGGATTTTGACTATACAAAGTACATCACTCCTCATGAGAATCTCGAAAGCCTCTCTGCTCCTTTCACTATGCAAGAAATAGATGAAGTAATAAAACACATGCCAAATGCAAAGGCTCCAGGCCCAGATGGTTTTACTTGACTGTTTTTGAAAAAGTGTTGGCACATCATCCGTTGGGATGTTTATGATCTCTGTAGGGATTTCTGGAGCGGGCAGGTTAACCTCTAGAGTATAAATGACTCGTTCATCACTCTCATACCAAAAACAAATGCACCTGAAGGTCCAAATGATTATCGACCGATCTCCTTGCTAAACTCAAGTCTGAAACTCCTTACAAAGATTCTTGCTAATAGGTTGCAAACAAAATTCTGAAACTTATTCATGTGAACCAATATGGTTTTTTGAAGACTAGGACCATTCAAGACTATGTGGCTTGGGCATATGAATACATTCACCAGTGCAAACAGTCAAAGAGGGAATGCATCATTCTGAAACTTGATTTTGCCAAAGCTTTCGATACAATTGAACACAAGGCTATTTTGGAAATTCTGAAATGCAAAGGTTTTGACAGCCGTTGGGTTGGTTGGATTGCTTCAATTTTGGCCAGTGGCACCTCCTCCATCCTTCTGAATGGTACTCCGGGAAAAAAGTTTGCTTGCAAGCGAGGTGTTCGACAAGGCGACCCTCTCTCGCCAACCTTGTTTGTTGCCGGATCTGATTTACTCCAGTCTATGGTAAACTTTATCTTTCATGAAGGGCTCATCCATGCTCCTCTCCCAATTCCTGGCGCTGACTTTCCAATTGTTCAGTATGCGGACGACACGCTGCTAATTATGCAAGCATGCCCAACTCAGCTGCTGGTTTTGAAAGCGTTACTTCATGAATTTGCAGCAGCTACTGGCCTAGCAGTGAACTATTCAAAATCTTGCATTCTTCCCATCAATGTGTCAGAGGAGAAGATGGTAGAGCTGGCGGCAGCTTTTGATTGCTCCATTGGAACACTCCCTTTTACTTACCTTGGAATGCCGCTGGGCACGGCAAGACCAACTGTTAGGGATTTGGCTCCTGTTGGTGATCAGATTGAAAGGAGACTCAATGCTTGCGCACGTTTTCTTCCCCATGGTGGCAGGTTGACGATAGTGAACTCGGTTCTTTCAGCTCTGCCCACTTTTCTGATGTGCTCCATTAAGCTTAATAAAACATTCATCAAGTCGGTTGATAGATCTAGGCGCCACTGCCTTTGGGATAAAAGAGAAGACTCAACCTCCTTTGTTGGCCTTGCAGCGTGGGATATGGTATGTAAACCAAAAGACAAAGGAGGTTTAGGAGTGATCAACCTAGAACTTCAGAATAATGCCCTTCTTTTGAAACAACTGCACAATTTTTTTTGAGAGACGAGATATCCCTTGGGTGAATCTAGTCTGGTCATTATATTCGGATGCTCCACCGCAAGCACAATCAGTAAGGGGTTCGTTTTGGTGGCGTGATATTTTTAGCCCGTCGGAGATTTACAGGAGCATCACCACTTGCAAGCTAGGAGATGGTCGAACTGTGCTGTTTTGGAAGGATTTTTGGATTGGCGAAACGTTACTGGCAGATAAATTCCCTCGCCTGTATTCCTTTGCTGAACAACCTGATACAAGTGTCCACAAAATGCTAACATCCCAGCAGCCGCACACAATGTTCTCTACGCCTCTTTCCATGGAGGCCTTTGAGGAATACCAAGCGATGCAACGGTTATGTGATGGTCAGACTGAAAATTCCCATGAATTGGATAGTAGAAGCTTTGTTTGGGGGAAAACTAGCTACTCATCTGCAGATTTCTACAGTTTTATGTTTCAATGTGTGCCCAAAGATCTGCTCCTTGTTAAAATCTGGAAGTCCAGATGTCTGCCAAAACTTAAAGTTTTTTGCTGGTTACTTATCAATGATCGCCTAAACACTAAGGACATGATGTTGAGAAAGCACTGGCATGTCGACGATGGCCCCAATTGTGTTCTCTGCCAGCAATCTGTTCTTGAGGACAATGAACACCTTTTCTTCGGCTGTGATTTTGCCAGGACATGCTGGGATAGCATTGGGATAACTTGGAACATGAACAAGACTCGCAGAGATCGAATCACAGAAGCGATGAGCACATCCTTACACCCAAACTTCCAGGAATTCTTTGCATCGGCTGCATGGAATATTTGGAAGGAACGCAATGACCTCATCTTCAATGGGGTGGTGCCATCTCTCCAGAACTGGCGTCGGAGGACTAAGCAGGACCTGCTGCTGCATCAATACAGAGTCAAGCCTGCTAGAGTGCAGCCTCTTTTAGACCGCATTACCTTGTATTTTGAGTAATTTTGCCCCCCCCCCCCCCTGATTGAGTCATGGCTCCTTGACTCTTTCAGTTAATATGTACTTGTATTCCCCCCTTTATTTAATTTAAAATAACCGTAGGGGCTTCCCCTACGGTAGTGCAGTCTAAAAAAAAATGTCATGAACGCAGTTTTAGAATGTGGTGCAACTGAAGGTAGTGATGAGCACTACGTTGCTACTGAGTTGATGTCCAAGAGAGACCAAAGGCAGATTTTTATGCACATGAGTGTTGGATCTCGACTTGGTTGGCTGGCCCGAAAGTACAAGAACAAGTATCCGAACTAGTCAACTTGGTTGGGTGGCCCGAATTGTTGAACTATTTGTAGAACCTATGTTTCGTATTTGGCTTGTAATAATTGCATGGATAATATATGCTTGAATTCTAGAACCTATGAACTAGTTGGTTGTATCTCCTGAATTGATGTTAAATCATGTGTGTACGATGTATGCTTGAATTCTAGAACCTACGAACTATTATTGATTGTGTACATTGAATCATGTGTTACATAATGTGTGTATGATGTTAAATCATGTGTGTATGATGCTAACATTGAATAATTGATTGTGTACATGCAGATGTCATCTGACAATGATAGTGAGGATGGCAACTATTATGAAATGAGGAAGATGGAGGTTTGCAAGCGTGCTCGACACATATCTAGCATGTGTTCAAGTGCATCAAGCATAGTTGGGAAGTATTATGACAGTTGGGTGACGAAGGCTGAACCTAGGACATCTATCTTGAGTGGTTTTGGATGGTTGCAGGTGACTCTTGACACACCAGGAGAGACCTACACAAAGTTGCGAATGAATGCAAGGGTATTCTTTGATCATCATGACATATTGGTTCAACGGTATGGCCTCAAACATTCCCCTTTTGTTAGCAGCTATGAGTCTCTTGCTATGTTTTTATGGACGATGGGTGGTTGTGAATCAAATAGAAGAACACAAAACCGGTTCAAACATGCAGCGGATACTGTCCATCGCAAATTCCATGAGGTACTAAATTGTGTTGTCAAAATGTCAGCTCACTACATAAAGCCAAAGGACCCAAATTTCCGTCATGTACATCCTAGGATTAGAAATGATAGAAGGGCATATCCACATCTGAAAGATTGCATTGGTGCAATAGATGGGACTCACATTAGGGCAGTTATTCCTATGGTCAAGCAAGTGAGGTACATAGGAAGAACGGGCGCGGTAACTCAAAATGTGATGGCAATATGTGACTTTGATATGCACTTTACCTATGCTTCCATTGGACAACCTGGTGCTATGCATGACACAAGTGTGCTATACAATGCAATTGATAAGGACAGGGCCAGCTTCCCACATCCTCCAAAGGGTGAGCATTTTATTATCATTTCCATGTGTGATATCATGCAACCGTCTAATGCAGCATTACTTTATTTTGTTTAGGCAAGTACTACCTTGTAGATGCGGGCTATCCTAACAGATTGGGATATCTTGCACCATACAAAGGAGTAAAATATCATGTACCTGACTTTCACAGGGTGCGGCGCCCAACACTCCTACAGAAAAGTTCAACAAGATCCATTCGTCAAAGCGCAATTCTATAGAGAGATCCTTCGGAGTTTTGAAAATGAAATTTCAGATATTGCTCAAAATGCCAAAATACTCAATTGATACCCAGAAGATGATTGTTGCCGCTGCTATGACACTGCACAATTATATTCGCGCCCATGACAGAGAAGATCCCCATTTTGCACGCTGTGATAGGGACCCAGATTATGTGCCAACTATCCCGCAACGATATAAGAGGTATGCAGTTCCAGCAAATGCATCAGATACATCAACTCCAGAGGCAAATGGTCGTGACATGGATGAAATCAGGGATGAACTTGCTACGGTGATTGCTCTTGGTTGGTGATGTGGAATGCATGATTTAATAGATGCCCATTTTGGTTTGCAAACATGTGCAAATGTCTAACTCTATGTATATGCTTGCTCAAATTTGGATGCATAAGTCCTGTATATATAGTTTCAATTATTTCTAGTGGAGCTGACATGGAAAACCACTCTGTTTTCTTCTCTGTATATGCTATCTGTAGTGCCAAAATCATAAAACGGAAAAATAATTCGAACCATTTCAGCACGCAAACAAGTCCTGTATGCTCTCGTGAGACCAAAAACAGCCCAGCATACAAACAAGCCCAGCAAAACCGAAATTTGGCTGCTAGCAGGCCAACCTTCTTCTTCCTCTAACGGGCTGAATTGGTCTAAAATGGGCTTCCAGCCCGAGAGCAAAAGAGAAGCTGTGCCGAACGTTTTTTAGCTTCTTCTAGCGATTTGAGAATCCTGGCGACGGAGTTAGAAGCTGAAAGTTGAGGATTTGGAGAAGCTGGAGCACTGCCGAACACGCCCTTAGCTCTTCCAAGCACGTTTTCCCCCCTCTCTCCTCCATTGTTGACCTTGGAAAGCTTGCCCCTCTCCCAATTTCTCCCATGATTCTTGCATATCTTTGAGGGATTTGAGAGAGGAGATCTAGATCTACATTTCCACCAATCCATCTCTCCTCTAAGTGAGGGGAACCTAGTAGATCTTGATCTTGGAGTTCTTGGTGTTTCTCCTACTTTGTTCTTCCTCTCTTCTCCCCCCATAAGCATTAGTTGCTTGTGGTGGGATTTGAGAGTGAAGGATTTGAGCACTTGTGCTCTTGCCATTGCTTCGTTGCATCGGTTTGTGCTCTCCACGGGGATTCGTAGAAGTTGAAAGCTTGTGAACTTGTTACTCTTGGGTCTTTGGACCCTAGACGCCCGTGTGGTGGTTGAGACCCTTGTGTGGTCACTTGTAGCTGTTCGGGAGCCCCCAATCCCGTTGTGGGTTGTGCCCCGGATCGTTGTTGAAAGGCTCCAGATTTCCGCCTCGAAGGATTCCGATAGTGGAAGGTGAACCAAACCTTTGTGGTGCGGTTCATCGGAGAAGAAGGTGAAACCTTTGTGGTTGTTGAACCATTGTGTTGGTTCACACCTCTCCAACGAGACGTACTCCCCTAAAAAGGAGGAACTCGGGAATACATCCTCGTCTCCGCGTGCCTCGGTTATTTCTATACCCGAGCTCTTTACTTATGCTCTTTACATTGTGATAGCCTTCGTGCTTGAATTATTCTATATTGCTATCACCTTGTTGCTTGTCTTGCTTAGCATAAGTTGTTGGTGCACATAGGTGAGCCTAGTTTATTTAGGTTGTTGGCTTGTTAATTTAAACACCTAGTTTTATTCCGCAATTAGCAAGCCTAAACCGGAAAAGTTTTAATCGCCTATTCACCCCCCCTCTAGGTGACATCCTTGTCCTTTCATTTTCTATAAAGGATAGTTGCATCATTGATGTGAGACATCATGATAAGCAAGTTATTGGATAAGTCATTGACGGCGATATGAGGTTTCAATAGACGGTATGATAATATCATTCAGAGATGCTTGATATTATTAATACTACTACGGAACCGGATAGGCCGAAATCCAATTCCTAATATATATCCGACTTTGCACTGTCAAGTTTGACGTGTAAGGAGTTAAACAAGTTTATGTATTTTGATTGGATCAAAATTATGGACACGGTCTCAGAGCGCATGCGAAAGCGTGAGTGGCACCTTAGTTCCATTTGGTGTCATGTCATCATGCTAACTAGAATCATTATTGACTCTAGTGCAAGTGGGAGACTGTTGGAGATATGCCCTATAGACAATAATAATTTTGTTATTATTTATCTCCAAGTTTATTATTAATGTTTATGTCTTTATGCTATAACTGTATTGGGCACTTGAATAGCAAATACAATGTGTTCATGAGGAAAACCTCCAATACAGGTGTAGAGATACGAACAAGTAAAAGCGTTCCTTGTCTTGTCAATAAGACAAGCCTATCTTGTTACCTGATGATCATGTTTTCCTGATCATGGGCTTTGTATAAGTCATGTAACTATAGGAGTTTGTTATCGGAATGATAATAGTATTGAACCGACCCATTGTATGATCTTGCTAAGAGACTAATCGTCAACGATGAAGGTAGCAATTGATCATATGTTTAGTTTTCATTATATGTATTCCTTTGCCTTGAGAATATATGGTGACCGCTTATTCGACACTCATGCTTTGATTGTCACCTAACGTCTTGCCGTAACTAGGGACTATAACGGTGACTTTTGGGTGTGGACTAGAATAATATATTGGAACATAGATTATTCAAGAATGGTACTTACTCCTCCAGACGATGGAGAGATACATCCTCTAGGCCATCTCAGCATTATTATTGTCACCCAATCGTCTGGCCAGACACAGTGTGATTAATCACGGGACAATGAAAATACGGAATGAGAAAAGAAAATGATATTGGTATGACAATTATATGTGTTATGATTAAAGGGTTTAATCACATTAGAGCACATTGTCTCAATCTCAAGATATCATTGGTATCGTGTACGTAAGGGGATTAGCGTAATGAGAAACACACAGGTTCTGTCGTTCACTCGTGAACACACGGGAGCCAGTAGTTAGAAGTTAAGTGTGCTTGGGTTGGAACGATTTGAGGATGGGTGACCTAGCGGGAAGTCATCATTTGAGATAGGTTGAAAATTCAAAAAAAATCAAATATTTAGGTTTTCCAAATTATTTCATTTTTTTCGTTTTCCTGATTTTTTATTTTCTTATTTTTTCTGATTTTTTTAATTTTTTTGAGAATTCTGTGACGCATATCTTGTGGATGCGCCACCGAAATGTGAGAATTCTGTGGCGCATGTGCCCGTGCGCCACAGAATTGCAATTTAGTGGCGCGTTATCTGTGGCGCACCCACCATGCGCCACATAATTCTTTTTCGGTGCGCCACAGAATAGGTAGTTTCCTAGTAGTGGTATCAGCATCCCCAACCTTAGTTCCTACTCGTCTTCGAGTAGGTAGACGATAACAAAGATAATTTTTGGAGTGACATGCTACAAACACAATCTTGATCAAATAGTAATGTACAACATGTGAACTGAGATCAAATCATTCAAAGTAAATGTCTATAATTGATATTAAGCAAACAATGCTAAAGCAAGACAGTTAAACAAGCTAATAAAACCATTCATGGATAATGCTTTGGAGACATGAAACCGTACAAGGTTCATTAAAGATGATTTAAGTATTCAGAGTAGAAGTTCTATCATTTTATTCAAGCATCAAGCAATTTTTTCACAACATAAAAGGGATCCAGTCAAGTAAAAATAAACATGAACGTCATGAATCAACTGTTTCGAAGTTTTTCTCAACCGGTGAGCGTAAGCATTTGGTATTGGCACCAGTATGTTATGGCAAAAAGAACATTAATGGGGGTTTGGAAGGCCAATGCATGGAAGAAAGTCTCACACAGCTATAAATAATCATTAGACAAGAGGAAGTCTTATAATCGAAGCTAGGCAAGAAGTAGTGATTGCCATGCAACGGATGCACATAGAGGTATAAGTGTATGAAATCTCTCCAATGGAACTAGTAGGGGTGACTACAACTCGGTTGTTCATGAAGACATAGAGCACTTTTGAGGAGGCTCATCATTGAAATATAAGACCCAACACTACTATAGAAAAGCCTTTCTGTGGTGCACCCACTTTGCCATTCTGTGGCGCATGGTGGGTGCGCCACAGAACCGTCGTCACAAAATATTATTTCTATGGCGCACCCCAGATGCGCCACAGAAAACAACAATTATGTGGCGCACCCCTACCCCGGTGCGCCACAGAATTTTTTTTGAATTAAAAAAATGGGCGGCCAGATCTAGATCTGGGATTTCAAAAAAATCAAAAAAATCAGAAAAATTCAGAAAATGAAATAATTTGGAAAACCCTTAATATTGAATTTTTTGAACATTTTTTACACTCCAAGCATATCTCAAATGATGATTTCCAAGTAGGTCACCCATCCTTAGATTGCTCCAACCCAAGCACGCTTAACTTCTAAGTTCTATTCCATTCAACTACCATCATGCTATTCAAATTCTTATTGATAAAAGTATCATATCAACCCTCTTAACCCTTGTGTATGTGTATATATGTGTGTGTAGTTTATGTGTGGTATGTGTATATATGTGTTTTTAAAATCCAAAAAAATCAAAAACTTCAGAAGGAAGTTCAAAAAATCCAAAAAATTCAAAAATTCAAAAAATCAAAAAAAAATTCAAAAAATCTAGAAAACTTCAAAAAATCCCAAAATTCAACAAATCCAAAAAAATTGAATTTTTTTATTTTTTTGATTTTGTAGAAACAAATCTTCTTTTTAAAATACCTTTTTTTCCTTTTGGAATTTGGAGGATCTGAGAAAAGTTCACCGGGTAAACCCCGGTGAAATCGAGCTCAAATTTTTCTCTAGTTTTTTTTGATATATTAAACGCATTTTTTCGACATCGTATGCAAAAGTTATGGCTGTTCAAACTATTTTTTCTGTTTTTTGCAAAAAAGGTCAAAATTCGTATTTCAAAATTTCTATACCTACTAGACACTAAAAGGTAACTATATCTCAAAGGATTTTATTTTTTGAAGATTTTATCATTTTCTTTTCTTGTTTGCAAAACTGAAAAGGCGATCCAGGGGGTGGATCCGATTTCAAAAACAAATTCTGTGGCGCATGGGGCATGGTGCGCCACAGAAGTTCTGATTTCTGTGGCACATGGCCTCATGCGCCACAGAAGTTGTCTTTCTGTGGCGCATCCCAATCCATGCGCCACAGAAAGGTCAAATTATGTGGCGCATCTGACCCATGCGCCACAGAAAGGTCAAATTCTGTGGCGCATCTGGCCCGTGCGCCACAGAAAGTAGGCATTCAGTGGCGCATGGGACCATCATGCGCCACAGAATGTGAAACTTTCTGTGACGCACCAGCTTAGGTGCGCCACAGAATCTTTTTTTGCGGCGCACGGCTCATTGGTGCGCCACAAAATGTGGATCCATAGAAAGGCAGTTTCCTATTAGTGCAAGTTCTATAATGAAAAAATCACCACATAGTTATACTAGTAAAACATGAAAACTCCCTCAAATTGAGCATAGGTGCTGAGCATGAGCACAAATATGATGAACTATGAAAACGAAGGTGCTACACATGAGGACAAGTGTGCAAAAAAGATAGTAATGTTGCCCACTCTTACTTACTTTATTTATTTCTTTATTTATTTTTCTCTTTTTCACTTTTTTTGTATTTTTCTATTTCTGCTTTTCGATGGCCTCCATGGCACTTTCACTTTACCTACCTCACCGGTAGGGGCAACACTCTAAAATGACAACACGACTTTTATACAAATAACTCATAATAAACAAAACATGATGTATAAAACTATATGTCTCTGCCAGTGTAGCAGGATGTGCAATAATCTAGCGTAACATAGTTAAAACCACACATCTGCTATACAGAATCATGCAACGCAATAAATAAAAATGATGAATGACAACAATTCATGTAATGTAAGATGAAAGTTGCATGGCATATATTTCGGAACAGTTATGAAAATGCTGTGATAGGTAGGTATGGTGATTGTTTTGAGTAATATATATAATCTTATGTGTAGGAGAACAAGAAGAAGTTCTCCCACGGGGTTTAGATGCACCAACTCTCAATGCGAGAAGAGGGCAATGCACATCAACGAAGAAGCTAGCAAAATTTGATGGTGGAAGTGCCAAAAACCGTAACTAAACATTAGTCAAAAAGAAGTCACAAGTTTATTGTAAACAATTAGCAGGTTCAACATTAAGAGCATGATTAAAATTTACTCCATGGAAGGCCGTTCACGGCGACACAAGTACCCCGTTAAATCTCTCGACCTTAGCGTCCGATCGATCGAGCCAGCCTGGCACGTCGCATAGGAGCAGGAGGCCGACATGTACACTGCAGTTTCAGGTTCAGACATGCAAAGCCTACGGATTGGGTTGTGTGGCCAGCCACGCTTTGATAAATTGTGGGTCGTGAGAAATTTATTCTGAAGAAGAATCGACGCATGCATACGGCATTTGGGTGTCGCTTTGGTCTTCCAGACTTTGGGTATGATGCTCGACGGTATGCGCCCAGCCAGCAAGGTTGAGTAGGCCGATGACGCTGTGTAGACGCCGTTGGCGGTCCGTTTCCATTTCAGTGTATCTTCGACATCATCATCAACGTGGATGGGGTGTGCAAGTTCAGTAAGAGCATCTCCAACGGACGCTGGAAAAAAGGTGTGCGAGGGAAAACCCGCTGTTTTAGCACGCCGCGGGGCATTTCGCTCGCTCCAGCAGACGCGCAAAAGTCCCGCGCGCCGGAAAAAAGTTGTCGTGCACGTGAAAAAGCGGCAACTCACGCGGGCTATATAGCGCACCGCTTCCAGCGCGCTGGACAGACACGTGCCACGCAACTGCTATCTCTCCCTCCCGCGCACGCCACGACACTTCGCGTCGTCTCCCCCTATCTCTCAACGCGCTCCACCGCCGCCATGCCTCCGTGCCACCGAAGCTCCTCCGGCTACCGCGGCGTCCGCGCCCGCCCCGCCGGGACCTTCTACGCCGAAATCTGCCCTGACAAGGAGCGGATTTCACTCGGCACCTTTGACACCGTGCATGAGGCCCGCCGCCGCGCTATGACGCGGCCGCGTGGCGTCTCGGCCGCCCACGCCGGCAGATGAACTTCCAGGACGCGTGCACCGCGCAACAGGCGGAGCATCTGGCGCCACCGCCGTGCCTTGTCACCGACGAAGATCGCCGCCTCCACCGCCAGGTCCAGATCCGCCTCCTCGTCGTGGAGAGGGACGAGCGCGCCATGGCGGAGTGGCCATTCGGAAGACGTCGCCGCCGAGGAGGAGTTCTGGGCGACCAAGCCGGCCGAGCGGGCGAAGAGGAAGGCTGAGCGCGAGGAGCTAGGGGGGAGAGGGAGCGCGCAAGGCCGCGACGGAGGCGCAGCTCTACGGCCATAGCATCTGGGGCGATGAAGATCCCAGGTGGGATGATCTGTGGACTGACACCGACGTCAGCAACTCCAACGACGACCACGAGTAGGATTAGTTTAAGTTAGTTTGATCTTGTTTAGTATTAGGATTAGTTTACTTTATGTATCGTTTATTTTTATGCACTTTGTATTCTAGTTTGCAAAAACGTGTTTGGTCTTGGTTTCATATTCTAGTTTGGAAAGACGTGTTTGTGGCGCGCTATTTTAGCACGCCTAGAAAAACTCAACCTATGCAACGCATGGAAAAGCAACCATACCGCGTGGGACTTCCGCCGGGAGCGCTTTGAGGACTTCGCCGATGACGTGCTGCCGCCGACCATCCCGCCGGAGACGCCACATCTCGATGTCTTTCGCCTATACCTCGTCAGCGGCGGGGTCAACTACTGGAGCTGCGTCGCTGCGTTGAACGCCTCCCACAGGTGGATCCGCCACGCCCTCCGACGATGTCCGGCCGTCGTCGACATCCGCTCTGCTCATCCCAACACCGTCTCCTGGCAGCCGCACAGGTCGTGCGATGCCGGCTTCACGGGGCGCCTGACCACGCTGGTCCTTCTCGGGGTAAACCTGGCGCCCGGCTTCGTGGAGGATCTCGGGAGGTACTGCCCGGCGCTCGAGGACCTCCACATCGAGAGATGTACGATGGAGGTGCTCCGCTCCGTTGCCTCGCCCACGCTAAGGCGCCTAGTCGTCGTCGGGTCCTACGCCTGCGCCCACCTCAGGATCTTTGCACCCCCTTGCCATCCTGAAGCTCGAGCGCGCCTTCGATGGGCAGGGCTGCAACTGCGCGGCCGCCGAATTTGAGCCGCCGGCGACGCTGGCGTCACTTGCCGAGGCGACCATCCGTCTCGTGGACACTAGCTACTTCCGGCAACTGAACCAGCAAGCGGTAAAGAAGGGCAAGCTTGAGTTCTTCAAGTCCATACGCAGCTTCCTGGCGCTCCTCCCCAACGTCGTCAAACTACATATCGCCGGATTCACGACGACGGTACGTATATAAGCCATAATAAATGGCGTAATAGTGCAAAAACATACACTATTGCATGATCGATCTCATTATGATTAGACAAATGAAACACTGCTTGTACATACCTGACTAAACCATTATTGCATGTTCTAATTGACACAATGCAATTCTATAGAGAGATAGATGGAATTAACCTGACAACAAAAGAGAGTAAATATTATTACCTTCCCAAATCTTTAACTGGATAGATAGTAGCCACATTTTATCAAGCATACGTCTGTCAAGCAAATTAGCAAGCTTACATCAGTTGTGCTGCAAATAATTTGTAGAGCCTCATACTTCTCTTGTACTTCTTCCGTAGACATTATATCATGTATACATGTTTCAGGCATTGCTAGATGAAGAATCACAGGAATTCCCAGTGTTCCGTAGCTTGAAGACCCTTATCTTAGAAGGATGTGATCTTGGAGTTAAGTTGCAGGCGCTGACAGGCATACTCCGAAACACACCTGGACTGGAAAATTTTGGATTGCACTTCTGCGCTGTAATGAAAACTCACGACGCTATCATTTGCTTTGTTACTTTCGTTTTTGGTTCCACTAATTAAATCATTCTCTAACATATATTTACTCCGTTGTTGCATGTACCTCAGTTTTTAGGCCCCCCTGTCAGGAAGAGGAAGGAGAAAAGGCAACAAGCTCAAGAGGCCGTACATCAACAACGACTGTTTTCTGGTGCCAGAAGATGAAAACGATTGAAATCAAGAGTCTACAACAAGATCATACACACATAGCAGCGGTTTTACGTGAAATCTCTCAGGGATGCAGCCAGCGCAGCGGGAAAAGGTTAACACATCATGTTCATTTGTGTAGAATCGCCTCGCCGGACTCTTCTGTCCCAATATTTGTTTTTTTTTTCAAATTTTGGTACTTAAACTAGTTGAATGCTCGTGCGCTTTTAAGACCCCTTTAAATTGAACAGTGCCCATGCGTTGTCACTACCCCATACTGTATTTCTGTCGTCACATGTTTCTTCTACCGTCACACATGTGGCAATGCTATTTCCTTTTCTGTCAACTAAAAACCATATAATATGTGTACCGTTCACTACTGGAAAATGAGTCTCCGCCGAGTGTCGCGGCTTCGCCGAGTGCAAAAACGCGGGGCCACCCGGCAAACAGGATCTACGCCGAGACGGACACCGAAAACACTCGGCAAATTCACGACCACTCAGCAAACACGATCTTCGCCGAGAGGCAAGCGATCTAGTACTCGGCAAAGAGTCCTTTGTCTGCAAAGTAGCCGAAAGGCACTCGGCAAACATCCCCTCTCGTCGAAAATGGCTGGCCACGTGGCGCCTGTCAGTCGGTCCCACGGAGTCGTGAGTAGCTGGATCTTCGCTGAGTGCCCCTCTCGGTAAAGGTTCCATGGGAAAAAAAAAATTGGCACCTTTTCTTCGCCGAGTGCCCCTCTCGGCAAAGATTGCGTGGGAAAGTTTTAGGGTTTGCCGCCTTTTCGTCTCCTCTTTGCCGAGTGGGTAGTGGACGGGCACTAGGCAAAGAACGTGCGCGATTTTTTTTTGGTTTGCCGCGCATTTACAGTCTCTTCGCCGAGTGTGTCATGGACGGCACTTGGCAAATAGTTGGGGGGGGGGGGGGGGGGGGGGGGGGGGGGGGGGGGGGGGGGGGGGGGGGGGGGGGGGGGGGGGGGGGGGGGGGGGGGGGGGGGGGGGGGGGGGGGGGGGGGGGGGGGGGGGGGGGGGGGGGGGGGGGGGGGGGGGGGGGGGGG
>CAMZMU010000083.1:1584222-1832589 GCA_947311845.1 Poa pratensis
TTGTAGAAAGTACTCTCTTGCTTCACTTATATTTGTTTGGAGAGTTGATGAAATAAATTGATTGGTGTTTGGTTGGTTCAGAAAATGTTGCATGTGGTAATTGGTATAAGGAAAAACTTGCTTAATCTTGTAGATCACTAAAATGGATAACTTGATGCTTGTCAATTGTTTTGAGTTAACAAGTAGATCATGATTAAATTGTGCATCACATGAGTTAAGCCTATTAGTGAAGAACTACCGTAAAGCTTGTTGAAAATTTGGTTTGCATCGGTGGTACCTCTAAGGTCTAGATATTTTCTAATAACAGGGTTTGGTTAACAAGGAAGACGGTATGAAGTCTTATAACGTTTGCAATATGTTTGTCATATAAAACTTGGTGTACGGGTTGATATTCTTGTTTGCTTACATAACCTTGCTAGCCTAAACTCTGTACTGAGAGGGAATGCTTCTCGTGCATCCAAATCCTTGAGCCAAAATCCATGCCATTTGTGTCCACCATAACTACCTATATGTGGTATTTCCTTGCCACTCCAAGTAAATTTTTCATGTGCTACCTTTAAATTATTCAAAATGTTATTATTCCCTTTTTGTGTCAATGTTTACTAGCTCATGAGGAATTAGTGTGGTTATTCTTTATTCTATTTGTCGAGTGGACTTTTACACCTGGACTAGTGGCATATACATCCGCTTATCCAATAACTTGCAAAAAGAGCTGGCAACGGGGTGCCCAGTCCCAATTAATTACAACTTTAACCAATTAATTCTCTTCACACTTTTGCCCTGATTCATCAGTAAGCAATGACAAACAGTGAAATACCTGAATGTGTGTAAACCAAAGAGAAAGAGGGATGATCTGCCTTGCTGGTAGAAATAACGTCCTTCATGGGAGCCGCTCTTAAAAGTCCGTTCGACAGGTAGAATACTGTTCTCACCCGCTACCATTCGTTGACAATTAACAAACACCTCTCAAAAATAGATACTCCTCCATGGTATGTGATTGATGGAAGGCACCCGAGGATTCGGTTAGCCATGGCTTGTGTTAGCAAGGTTGGGAGGAGTATCAAATATTTTATGCAATCTCTATATGCTTTCAAAAACCTAAAAGCTCTAGCACATGATTTAATCCCTGCTTCCCTCTGCGAAGGGCCTTTCTTTTACTTTTATGTTGAGTCAGTTTTCCTATTCTTTCTGTCTTCCACAAGCAAACACTAGTGTCAACTTTGTTACAACATGCGTTATATGCAATGTATTGGACTTGTTATACTACTTTGTGTTGACAATATCCATGAGATAAATATGTTGAAAGTTGAAGCAAATGCTGAAACTAAATTCTTCCTTTGTGTTGATTAAATACCTTTTGTTAGAAACTATTGCTTTATGAGTTAACACTTATGCAAAACTGTTTGATGCTTGTCTCGAAAGTACTATTCATGAAAACGTTTAGCTTGTGTGATTCATTGTTTACTCATTATCTTTGGTAGCAAATTATAGACCATTGACTTGGATCACTTCATTCATTTACATGTGCCTTGCAATATTATATGATCAAGATTATGATAGTAGCATGTCACCTCAAAAATTATTTTGTTTTTATCGTTTACCTACTCGAGGACGAGTAGGAACTAAGCTTGGGGATGCTGATACGTCTCAAACGTATCTATAATTTTTGATGTTCCATGCTTGTTTTATACCAATTGCTACATGTTTTGCATCTACTTTATATCACTTTTATACATTTTTTGGGACTAACCTATTAACAAGATGCCGAAGTGCCAGTTCCTGTTTTCTGCTGTTTTTGTATTCCAGAAAAGCTAGTCTGGAAATATTCTCGGAATTGGACGAAACTACACGGGGTGCCTATTTTCCAGAACACCTGACGGAGCGAAGGAGCAGCAGAGGAGGGCCACCAGGGGCCACACGCCACCAGGGCGCGGCCCCCCTCTGCCGCGCCCTGGGGTGGTGTGGGCCCCTCGGGGGTCCGCAGCCGCCGCCCTTTCGCCTACTTATTCCCCCCGACGCGAAAACCCTAAGTACCTGAGCAAATATCCACGAAAAGTTCCAGAGACGCCGCCGTCGTCAACCCTAGCTCGGGAGGGTTCAGAACCTCTTCCCGGCACCCTGCCGGAGAGGGGAATCGTCACCGGAGGCTTCTACATCGCCATGCCTGCCTCCGGAGTGATGCGTGAGTAGTTCATCCTTGGACTACGGGTCCATAGCAGTAGCTAGATGGTTGTCTCTCCACTTTGTGCCATCATGTTTAGATCTTGTGAGCTGCCCTACATGATCAAGATCATATTATTGTAATGCTACATGTTGTGTTTGCTGGGATCCGATGAATATTGAATATTATGTCAAGTTGATTATCAATCTATCTTATATGTTATTTAAGATCTTGCATGCTTTCCGTTACTCGTAGATGCTTTGGCCAAGTAGATGCTTGTAACTCCAAGAGAGAGTATTTATGCTAGATAGTGGGTTCATGTCTCCGTTTAACCTGGGACAGTGACAGAAAGTTCTAAGGTTGTGGATGTGCTGTTGCCACTAGGGATAACCTAACGATGCTATGTCCACGGCATATGTGTTTGTTTACATTACGCACTTTACTTAATGCAATTATCCGTTGCTTGCAACTTAATACCAACGGGGGACTCGGATGACAACCCGGCGGTGGATTATTAGTCATAGATGCTGTTGGATAACGTCTATGTATTATGTCGTAATGCCCAATTAAATATCATAGTAGTCAACATGTCATGTATATGCATTGTCATGCGCTCACTATTCGTCAATTGCCCAGCTGTAATTTGTTCACCCAACATGTTAGTTATCTTTTATGGAGAGACACCACTAGTGAACTGTGGACCCCGGTCCATTCTTTTACACTGATTAAACAACCACAAACTGCAAACTGTTCCTTTTTCATTCTCTGCAATTTAATACTCATTTTCCACACCATACGTTTAATCCTTTGTTTTCAGCAAGCCAGTGAGATTGACAACCTCACTGTTTCGTTGGGGCAAAGTAGTTTGATTGTGTTGTGTGCAGATTCCACGTCAACAGTCCAGACTCCCTGCGACAGCTATTTTTCTGGCGCCGTTGACAACCTTCTGAAGAGTTGCTGCTCCTACTGGTTCGATAACCTTGGTTTCTTTCTGAGGGAAAACTTGCTGCTGACTACATCATACCTTCCTCTTGGGGTCTCCCAACGAACGTGTGTTTCACGTCATCACCGGCGTCGCATCCGCGCAACCTGGCACGCCAAGCTGGGCGCGCGTGCGCGCACGGACGCGGGCGACCAGAAGATGGCGGCGCCTCCGCGCGTAGGTCGCCGGAACGGCGGTGAGGGCGCGGCCGCCGCGGACGACGGCGGCCTTCCCGGCGCACAGGCGGCGTCCCGGCACGGGATCCTCGGCGAGGATGGAGTGGGGACGGCGGCGGAGATCTCTGCGTGTCCTGATTTGACCGGGGAGGCTAGGAGCGGCGCCAGCGTGCGTCGGCGGCGGCGGCGACGCCGCGGCCGCGGAGAGAAAAGCCAGGGGGGAGTTGTGGTGTAACATTTGCACGGAAGTCCCTTGGCTTTCTTGAATTTGCAGATAGGTCCTTCGGAGGGGTTTTATGTAAGTATGTGCGCCAAAAAACGTGCGGGGGGCGACCGGGTGGGCGACCGGCCACATGTCGCTTGCTGGTTGGTCAAAAATCGAAGCTACAGTACCGGGCGGGAATGGGGGCGACGTGGGTCATTCGCGACCGTCCGTTGCGCGGATCGAGGAAGGACGGCGACGTGGACGAATGACAGGCAACGGATTCGTCCGCTTTTTATATATAGTAGAATATATATGAGCTTGATATCCACAAGAAGCTTAACTATATTCATGAAGTTTATAAGATCATGGCATCACGGAATACGACAACAAGGGTATTGTTTTAGGGGTGCACAATAGGCACTAACGTACTTACACAAGAGGTAAGTATATCCCTTTCAATACAATAATATGATAGTAATACCTAGTAGCAGCAGCAGTACTAGCATAGGTTTACAGTTCAGGGTAATTATGTTAACTAGACGAGCTGTGGGAGACCGTCGGCATAGGAGCCACACGACATCCAGTAAGCCCGTCTGTTATATTCAATCGCTTGTTCCACTGCTGAAAATCAAGTCAAGCAGCGCACCTACAGCCATCCCAATGAGCACACTAATTCCGATCCCACCGACGGATCCAATTACCGTGATAGCTGCAGTGGCCTCTGCCATGTCAAGCATTACGAATCCAGCTTTTACAGCAGCATCAACTACTGCTCCGATCTTGAGGCCAACTACTGCGGTTAACGCGGTCACTGAATCCCTCACCGTTGTCTGCAGCTTATCCTCAGCTGTGCATATGTCCCAAACCATTACACCTGCTGTAAATATCAAAACTGCTACCCCGAGCTTTCCCAGACCTTCAAATGAGCGAGTCACCACGGATTTTCCTTGTCCCGCTTCCTCAATAAGGCCTCCTTTGATTTGGAGGATTTCCTTAGGATTTCTATAGGATTTCAACCCTGTGGAATTTTCCCTTACGTACACGTTTGATTCAAAGGATAGCTTCCCGTAGGAAAAAATCCTATAGGAATGGTGTAGTGTATTTTCACAGGAAAAAAAGCATGAGCTCTAGCTTCATTTTAAATTTCCTTCGTTGCAATCAAACAAGCAATGGTGAAAATTCCTTTGCCCATAGGATCATGCCGGTCAGGACTTCCTATTCCTTTGCACTTCCCTTTCCTTTGATTTTCCTACCCTTCAATTCAAAGGAGGCCTAATACTTTCATATACCTGACGAACATGATAGATTGCACCGGTGCTATTCAGTAACACTTGCGATACAATATATAACCGCTACTTTTGCGGGGAACACACCATATTAAGATTATCATGACATCATTATGATATGACTATTTTACTACGAACTTTCATTCATTATGATATCGCTATTTTATTTTTGCGGGGATGATATTGGTATGCTTTACATATAGTTTAGATGGTTGAAAATGGACTTTAAATCGCCAAATTCAACAACTTCAATTCACTTTAGTTCAGTTCAACAAACTACAGCTCTTAAGAACACGGCCTAAATCCTTTTATATCTTGACTCTTGATGAGTTGAAAAATACTTTTGATGTCCAGACTTCTTAATTTCCTCTTAAAACATTTCATTCGCACTGCAGGTGCCATTTTTTAAATATAAAACTGGAATTATATTACAATAGTTAAATACTGATAAAAAAATGTGCAATACTATACCTTAAATATTGTCAATTAAGCATTTATTTTATGATAAGCCTGTACAAGGCAAGGTTTAGAGAGCAAGTTAGTTCATACCTGTAGCTTATGGATATCATCCAATTTTTTAAAAGGCCCCGTAAAACCAAGCTTTTCCTTGTTACTGCAAGTACAGTGGGACAAGCAGGTAAACAATTGTTGTTCCATGTACTACTACAAAAGTACTATCGTTAAGTCTAAAGAGTAAATAAAGATTATGTGGTTCCAAAAATACTTATGTTTTGTTCCCAGCAATGTTAATTTCCTCGATGCTAAACAAGCACACACAAAAAAATCTTCATATTTAAGTAAAGTTCAGTATCTTACTATTTTCATAAACCAAAGTTAAATACCCAATTGATTTAATCCAACACTTTCGAGATGGAATTTTATCAATTTTTGTTTGGAATGCCCATATTGTCAATAATAATAATTATTATCATTGTGAGATCAATAATTTTTATATACATTTATAGTAATTATATTGTAGGGACATACCGTTGCACAAGATCCCCAAACGTGATTTATTTTCCTTGAGCCATTTTGTGAACTGATTTGGTACAAAATGCTGAAAGTTTTTGGCATTCTCAAGCGTCTTATTTCTGTAGAAGGTGGCCTGAACAGCAAGATCCGTGGCGTCCGTCAGTACGAGGGGTAACTTGAGCCGGTTTAGTTGTCTGATGAGACCATCAGTGTGGGTCTTGATCTTGTCAAGGTAGGTGAGACGGGTGTTGTAACTTCGGATGAATTGAAGGGATATTCCGATGCCACGGGCACAGTATCCATAGACATCATGAGCAATCTTTTTCTTGGTGGCGTTCTCCTCGGCCTCAGTCTGCGTTATCATTTCCTGGGTACTCTCAAGGATCTGGTACACCCTATCACGGGCATGTATGGCGTCCTTGAGATACTTTTGTTGCTCTGCATACGAATTGAATTTGAGCTCTTGAATCTTCTGCACTTCTTGTCGATAGATCAAATCGGCTAGCTTATGTAGCTGCCCTGGACTTAAATCAACTGGCTCACGAGACATGATGTAAGCCTGAAATATATAGTTCTAGTTAGTCATATATACTTACAGCATATATCACAAGTTTCTGCGTTTCATCTACCTTTTGAGTGGAACTTGTCATGTTAATGTATAAGATTATCATATTGGCCGGTTTGTTCAACAGCCGTTGGCTTGTCTGACCAGCTGGATAAGCCAACTGTTGGGGCTATTCGGTTCTGTCAGCTGGTTGAGAAGGTGTTTGGTAACAAATAAGCTGCTGGGTGGTAGCTTGTTGCTTGCTTAAAAACAAAAGTAACAAGTTTAAAAACTTTGTCACATAGACGACAAGTTTACTGGTTGGTAAATCAGCTGCTGGTAACTTTGGGTATCGACGAAAGCTGTGTCTTCGCACATGGACCACCGAATTGGCCATATTAGAACATCCGTTGAGACCGGTATATCATACGTTCTAGTTCCCCATGTATAGGTTGACATGGAGAGGATTAAGCATCACCACGAGTGGGACGAAAGAACAGGCAATCCTAATCGATCACTCACAACACGGCCGAGGCCAGAACTGACTGGAAGAAGTTAATTAACCACCCTGAACACACAGCACATATATACAGAACCACTGATCAGCGGTGAGTAAATCGGATTAGAGTACGTACTGTGAACAGGTCGACGATGAGGAGGAGCCTGGCGTCGAGGACGAGGGAGAGCACTCGCGTCCCTCGATGCTACACGAGCAATTTGTGTAGTAATCAGCTTCCCGGGATTAGGAGATCTGAAGCTATTCCCGGGCACCTGTTGGGACTTGGAGGCGCCAAGCTGGATCCGTCGGGTCGGGCTACCTAACGGGATTAGCCGCTGAAGGCGTCATCACGAATCAGTGAGGCACGAACTAAGATTGTTTATCCACAACCAACTGTCACCACGAACTAGTATTGAGCCAGCGTTGCAATATTCTAAACCCCCATCCTTAGCGTTGACTATATCGTGAAGAGATAAAAAAATGCGGGTAAAATCATCTCCACCGGCGCTCCCGATACCGTCCAATGTATCGGACAAATGCTATTAAGAGCGGTGGCACATGTTGCCGTCCTATTGGAGACGTCTTCCCCCACGGGTGTGTCCCAATAGCTTATTTAAAAAAAATATTAACAAGAAATAGAGACGAAACGTCATTTTTTCATTGAATTTTAAATTAACTATTACAAAACTAGACAAAATTCGACGAACAAAAATAGAGTTTAAACTAAACCTTAGATCTAGTGACGAGTTCGGCTCCGGCCTTGAGGAACTTGCATGCTCCTGGCCGGTCGGAGTCGATGGTGGCGGCGTCTGCGCTCCGGCCTTGAGGAACTTGCATGCCTCAGTGGTCTGTCGGCTGTGGTAGAGTGGGGGCCAGGGACGCTTCGACCGCCGTCTGCATGTCGTGCCAATGGGGCTCCGACCAATCGTCGTCGTCATCTTTGGTGTCGTTCTCCTCCGCCGGCGCATATCTGGCGGCAGGCGCTGCGACGACGTTCTCCTGGATTAGCCGTTGAAGGCGTCATCACGAATCAGTGAGGCACAAACTGAGATTGTTTATCCACAACCAACTGTCACCACGAACTAGTATTAAGCCAGCGTTGCAATATTCTAAACCCCCACCCTTAGCGTTGACTATATCGTGAAGAGATAAAAAAATGCGAGTAAGAGCATCTCCACCGGCGCTTCCGATACCGTCCAATGTATCGGACAAGTGCTATTAAGAGCGGTGGCACATGTTGCCGTCCTATTGGAGACGTCTTCCCATGGGTGTGTTCCAATAGCTTATTTTTTTTAAAAACAAATTAACAAGGAATAGAGACGAAACGTTGTTGTGTCATTGAATGTTAAACGAACTATTACAAAATTAGACGAAATTCGATGAATTAAAACAGAATTGAAACTAAACCCTAGTTCTAGTGGCGAGTCCGGCTCTGCCCCTTGAGGAAGTTGCATGCTCTTAGCCCGTCGGAGTCGATGGTGACGGCGCATGCGCTCCGGCCTTGAGAAACTTGCATGCCTCAATGATCTTAGCTTTGGCTGAAGCGACCTAGCTAACTAATTAGTTAATTACATAAGGTGGTCTGTTGATTAATCCTTTTAAATATTATATTTCAATTGGTAGGTCACTTTCATGGAAAAGGAGAAAAGACAGGAGCGTACATGAAAAAAGGTACAAACTATGAAAAGTACCACCACGAAACAGGGTTTCGCCCCGCTATATTAATATAGCAACCAACCGATACATCCAACGCTGGGGCAAACAACACAATCCAGCCCAAAAGAAACAAAAGAAGAAAAGAAAAGAAACAACGCCGACAACTATAGGTAGGTTTCTTTCAAGGAAATTAAAGGGGACAAACTTTGTCTGCAAGCGTGAGAATTCCGTCACCAAAGCGTTACCGGTCCTGTTGCCACAACTAATCAGCCACTACTGCTACGTTGTCAGTCTTGTGTTTTTCTGTATTTCATCTCCCTGATATAAATATTAAGATACAAATAGTTATCTAGACCATCCCTACCCTTTATGTTGATATCTCACGAAACCAGCCCCTCCCGGGTCGCCCCCCGCTCGGGCGATCCGGAGGCCCCCAGCCGCCACCGCCTAGAGCCTTCGCCTCCAGCCCGGCCAGCAGGCCGCTGCCGCTGGCGGTGGCGGCGCCCTTCTCGCCGAAGGCAGAGGGCAGGAGAGGGCTCGCGCGGCTGGTCTCCTTGAGCGGTGGGGTACGGCTTCAGGGAGTCTTGGGCTTCGCGGAGGAGCGGATGAAGGAGGGGTGCGGGCGGGCGTCGGCAGCGGTGGCCGGCGACGGCGCGGCGTGTGCTGGCGGCGGCGCGGCGCTAGAGGCGGGGCGGGCCGATCTGACCTGGTATGGGCCTGCCTCGGTGCTGCGTGGTGTCTGTCGGCCATGCGGCTGCCTGCCCCTGTTTTGGCATTTTGAGTTCGTCTTCTTCTCCGTTGTCGGCCGGTGGCGTGGGGCCGCTGGCGCGGCTTTGAATAAAGGTAGTGATCCTTGGTTCTTCTTCGCGCCAAGATGGAGATCTACCGGATGTCGGTCCCCATCGAACTTGCTGGACGGTCATGTTTCGGAAGGCTCCGTCGGCGAACTCCATTGGGCAATTCATGCCTGGAGACACAGGCGAGTCCAGTAGACAGACTTCAACAGGCTTCAGCCTGCCCTCCATAAAGTCAAAAAATAATTTACTACTACCACTAATATGGTCTCAGCCCATTACCTCAACCCTCGGGCCATTGACTCACCTCCAGCCCACACAATTCTCACCATCGCACCACACGCACAGCGCCCATCCTCTTTCTTTTTAACGCTCACGAACTCCCCTCGCACAAAGCCGCAAGGAGAGCAGCAGTCGTGATCGGCCGGGCTCCTGTTAATTGATTTGTTACTAGTTCATTTGTTCGTGTACTGTTAATTGATTTATGTCCAATGCATGTTTCCAGATTTGCAAAAATGAATAGAAATAATATCAGTATCCACACTTTTAATTTTTTTAGACTCCTCTGACTCACAAAAGGATATTGTGAACTTTTTTTAGATAAAGAGTGTTTATTAATATCGAGAAGATACAACATGCACCCAGCCTCTGCAACAACGCAATAACCAAAGTTATTACGGATGCACATAACCGAAAGACAATAAGAAGAAATAAAAAGAAAAGTCCCGTTACAGAGTTACAGTCCTTGCAGCAGCTACACAACCATCACCAAAACAACACCTGATGTCCAATTCTTCAAAAGCAACGTCTTCAAGAAGAACCGTGCCAGGCACAACCAATTAAGGCCAGACCTTGGATTTTCACCCTAAAGATAATCCTCGCTCTCAAAACAGTGTCTCCAACAAGACCACTGTCAGGCACAACCAATTAAGCCCAGATCTTAGATTTTCACCCTGAAAGGTAGGACTTTGGATATTGTGAACTGTATGCATTTGACCTAAAACTTTGTGGCATCTTCAACGATTTGTCTTAAACAGTTTCATGTCTTAGATAATCACAATTTTTTTCAGAAATAGTTTGCTCGGTGTTTAATTTGAGCCCACCCTCCATTGAATTCCTGGACTCGCCGTTGCCTGGAGATTGCTGGATCGGGTGATATTCGATCGGGCGCACCCATGTTTTTATCTGACCGTTTGGTTTCAGAGGGAGCGCTTTGAATCTCTGTTGGCTGTTAATACTATGGAGCACGCTTTCTCGTTTCATGGTGCTGACGGAGAATGTCATGGAAGGCGGGATCTGGGAACTAGCAATGGTGGTTTGTATCTTCGTGGCGATGAAGAATTGGCTGGGTGATTCGTGACTTGGAGCAGCGGTTTGTAAGTGGGGGCGACTGCACAGGAAAAGTCCAAAGTCTTATGCCTCAGGGTGGAGATCCAAGATCTGACCTTAATTGGTTGTGCCTGGCAATGACCTTGTTAGAGGCATTGTTTTAAGTGTGAGAACTTTCTTCAGGGTGAAAATCTATGATTTATTATCGGGTGACGATGATGCTTGTGCACTGTTTCCTTCATGGAGGCGTCGCTTATGGAGAAGACGGACTTCTGGTGTTGTCTTGGTGGTGTTAGTGCTGTTGTTTGAAGGAATAGATCGCTGCATCGGGATTTTTTTTGTAATTCTTCTTTCTATTTTTGGTTGTGTGCATCCGTAACGCACTAGGGCAATGCGTTGTTGCAGAGGCTGAATGTAATTGATATCTTCGCGTAATTAGTATATACTCTTTATCTAAAAAAATCAAAACTATAAATAAAAATACGCACAGAGCAAGAAAGGGCCACAGCCGCGTCAATTCTGCGTGAACCAGGTAAGAATTTACTCGGGAAATTTCCCATGGATGGTGGCTCACTATTCGTATGTAATCTACTAGGGAAGTAGGGAGGCACATAGTATACTACTATACTCGTTGCTACGGGTTGATTTATATTGAAGAAGAAAATTTCACTTTTGTACATCAACCTTATGGTTCCACTACTCGATGATCTACTAATATTCTCTCGTCGTCGTCCTCCATCATCTCGGCACGTGCACAACCACTATGGCCTGCTCGGCAGCGTACTCAGTGTACTCGGTCTCGTGCTCAGCAAACTCTCATGGCTCGAGACGCGGCGAGTAATCATCTGTAGTCGCCGCTGCCAAATCCTTGTCCATCTCCAAATTCGCCTCCTCCTCCTCCTCCAGAACACGTGCCCGACACGGCGATGGTGCGCAGACGTGAAGGAGTTCCCAGAAACCTAAGACTTGGGAGTTCCGGATGCCGCGGTGGGCGCAACAATGCGCCGCTGAGCCACGCATGAAATACGAGCGGTCTTCTTTTAGAGAACCATTTGTACTTATTGCGTGATTCTACGGTGGCGCCGTTGTGTTCACCAGGACGGCGGCGAGGCCTTTTATAGGACTCGTCGGTGTGACCGAGAAAATAGACTCGTTTCTAACGCACGACAGGTGGGAGGAACGCGAGAAGGAGGTACACGCGTCGGACAGAAACCGAACGGGCAATTCAGATTACACACAATGAACAAGACATAAACCGTGTGTGATACTTCTCAATAATACAAACGGTTTCACTTTCAAATCGTGTGTGAAATATTACACTTGCTTTCAAAAATAAATTCGTATGTGAATATTTGACAATCGAACACCGCTTGAAGCATGACCGCACGGCTTGAATTTGTTATGATAGGCGATAAAGGATGGCCCACGCGGAAGCCTATATATTTGGGATATTGGGGGACTTAAATTGCCCGATCTATGCTAGCGTAAATGTAAATTTAAAAGCTATAAATTGCCTTATAAGCCAAGTTCCACATGACAAAGTAAGCCTAACGAACATCTGACCTTGCCCCTCATATGAACGGACTAAGTCCAACAAGGACTCAGTCGCATTATCCACAAGTGGAGTAATAAACAATTCCAGAGAGTGAGCAAGGTAACGTGATGGCAACTCAAGTGGAAATACATAATTCGCCGATGACTGGATTACACCTAATATGCAAGACAGCGACAAAAACCAACGCTTAACAACCACAGGAATCCTATACGCTGCGTGTATAAATACAAAGTCAGAGAACCCATAAGTTTTCCCAGCGATCTAAAGGAAAGAAACATATGGCCTCAGGGGTGTTTGGTATCCCCATTTCGTTGGCGACGGTGATAGCCACCGGAGAGTATAAGGAACCCATTACCCAAAAAGATGTTGCAGACTATGCCATGAAGATGATCAACGCCGGCAGTAAGGATATTGAGGCACAAAAATTCGTCGAAAGCCTCAGGGAAAGGTTTGCATATGGTTTATGCAGTGGTATTACTTAATTATTTATGATTCTTGGTGCAATAAATTTTTTGATTAGCAAGAACGTTGTTCTTTTTTATCGAAGCACCAAAAACAGATTTCGTTTCATATATGGACTTTTATTTGATGTTTAACGTTACTTAGGTTATTCCCAACTGAATTAAAGACAATGCAGATACTGACACTTTGGCTACACTACTAGGTATGGTAAAGGAATATCAGCTAAATGCCTCATCTACAATGCCACCGGTGCCACTTTGGACTTCGTTACCTACAAGGACTGGTTCGGCCATACCTATGATGCACCCCACCCATCAAGTATTCAGAATGGGCAATGGGGGGCATTTGTCCACGTCCAAGGATTTATGTCTGGTTCAACTGGTGCCGTTGTGTATCGTACCAGCGGCGTGTGCGATTGGTTGTTCTGTTGGAGCATTCCGCTCATTGGTAACAACGGGGTAAATATCGTGCTTTTCTCAAAAAGTTGTATCTTATTCATTCACGCTGCAACTAATTATTAGTACGAGTAAGAATGGATAGTATCCTAATAATACATAGCTCCAATAGTAAAAGGTGAAATTATGTTGGCAAGTGGTGCATTTATATATCTTGTTTGATTCGTCTCGATAAGTACTTAAAAAAAATCAGATTCATGTGTATAACTCAATGCCATTTAAAGCGTGAATGTTATTTAGGAACAAGGGATTATGTTCGTATTCACATCCCAACCCATATGAATTGAATTCAAACAAATAAATGAACTAAATCCGACTGAACTTACTTAGTATTGTTTCTTTCAACTGAAAAACACCGCTCATATCATGAACTCTACTGGTGCATATTTTTATAATTTATGTATGCAGGTGTACACCGAAATCCGTGAGGAAGGGCACTACCCTCCGTACTGGCAATATATCTACAGTACGAGGCTGGGAAACTCAAATCGCAGCTCTACTGATACAGGCTATGAATATGTTAGCCAGACTGAGATCGGTCAAGGGGATACCGTTAGCGTGCGTGCAGTTTTCCATCTTCCCTACAAGAAAGTAGAGTGAAACTGTGGATTCTAGATTTGGTTGATAGCAGCTAGTGGTTATTGCTGTCTTAACTCGAATGAAGAAGACGGCCAAAGAAAAGGAGGGTGTAATTTTTTTGTATAGGTCGTTTTGTATCAAGTTCTCCTTCTTTTCTTCGGTCTATTGTTGTTTCATAATTAATATACGATATAAGCGAAAACCTCTTTTAGAGCCCGAGCTACATGGAGCTCGTTTTTTTGAATATTCGAAATCGATATTTTTAAATTTCCAAAAATCGCGAAAAAATTCCCCGCTGTAAATATTGTTCAGATCTACAATCGTATAAAATTGCAGCTCCAAATTCGTTGTATTTTGGGCTGTACAAAAAAGACAAACGGGTGGATCTGGGTGGTGATGAATACACAGTTTCAAAATTTTGAAATTTCTCCCGATTTGTCTTTTTTGTACAGCCCAAAATAAATCGAATTTGGAGCTGCAATTTTACACGATTGTAGATCTAAACAATACCTACATCGGGGAATTTTTTCGCGATTTTTGGAAACCTAAAAAATATCGATTTTGAATTTTCAAAAAAACGAGCTCCATGTAGCTCGGGTTCCAAAAATCCTCTCTCACGATATAAGGCACTATTTTGAGTGTCTTTCTTCAAAAAAATAAAAACTGGAACTAAAATTACAATTCTTTTGCGATACATACAAAAACAATGAAACTAAATGTGTTGCGCCATTCTATTTGTTTCATGCTCCATTCAACTACTTGTTGGCTGCCATTCTTTGGTGATCGTTATGGTGCATGAAGTTCATCATGCAGTTTTTATTTTTGTCTGTTCCATCTCTATCACATGAGCTCCAGCGATTGCGAGTTACACAACACTTCAACGGTTTAACCCATAACCATACATTAGCAAGTGGAAGTTTTTGAAAGTTAATTTTTATTTTTTTGCCCTCTAAGGACAGGTAGATAGCAATGATATTTTATATATACTCAGTCTTGGTCAATAACTCGATATACAGAATCGTTGTTTTCAAATGGCGATGTGCCAGCAACTCCATCTGCAAGTTCGTTGAGAAAAAGATATAGTATGCTTAGGATAGTGTAGCTAAAGATGCTTATAGCCTTCAAATGTCATATGTAATAATAGGCAAAGTCAGCTCTAGCATCGACCACATTAATCGCATCACGCAACAGGAGGTGGAACAATTCGTAATGTATATATAAGAAAAAACGAAGGACAGTAGACTTTTAACTTAAACTAGTATACAAGGGATGATAGATACGAAGCATCTGGCCAATTTGATTCAAAGACCTTGCCAACTTGCATCTATAGAATTGCTGCACTAGCCAATTCTTATAAAAGTCCGAACTGATGGAAAGGGGCTAGGCAATATATTTATATTCAACAGCAATGTCTCAAATCTCAGATCGTTTGACTTGATCCTTCTTTCCCCGCCTGGGCTGCGGCTCTCAAGTCCCTATCCGCGCTATGTCTGCGTCGTTCCCTCCTCGTGTTAGTTTCAGTTTTAACTTTAGTGTGCGTTGTTGTTCCCCCCTTGTGATCCCTTTGGTGTTCATCGTTTCAATGATTAGTGGTTTTCGAGACATCACCATCGAGACGTGGAACACGTAGGGCCTTGGTTGCCTGGCCAAACGCCCTGTTGTCTGCCATGCCATCTCCTCTGCCTCCCCCTCGATTCTGTGTATAAAGGAACAAAGCTCAGCTCGATAGATCGCTTCGTTGCCGCTTCTTTCCTCCCCACTGCCCTCTCGTCCTTCGACACAATTGACGCTGTTGGCAGCTTACGTGGCATTCTCACCGTCTGGGATCCCAATCTCTACACCACCCACCACACTCGTTTCTCGCTCACCACGGTTCTCTCGTCCACTCTCACCGACCTCACATTTGCCGTCACGAACGTCTACACACCCGCAGACCACGCCCTGACACCTCCACCTCTCGTTTCTTGAGCGGTATCTATGTTGTTTTTAAGCATAATCCATCTGAGTTGTCTCTTGTTTCATGTATTTCCGGTGTTGTATCTGTTATTTTGTGGTGATCCAAATTCGTATATACTGATAAAGGCCGACTTGTGACGAGGAGAGCGGAGCGTCCCGGATTAGGTCAGGGCACCTATAAATACATCTTGTAAGCCGCCGTCATGGGATAAGTCGCATTGTGTAAATCCCCGGCGTTTGTAACCTCACCCAATATAGTGAAGTATTGCTGGCTGGCGCCCGTGGTTTTTTCTCCTCCATAGTTGGAGGGGTTTTCCACGTTAAATCTCGTGTCCCCGTTGGTTGATCTTTCCGCTACTTCGTCGTTTTATTTTCTATCGTTTATAACAGTATCCTGTATGAGCAGTCTAACTTGTATTTGTGTGTATGTAACTGACATTGGCCTCCAAGTAGTACTTTTTGTTTTACCCAGATAATGCCAAGCATACTGCATTAGTTAGGGACAGAGCATGACAATAAATCGGCAAAAGGTTGTGGCCTTATCAACTTTATTCTAAAGACACCCTGCAAATATAGTACAACTACTTGGTGCCAAGAAGGATTTCATAGTCCACAAACTCCACATAGTGTATCTAATACACATAGTTTACCTCCTTGCAGTTTTATTTTGCTGGTGTTCATCTTCTTTTTGCTGTACAAGTCATCTTTGTGTTGATTTCACTCTATATCAATTTTATATCTTGTTGGAACTGAAATAAAAGCTGAGGTTTCTTCTAAAAATTGAAGCCTTTTTCAGTTGTTCATCTCTTTTTGCGGATATTCATTGTTCAGTGTAAGTACATATATAATCAGTGTGAATAGTTTGCTTGATGGATTCATGCAAGTTGCAGAATTAACAGTAGAGGCAAACTACTCTTTGGGAAGCGCGCGTATACATACGAATTTGAGCATACATATAATTTCAAATGTAATATTTTGTAGTAATTAATTTTTTTCTACTTTTTGGCCCTGCAGGTTTTCCTAAAGCTAGCCAATGAAAATGTTAAAAGAAGTTGATGCTGAACGTTCAGTAAAATGACTAGTTTCACCAGCAAGATAGTTTAGCATGGTCAGTCACACATGGACATTTTTAATGGAATGAAATGCTTACTTTTCCCAGATTTCTAACCCTCGTTTCTTACCAGAATTCTAACCCTCGGTTTTAATGGAACAAAATGTCCATGTACGGTGCTAGCTGCATATAGCTCTGCTGCCATCTGGAAACATAATGTTCTTTCTTCAGATGTTTTCCTTAGCATGATGCTTGTATACTGCTAGCACTTCAGATGATTTCCTTAGTTGCATGTTATTTTGACCTTGTACACTGCTAGCTGCATTTCAGATTTTGTTTTGGCCATCCATCGAGTTCATCATAATCACGGCACTCGGCAGTGTTTGCTTGGTAGCATGGATGGATCAACAAACTACATGCACTATGTTTTTTCTGATGATGATTTTGCATGAACGACTGATTTGCCATGACTGAATGGATCTCACTAGCCACGTCCAAAGTTCAAGTCTCTGAATATTTGGTGCATGTTCGTGTAATGCAATTTGAAGAGTACTCCACTAGAATAGAGGTGGCACTAATACAGAACAGATCTACTGTCTACTAGTAGTAGTTCCCTGGCAAGGCGTCCCAGCTTCATATTATTATCTTCGTTTGCACTAGCACCGCTACTGACATGAGCTCTTGTGACGATCGCCAAAGTTTCCATTACCGATAGACTGGTCAAGAGAGCTCTCGCGACCCCGACCCATCCCCGAACCCTAGCCGCCGCCAGCCGCCGGCCGCCGACCGCCGGCCGCAGCCCCTCCCTCCCCTTCTCCTCCTCTCTCTCTCGCGACCGCGTCGCCCCCCGCGCGGGCGACCGGTCGCCGCCGGTTCTTCCTTCCAGAGCGCGTCCCCCACCTCCTCTCCTCCGCGGCCGTCGCCGGCGTGCGTCGCCGGGCTCGTCCCGGGCGGCGGCGGCGGCGGCCGTGGCCCCCTGCTTTTCCCTGCTCGTCGGTGTCCAGGTGCGGGATGGCGCGGCGTCGAGCAGTGCGTTCTGGCGGCGGCGGTCCAGCTCGGCGGGCTTCTACGTCGATGCGGGTGGTGTGAGCGGCGGCGGCGCCACCGTTGGTGGCGGGCGTGGCAGGGGCTTCGGCCAGGGCCCTGCAGGCCCAGATCTGGGCCCGTTGGGCCCGATCTGGGTCAGGCGGGTCTGGTTCATCCCTGCTACACCGGTTGGACTGGGGATCGAAGCTGGCGACGGGAGTGACGGCGACGACGCCGCGCCTGCTGCAGCGTGGCGGGCGGGAGCTTCGCGGACTCGTTTGGGTTCGGCCGGGCCTTTGGAGACGCTAAGGGTAGCGGCGGCGGTGACCTACGTGTTGCAGCGTGGCGGTGGAGACTTCACGGGCCTGCCAGGGCCCGGCCGGGCCTTCCCGGCCTGGTGTGTCTCTGCTGCCGCGTCCGGTCGGCACCCGCCGCTGGCGGTGGAGGATGCCCTCCAGGTGGTTCTGCTTCTGCCGCCCTATGGCTCCATGGTGGCCTGGTGTGCTCTTGCCTGCTGTGTCCGGTCGGCTACCGTCTATGATGGTGGAGGCTGGTCCCTCCCGCGCGGATGTGGTACTGCCGCTCTTTGTTTACGGCGGGTTCTTCACAGTTCGGTCGGCCTCGCAGCGAGTACCATGGTGATACGACGAGGGTGACTCTATTCCGTGGTGGCGTTTGATGGTGGGTGGCAAGACGGGTGGAGCTTTTCGGATTGTCCTGGGATGTGGTTTTTTGGGGTCGGGAGAAATCCATGTCTTCTTGACACCGACGCGGTGACGCTTGCGAGTGTCGCCCTTCCTTCCTGAAGGGCGTCGGGTGTACCTCTTCCCCACTACCTGTAGCGTACCGGGGGAAACCCTAGGACCTGTCCGGGCAACAGCAGCGTCGTCGTTGTTTCCTTCTTGGAGGTGTTGTTTGGTACGCGGCGATTCCGAGTGCTAGGGTTGTGGTGGGACTTTGCCGGAGAGGACGCAGCGGTTGCGAGTCACTTTCGTTTTCGTTGATCCGCCAATGTTGGCTTTGTTTTCTCTTCTTTCTTCTTTGTCTTTTCTTTTGGGCGTTTGTGTGCTGTTTGCCCAGCAGTGGTCTCTTGTTGTATCGGGTGGTTGCTATATTAATATAGCGGGGCGAAAGCCTATTTCTTCACATGAGCTCTTGTTCTTCTGTTTACAGAGCTTGTTTTTTATGTGCTCACTACTTCCACTACTAGATCAAGCACAAGGTTCACGATAAGGCGAGATGAAGGTGCAGAGGAGAGGGATGACAGCAGGTACAGGAAGATGCAGAAGGGCTTGAATTATACTGAATGATCCCTTGCTGCAACATCTTTTTGATTTGTTTCTCGATTTCATTTTTCTAAACTAGCCCCCGGCAACAGTGGTATACTGAATGATCCCTTGCTGCAACAGCGACTCCTAGGGTTCCTCCGCGCCGCCGCCGCCCTCCCGCCCCTCTCCTCCCCTCCCAACCTCTCCCCCGCGCCCCCGCGTCGCCCTCCCGAGCGGGGCGACCGGGCGCCATCTCCTACCCCCGCCCCCGTCACCCTCCACCGCCCAGTTCGCCCCTGCCGTCGCCGGCGGGCGCCGCGGGCTTCGCCCGCGTGATGGCCGGCTGCGGCAGGATCTTCTTCACCCGCGCGCGGTGGTGCTGTCTTGGGAGGCTCACGGCGGCGGTGGTCTTCGGCTTGCAGCGGTTTGGGCGCTGCTCGGCGGTCTTCCCCGGGCAGGTTCGGTCGGTCGGAGCGTGGCGGCGCCTCCCCTTGGCGGCAGGGCCGTGGCCGTCGTGGTGCTGGTCCGGCGCGCCGCCCCCGGCCCGGATCTGGGCCCTCGGGCCCCATCTGGGTTTTAGGTGGGCCGGACCGAAACATCGATGGCGCGGACTTCTACACGTTGAATGTGGAGGGCAGCTTGGATGGGGGGCGGCGGCGCCAACGGCGTGCCTTCTGCAGCGCGACCGCAGGAGCTTTACGGGCCTCTCGAGGTCCGGCCGGGCCTGTGAGCCCACGGGCCTGGTGTGCTCCTGCTATTGCGTCCGGTCGGTTACCGTCTTTGACGGTGGAGGATGGTCCCTCCCGCATGTCGGCGGTGCTGCGGCCCCTAGTCCCGGCTCTTCTTCTTCATTGTGCAGGCCTCTCTTCTCTGGGCCGTGGAGCGACAGTGTGAGCGGCTTCATGATCGCGGTGGCGCTGGTGGTGGGCAGTATGGTGGAGTGCTCTGAAGCGTTTGGGGATGCTGGGGTCGTGAGAAATCCCAGTCGGCTTGTCCGACACCGGCGCGGTAGCGCCTGAGGGTGCCGCTAGTCCTTCCTGAAGGGTGTCGGGTGTTCCCCCTCCCTATCGCGTACCGGGGGAAACCCTAGGCAGCAGCGTCGTCATCGTCGCATTCCTTCATGAAGGTGTTGTTTTGGTACCGGCGCTTCGGAGTACTAGGAGTTTGGTGGGCATCGTTCGGTGGGCGCAGCGGTCTCGGAGCTTGTTCGCTTTTGTCGTTCCGCCGATGTCGGCATTTATTTCTTTTGTATTTTCTCTTTCTTTTCGTTTGGGCGTGATTTTGTGCTGTTGCCGCCCCAGCGCCTATCGTCGGTTGTTTGGTTGTTTGCTATATTAATATAGCGGGGCGTAAGCCTGTTTCGAGAGAACAGTGGTATAGTATGGTCACCTGCCCTGTGTGGCGGCAGGCCTTTGGGAGTGTCAAACAATGCCTCATATGTTTTCAACAACATTGCAACAATATTGCTGCTCTTGCTCCTCAACAGCATAAACCTGAACCATGAACTGCACGGAGTCTGTCTACTGCATTTCCTGTAATTGAGCACTCGAGATGGTGAGACAAGTAGCAGTATTGGGACATAAACCTTGCAGTTTACACATCTTCGCCTGCCAGCTGAACTCCAACCACTTCTCTGCCCAATGTATTGTCATCAGTCCAAATTGATCCAGCCACTACATTTTTTTGACCGGCACTACAGCGGGCCAAAAAGGCCAACCTGAACAACTTTATTTAAAAATCAACATCTCGTACATGGCTGAGTACAAAGGGGGGAAGGGGGATGCGAAGAAGAGACTGGGAAACCAGCGCTCAAGGTGGTTCAAACATGGAGCACCAGAGTACTAAGCGATATGCAACAGGGCGCAGATTTACACCGGTTAGCCCAAAGCTTAATATCATCTAAGCATCTACGGGTGACCACATGGAGTGGTTCATCAACACTATTGAAGATGATGGCGTTATGGCGCTTCCAAATGCTCCATGAGAGCGCCGTGCAGATGGTTGCATCTTCATAATTTTGACAGCTCTGAGATGTTGTTGATATCTAGGAGGGCGTCTTGCGGGAAGAAATGGCTCCAGACTTGTCGGGCACGGTGGCAGCGGATGAGGATGTGGTCGATGTCTTCGTCTTGATCACATGAGGGGCATGTCGGGGACCCAATCAGCGTTCGTTCATGGGCAGTCGACGGCGGCGAGTAAGCCAATTGAAGATCTTGCAGGACAGAGGAGCGGCACTCCGCCAAACCCTAGTGGCATGATCATCTGTTTGGAGCTGCCTGAAAAAAATAGTATAGACACTTCTATTCGAAAGGCATTTGTGTGAGTAACGGCAAAGGCGAGAATCATGTATGTCCGGTGTGAGTTGGACCTCGGAAAGAACCGAGTGAAGAATCTGAAGCTCAAGCAACAGTGGAAAGCCTAGGAACCATAGAGGCGGAGATGGGGGCGTTTAGGACGTGGGAGATGCTAGCATTCGGGCGAGTGGAGTGGGAGAAGAGAGCAGGGAAGCGACTTGCAAGAGTTGAGTTTTCAAACCAAACATCTTCCCAGAAGGCAGTGTTGTGCCCATTACCCACGATAGCTAAGGAGTGGAGGCGGAAGGAGGGAAGGCAAGACATAATGTCTTTCCAGATGGACGTATCAAAGTGGTGTGGGTCCCCGCGTCCAGCAGACCAACCGTATTGCCTGCGGAACAAGTTCTCCCAAGGCACATCAGAGTGGGAATGGATTTTTGTGAGGAATTTGGAGAGAAGAGCGGAGTTCTGGTTGGCTATAGAGAGGACGCCGAGCCCCCCAAGACATTTTGGTTTGCAAACTTCATCCCAGGCAACTTTGCAGTGGCCGCCATTACATGTTTCTTCCCCCGTCCAAAGGAAAGCCTGACGACACATGTCCATGGCCTCAATGACGCCCACCGGGAGAAGTCCCGCGCTCATGGCATGAGAAAGCTTGGCAGTGAGGACAGAATTGACAAGAAGAAGGCGCCCGCCTATGGGCAGAGATCGGCCGCTCCAACCAGACAGCTGAAGGTCGCATTTTGCAATAACCGGCGCGAAGTCGGAGAGTCCAAACTTGTGAGTCAGGAGCGGAAGGCCGAGATAAGTTTGAGGGAAGGAGGACATGGAGCATCCAAAGGCAGCCGCCATGTCAGAGGCCATGGAGGAGCTAGTTTTAATAGGAACAAATGTGCTCTTATGGAAGTTGATGTCAAGCCCCGTGGCCTCGGAAAACCTGTCCAGGATGACCTTTAGGTTGGCTACGTGTTGGGTATTAGCGCGAATGATGGTAAGAGTATCATCTGCATACTGCATAACGGGACAAGGCAGGTCGTCAACAAGAGGGTGCACGAGAAGGCCTTCCCTGGAGGCTTGGATGATTTGTTGCTGCAGGACATCTGCAACAATGTCGAAGAGGAAGGGGGATCCCCTTGGCGCAGACCTTTCCGGCATTGGATCCAAGTACCGGGAATGTTGTTTAGGAGAACATAAGTTTGGCTGGAGGTGTTAATCATCCAGATCCAAGCTCGCCAGAGGTCAGGGATGCCTTTGGCCTGGAGAATTCTGTCGAGGGCATCCCAGCTGATGGAGTCAAAGGCTTTTCTGAAGTCAAGCTTGAAGACCGCAGAGGGAGCAGATCTCTTGTGACAGGCTTGAATAATGTCTGCAGCGTAGACAAAGTTTTCCGCAATGGAGCGACCAGAGATGAACCCCGTCTGGTCAGGGTGGACCAAGCAAGGGAGAAGGGGGCGAAGACGGACGGTAAGGCATTTGGTAATAATTTTTAGGCTGAAATTTTGGAGGGAAATAGGCCAGAAGTTGTCCGGTCGGTTTGCTCCGGTCTCTTTTGGAAGGAGGATAATGTATGATTTATTTGTAGGTCGAAGGTTGCAATTCAGTGAGTGGAATTCGTGGAGGGAGTCAAGCAGGGCCTCTTTGACAAGGTTCCAGTGGCGCTTGTCAAAGGCAGGGCCGAAGCCATCCGGCCCGGGGCTAGAGTTGTCTTTACGGGAAAGAACCACCGCTTTCACCTCCTCGGCGGTAAAAGGCTGGATGAGCAAATCTGCCTGAGAGGCAGTTAAGGCCGTGGAAGAAACAAGGGAGCGAAGAGGAAGAGTGCCAGAAACCAAGCGGGGCACCCCAAGCAGCTGTTTGAAGCACTTTCATAACCAAACATCATAACATGTCAATTGAAGCACTTTCAAAGAAGTGACAAACTGATGCCCTTGACACATCCAGTGGCAATCTGTAATCTCTTCTGATCCTTGCAAAACCCCACCACCAGCCACTCTGACTCGAATAGGTTGCTCCAGCTGGTGCAACCCTGTAAGATGTTGTGCCATTCCAGAAGTTATGAAATTGTTAGAAGAACCTGAATCAATCAAGATCAACACATCTCTGCCTTGGATATTGCCCAGCAGACGCATGGAATGCATATTTTCAGTGCCCTCCACAGCTTGCTTGCTGATAGACATAATTAAGTACCACTTGTGATTTGTGAATCAGCAATAGCATCTTCAAACACTTTTTGTTCAGGGCTATTTGGATCACCTTCTGATTCACTGCTCTGAATCATTGCCAGCAACTCTTCTACCACATGTAACTGAAAAGTGGAAGCACATTTGTGTGGGGGGTTCCATTTCTCCCCACATGTGAAACAAAGCCCACATGCGCTTGTAATTTTTCAGTGTCGACATGGCACTACACAAGAATAAACACAATATCTCACGAAAAATATAAATTAAATAGAAAAAAGAACTGAGCTTTGACAAAAAAATAAAAAATACAACATGATTTTTCAACAAAATTCACAGTTGCAAGTCGTAGCATTGCAACGGTGTCATGTTGTTTCCTCAGTTTGCCCTGAGCCTGTGGCACCGAAATTGTAATGAAATCCGGACTATCGCACGTCTCGTCACATGTATAAAAAGTATATGTTATTTCAATAATATTCGCAACATTTAGACAATTTGACGGTACATTTTTGTTGCAGATTGATTGGCAACAAAAAACATCAACAATTTCAAAAAAATCACAAACAATTACAACAAAAAAAAAAACCTAGCAATGAATGACTAAAAACAGTTTTTGTTGTAGATTGATTTACAAAAAAACACAAATAATTACAACAAAAATGGCAAACGACTACAACATAAAAAAGATCAATTTGCAGCAATAAGAAAGTGGCTCCACGACAGAAAAAAAAATTAACAGATTGTTTTCTTTTGTGCTGCAAGAACAGGGAAAAGAATACATCGAGCTGTGAAGTTGGGTGTGGAAGCCTGGGGTATCAAGCAGAGGTACAAAGGAGTACTCCCTGCATTGTTTCTTTTGTGTTGTCGGGCATGATTCAGGTCCAGGAGGAGGCTGGTATTGCTGATGTATTTCAGCATAAACGAGGGAGGGAGCACCCCGTTGCAGCTGAGTTTGGTCGGTTGTGACTGAGGACCAAAGAGAACATAGATTGTTGCTAGGAGTAGAGGATAGGTTGGAATGGATCTAAGAGAGGGAAAAGATGTGCTACTGTTTTGAGGCTTGTGGAAAGCGTCAGAGAAAATGAGGGGACAATCCCATCCAAAAAAATCTCCAAAATCAACGGGGTTAAGACCATTTTAAATAGCGAGAAAATATTAAGAACTCAAGTACTAAAAAAAGAATACTCATAAGTACAAACGACATTGATTATGGTCAGGTGTGAAGACCCTGTAAAATTTAATTGACTTTTTTGTAGATCCATTCATAATTGTGATATCTCCATCATTTGCTCCAACAAAATCCATTACACACTCGTAACTTGATGGTGTCTTAGCTTCATTGAGTGGATGGCACCGACAAAAAACTCGAATATTTCCTGAAATAATCACAGCCAAGTTTCGGAAATAAGTGTAAGCGGAATAGGAATAGGGAATAAGCACCTCACCCCTTAACTAATGAACTATACTGTAAAGTCTCTATCTCTCCTCCATCTCGGCATTCTACTTTTTGTGAGATCATCTAGATGAGCACATGCAGATTGAAGCTCTATATTAAGTTCCTTCAGTTCTTGATCCCTCGATTCTACCAAAGATGATGACGCCATGCGCTCATCGGGAATCAGGCGGCATTGGCTGCGTAGCTCGTCAACCTCCTTTTTTTACTATGATATCAACCTACATTATTTTTTTTGCAATTTTGAACAACCAAAGGATTACAAAACAATGTTGTACGACAATTTATGAAAGGTTTTACATTCATTAGGTTGCATTTCTCGACGAAGCCATTTAATGTGGGCCACCCTCTTTTCATAAGTCGGGCTGGAGGGATTTTGAGATGATTTAATGTTCTGCAAAACAAATCATCTAGAGGGAATCTCAGTCCAGCCAAGACAGTGTTTTCATAAACCTGGACACTTCCTGTTATGATTTTATACTAAACTTTTATAATTAGTTTACACTTATTCTTACATTGTTATTATGTTAATCAGTACAATTTTTATTTACTTAGATATTGCAACTAACAAAATAACAACTTTTCAGTTCATTAGATATGGTGTTCTTCTCCTTGAACTATCTTTTACAATTGGATAAATTATACAATGCATATACATGTGTGTTAGCATATATACTTTAGTATCCTTAAGAGATCTCTAACGCACGGTGGTTCTGGTGTATAATTAGGTAAGTATCATTATAAAAACTTTTATAGAGAAAATGGGTCTTGCAAGTTAGGTTTAGTGACAACATGTGCGTGTTATGTACGCGGCATTGAAAATTTATATAGTAATAATAATTGATGAAAATAAAGTTGCCACAGGTTGTATTTCTGGCATTCTTCTTTAATTTCTATGGTTTCTTCCGGTTTATATAAGTGCTCCCTTCAATTTCTCAAATAATAATCCGTGCACGAATTTGAACTTGGATATCTAGTAGCACTAGCTGAATTCCCGTGCGTTGCTACGGCTTCTAAATTTTTCTTTTCTCTCACATGTAAAAAATATGCACGTGAAAATCCACGGTATGAGAAACAATCGCAGAAACATTATTATTCCACTTAGTTTAAATTACAATCCAATAAAAGGAATAATATGAGTATAAAACAATAGATAACTTTCTCCTACTAAAGCCATTGAATAATGCTAGCAGGATACTTGTGTGTTTCCACAGAGCGTCATGGCCAACTGAATGTCCATATTAATGATTTCCACAGGTTGATGATGGCAGTGACCTCATCTATCGTTTGATATGTGGATTACTCACTATATAGTTTTCACCACTATAGTTGGGATTTGTTGCAATTAGTCTCCTTTCGTGGCACTCCGCTGCAAACTCTTGAGCTGTTATAAAACATATGTACATCAGTACATGTGCAGCAGTACATTGGTATGTGCTAACCTGATTCAGTAGAGTTAACTGAATTTGTCCATACTGCATCCAGCCAACCACACTCCTAAACAATTTGAGTTTGTGAGAAAAGATTCATGTTGTTCCTTCTTTTCTTGGCACAACCAAATGCTACTTTTGTGTCTCAAGATTATATCTGAGTGCCAATTTTACAAAGAAAAAAGTGTAACAGAGGCATGGATGGCTCAAAATTAAGATTAGAGGAAGAATATATATATATATATATATATATATATATATATATATATATATGTAGAGGTAGAGCATATCCCAACTTTTTGAGCCATCATTGAATGATTAAGTCTCTTCACAACTACCTAACAATCCTAGGTTTTCGTCTGGGCACACATGACGACTTAAGCTTACTGTGCTATTTCAATATCCAAGCAATGCTGCTTTTAATTGCCAGTTTATCAGGAAAGGTAAGAGCAAATCTAATATGTCCTCTTAGTTCCATGTCACTACAAGGATGGAGAACCCATGACAGACGCATATACACTTTGCTAGACAGCACTTTGAAGTATTCCTAATGAATATCCAAGAAGACGTAACTATGATACATATGATCACCGAAGGATTGAACACGTCCAGACAATTCTGAACTGATCCAACCAGCAAATAAAAAGCAACAGCTGAGCTTTCCTATTTGTAAAATGGGAAAGAGGTTGCATAACAACTCTTGCCATAAATAGTTGAGGAGGTGAACTGTTGCACACCACATCATCAACTGGTCTAAACAGAAACTTTTACAAACCTAAGCATCAAATGGTCTTCTAGCATATTTATGAAGCATCAACATAGTATCTCAGCTATCTCACGTACATCTGCACTGTAGTGCAACTAATCAAAACAAAGTCAGATAAATGATCAGCCGAGCAAGAAGTGAGCGGCCTTGTCTAGCAATAGATGTTAGTGAGGTGAATGACCTATCTAATGGGCAATTGCATAAACCAAAGCATCATACCTTTTCCCTACAGATCTGCATATAAACCTCAAAAGAAAAAGGGAAAGTGAACGTGCAAACCTGGTAAGTGGGCACAAAGTGATGTATAGCCTAATCTGATTACAAGAAACATATCAGATGAAAGACCTGAAAATTGTATGATTTTTTGGAAGATACAAGAATATATATTTATCTTTTCGCTCAATCCTCTCCTCTCTCAAGCACCAGAAAACAAGAACATATGCTTCTACGTGACTCTCCCAAACCAGCCAGCAAGCGCCTTTGATGAAACCCATAGCCATATGCATCTATGCGACTCCCCCAAGTCAGCCAGCAAGCGTCTTTGATGAAACCGACTGTCAATGCCTGTATCTGACTCCCCCACATCAGCCAGCAAGCGTCTTTGATAAAACATTGGTCGCTGTCGAGGAGATGACCGGAGGTGGGCGGCAAGCTGAAGGTTGAGGATGATTTAGGCATCAACGTCGGCAGCGAGTAGGAGGGCGATTCAACCTGGAGGCACAATATAAGCATTACCAAAAAACTATTCTCCTGTAATAATAATGCAGACCAAACATTTAGGAATTTCAGTACATTGGATTCAGAGGTGGCAATCAAAATAAAGTAAATAAAATGCTGACTCCTCTAAAAGCACTTACTGAAACCAAACAGAGCATAATAACAGTGCGCAAACCTGTTCCTTTATACCATAGCCCAGCAGAGAGAGTGCTGAGAGTTTCAACTTCAGTCTTCACCAAGGTTATCCTAATTACACCAATTCACCACACAAGACAACATGGAAGACCAAACAGATGTAAGATGAACATGGGACAATGAAGCACTACCACGTCAGGCTCCGTTGATCGCTGGTGGCGAGCCGAGGCGGCAGTCCTTTGTGCGTGTGTGGGGTATAGCCAATTAGCCATAGGTAAAGGCTCTGAACCATGAAACTGGTTCAGGTAGATGTTCAGGGTTCAGGAGGGAATTCGGAGGCTGATATCATTAGCGGGAGCTGAGGAAGGTGGACGAAATTTGTCCAGCTCGGTGTCCGTGGAGTCCATGGACTAATACCAATCGTATTCACACTTTTCTCAAGACGTTGTCCTAGCTCCGCCTTCAAAAATTGAGATGCTGTGGTGCGAGGCGGTGGGGGGACGCGTTAGTGTGAGGCGGCAACCAGACGCGCATATCTCTCGGGATCAAAATAATTCAGCTCAAAATATTGCAGTGGATCAAGAACATCGCATCGGGATTGATTAAATCCTTCAAATTTTGAGGACTTCAACTCGTATTTGGGCATGTTTATACCTGAACCTTCATCCAGGAGAGCAGTCCTGATGTAGAATAAGGCAGTGACGACCACGACAATTATGACTGCCATGGATGATCTGAAGTTTCTGAAGCCGCCGCCCCCGCTCGTCCTCAGGACGCGATGGACGAGTTGAATTTCCTTAGGTCGCTGCTCCCGTTCGTGCTCAGGTTGCCCGCACCATAGTAGCCTCCGACGCGCGGCGTTGCAAGGGACGGAGAGAAGGAAGGAGATGCAGCGATGGGGGCGATGCCCTTTCTCTAGCAGCGCGTTGCGCCGACGCAGCACGACAGCAAGAAGGGAAAGGGAGAGGGTTACGGGGGGAGGGGAGGCATCCTGCGCGTGGGCAGCATATGGGCCGTGCGAATTTGTTTTTCGGGCCCATGCGGGAGTGACGATCGAGCGAGCGGGGCAGACGGTTGATCGGCAGAATTTTCCCATCACCAACTCCCATTTAATAGTAAAGATAGGTTTGTTGTCCTACCTCCACGTAGAGGAGCCTGATCTCATAAACTCTGGGTGCAAGCTTGTGTAGACGGTCACACTAAATTTATTCAACCGGCGTGTATTCATAGCGGTGAAATGATAATCCCTAATGCATAAGAGATAGTACATGTTTGTGGCCCATGTTGATTCGACTTTTCAATAAATGGTATTATGCGAGCCCTCGACTACTTGCGATGCAACCTTCTGTCAAATTTGCGTTAGACTAGTCATAGTGGGAGGAACATTGCTAGTAATTTCAATGCCACGTAGGCAAAAAAGATGATGTGACAAGTAATTAATGAGGAGAGAGGAGGTTGGAGTAACATAGCTAGTTACCTTAACATTACACACCCCGAGGCAAAATGAGTCTACAACCTAATAAATGCATGACACCACAAATAAATTATTACCCACTATAGAGATACTAACAATAGGTAGTAACATAAGTATGTTACCGCTCAATGTTACTCGCCGCTGACTAGTCTTAGGGAACCGAAAGAGACAGTCAACGTGGGCCCCGGTCTTGACCGGACGCCGTCTGAACTTGCCTCGCTTGCCGCAGCCGCGCGCTGTCGTCGTCAACCTGGCACCGGCAGGCGCCCCTGAATGCCGAGGAGGCCCATGCCTCGTCTTAAATGCTCCACGAGACCACGACCGACCGCAGCGGCCCGGCATCCACCGTTCAACCAACGGTAGCTAGCTGCATGCACGACGTCTCCGATCGAGCTCATTCATTCATGGTGGCAGCCGGCAGGGCAGTGTGAGTAAAGCACTCCCTGCCAAACACCTCCGTGACCCTCGTGAGTCGCGCTAGGAGATGCAGTAATGGCTGCCGGCCGAGGTTGGCAGCAGATGATGCAACGACGGTGAGGCAGGCAGCCAACCTTCTTTCATGGCTAGCCAAACAAACCGCTTGATGCTCAGCTCATGCATGGCCTGAATTAGTCTGTCTGACAGAAGGTGCTAAACACCTGCTATTAGTAGATGTTTACTAGCGAGAAAATGATCTGTGGATGTCAGATGCTGACGGCGATCTCGTCGGCCGGCGGTCTGCCATTGGCCTCTTCTCGTTTCCGAAGTCAAAGCCGCCACCGCTTCAACAAAGAATAAGATGAGGATGCGATGAACTATCAACGTCGGGACAGGGACAAAGAAAACTCGGCGACTTTTACCCGACGAAACCAAGAATCAATCACGAGTCGACGACCCTAATGAGTAATGACTGGACAGGATTAACCAAGAAACTGTAATTACGTCCGGCGCCGGCGAGTCACCGGCGGTAGCACTGCATGTGGAGGAAGAACCCGGCGGGCGGGTGGCCCTTGCTGGCCATCTCCTCGTCCATCCACACGCCTTCCCCGCCGCCGCGCGCCTTCACCATGAACTGCGCCGCGCCCGCGCCGGTGCAGCCGGAGAACCACCAATCGTGCACGTCCCACATGACCTCCACCACGGCGCCGTCGGCGAGGACCGCGGTGCGGTTCCCGCGGAAGTTCCACCCGACGCGTCGTGCCTCCACCAGCGTCCGCCCGTCCACGCTCACCGCCACCTCGCCCTCGTCGGTTGTCGCGGACGAGGACGTGCGCCGGTCGCCGCGGCAGTGCACCGTCACCTCGTGCTCCGTGCCGCCCTCCCGGAACCGGCACCGCGTGCTGTGCGCCACCACCAGGGCGGACGTCGAAGGCGAGGGCGGTGGCGCGCGGAGCTGCTCGCGCCGGCTGAGCAGGACAGCTTGGGGGCGCACCGCGGCGCCGAACCGGCGGGACAGCTCGCTGCCCCCGGCCCCGAGGAGGAGCGCGAGCTCCGCGTCGGCGACCACGGCGAGGTAGTAGCCGCCGCCGCAGGGCTCGGGGGAGGACGGCGACGCGTACCTGGCGTCGGAGGTGTCCCAGTGGACGGCCACGACGCTGCCGCCCTCAGTGACGAACGACCGGCTCCCGCGCCTCTTCTGCAGGTGCACCTTTTGCTGCTGCGCGCTCGCCGCCGGCAACGTCGTCGACCGGCGCGGCGTGGTGGGCACCGTCTTCAACGCGGACGAGAGAGGGAGAAGCTTCGGCTTCGGGGGCGCGACGTCCTCGACGGCGACGGAGAGCCCGGGAGTCCCGGCGGCAGCTTCGGTGCCGGGGATGGATCGTGTCCAGGTGACGGTGACGAGGAGCTCTTTGCGGCGGGAGGAGAGTTCGGCCCTGTAGACGCAGGCGGTGGCAGCCTGCAGCGAGCGGTCGAGGTGGTCGCCGGCGCCGGAGGACGCGGCGGAGATGGTGTTGACGGCGGCGTCTCGGAAGCAGGAGAAGTCCCGCATCGTCATGAATTCGAAGGCCGCACCTTGTGCTTGCCGGCGGTTGTAGCCAGGACAGGAGTAGTGTCTAGCACCAAGAGCTACCTAGCACAGCATCATCGAACTGTCGCCTAGGAGCACAAGTGCAGGTAGGCACTTGACCACTATAAAGGGGAAATGTTGCCAAATTAAGGATCGCAAGTGTGTGAGAGGACCATCCGATGTTAGAACCATGATCCTTCAACATCATGCATTCCATATGGTGCAATGTGCATCATTAATGAATTTGATGTGACCTGGTTTGGTCTAGCCTAACTGAATTTAATTAAAACTGAGGACGGCGGCTATCAAACAATCAATGGGGTTAATCTCACTTGGACTGACATCCATAACAAAAACAACTCCAGTACTATGATGATCTGGTCAAACTGAACAGGTTGTACGAGTTCTCACTTGAACTGACAACCATAAACTCCAGCAGTATGATGGCGCAATCTCGATCGCCTCTGTCTGTTTAGTAGACAGAGGATCAACTCAACTCATCAACAGCATAACGTACGCGCGTCAGTCAAGACGAGACCGTCAACGACGTTTTGCACTTTAACCACTTTTAGGTCCAATCTGTTGCATACCACCAGCTCTTCGTTAACGCACTCCTTAGTTAATCCACCTATTTTTTTATGTACCAATGTCTACTTAACCAGGCTACATTATCCTAGGTTCAGTTTGTATACAGATTTTATCAGCGGTCCATCAACTTTTTGGGGGACATTTTATAATTGTTTGATCAAAATAGGTTCACTACAACCTAGAAAGCACCAAGAAAACGTCATAATATTTGGACGAGCACTGCTTTCCTATGGTTTATGTAATTTGACACGGTTATTTGTTTTAAATATAAACATACAACCCTCTTTGTGTTTCATATATATAAAAGCAATATGTTAAAACCTATGTACACTAAAAAAAAGTAATTTTATGTATATTTATTTATCTATAAGTTAAGCTTTTTTATGGATTTTATGCATAAATTTTGGTGCGTCGACACGTGGGACCCAATCACCAATTTTGTAATATAGTAAGTTAAGCAGCGCCTTAACGAAAAACTTGTGGAATGTGTAACATATTAGATATGAAAGTGATGGAAAAGGCGGCGGAGCTAGGGTTGGGACTGAAGTGATGAAAAGTGATTGAAACTCTTCGTCTACGACGATGATGCTCCTTGTGCGCTAGCGTCCAATGCTAGTCGGCAAGCGCCCAGCGCCGTCGCCGCCATGCCTCCGCGCCGCCGAAGCCAATCCGGCTACCGCGGCGTCCGCACGCGCCCAAACGGGAGCTTCACCGCCGAGATCCGGTCCAACGACAGCCGCGTCCCGCTCGGGACGTTCGAGACCGCGGCGGAGGCCGCGCTTACGCGCCACCATGAACTTCCAGGACTGCCGCAACGCGCAGGAGGCGGCGAACAAGGCGTCTCCTGCGCGCCTAGTCACCGCAGACGACCGCCGCGAACACCGCCTCCGAGCGACGCTCCGCCTAGTCGAGGAGCGGGACCAACGCGTCGTGGAGGATTGGTACCGAAACCACCCACGCGCAGAGAGAGAGGAACTGGAGTTCTGGAACACCCGGGCGGCCGAGCGGGCCGAGCGGCAGGCCGAGCGGGCGGATTTGCGGCAGGAGCGGCGGCGGCTCAAGGAGCAGGCGGAGGCAGACCTGGCGGCATGCCTCGCCAACTGGCCCGCCGGCGACGAGAGGTGGGGTGCGCTGCAGGATGAGATCTCCGACACCACCAACACCGACTCGGACTTCTCCTCCGACTCCGAGTTTTAGTTTAGTTCATGTAGTTCATCAAATGAAATCGTGTTAGCTTAGTTCTTGTTTAGTTCATCGAATGGAATCGTGTTAGCTTAGTTCTTGTTTAGTTCATCGAATGGAATCGTGTTCGTGTTCACTCGTGTTTGTGTAGTTCGTGTCATTTTCTGTCTATTTAATTTTGTTTTTTAGATTATGTTTCGTTGGTTTAAGTTGTGCAAATGTGTTTGCGGCGCGCTATTTTAGCGCGTCTCATAAAGTAGCTACGTTGCGCGCTAAAATATAGTGCATCTGCTAAAGCAAAATGAGTGTCCAGCGCGCTAAAACGCCTTTTTGGCGCTGCAAAAAAAATATAGCGCCCCGGCGCGTTGGGCAGCGTTGGAGATGCTCTTAGCGTCAGTCGACAGTCGTACGAACCAGCTCACAACACACACACTTCCCCAACGCAGCTAGCCATAAGCCCATAATTCACTTGCTAGCTAGCTAAAACCTCGGCGGGCGAGGCGATGTGTCTCCCGTTCCTTTGCGGCGGTGGCGATGATGACTACAGCGGAGTTGGTCGGCGCCACAGGTCCCGGATCAAGATACCCATCCTCCCTCCCTCGTCCCTCCGGTGAAACAGGCAATGCCGGAATTGGTGCCGACGGCAGTCCCGGGCAGATCAGAGGGAGCTGCTCAGGTGGACCATGCTGCCGTCGGTGCTCCTCGCCAGGCGCCGCCGTCGGTGGCGGCCGTGAATAGTCAAGCTCAGTCGGCGGCTCGTACTGCCGCTTCTCCCAATGGTCTGCCACCAGTGACAGCTTCTGCTGACAATAGGCAAGCTTCCGGTGCTCCACCCCACGCACCAGTTGCAGCTACACCTACACCACCCCGGCCGCCGGTAGGGGATGCGACCGCCGGTGCTTCTCCCCATGGGCCACTCGCAGTTGCTGTCGGTGCTCCTCGCCGTGCGCCTTCGCCGCCGGTCACGGCTGTGAATGGGCAAGCTTCCGCGACGCAGTCGGCAGCTCGTCCGGCTGCCCGTCCTCCACCCCATGCGCCGGTGCCAGCTTCACCCCGTCGGTTGGGAGGGGGTGAGAATAGGCAAGATGTGGCTCGTACGGCGGCTGATGCTTCTCCCCATGTGCCAGCGGCATCTCTGACTGCCGATGCTCGTGTGGTAGTTCCGCAACTGCCAGTAGGGGCAGTGAATAGGCGAGCTTCCCCGACGCAGCAGTGGGCGGCTTTGCAATCAGCTTCGATAGCAATATGGGTTCAGTATGTGACCAATTATCTTTTCCTAACGTCACAGGTAAATTCAGGGAACACGCGGCAATTAGCTCTGGCCACACTTGAGCTCGGTCGTGGTGCCTACGATCTTCACCATGGTACCATGTCACTGAGAGGAGCTTCACATCTGACGAGGTATCGTACGAGTCAACTAGCTCAGGCGGCGCAGATTGTCGGCGTGTGCGCCGATGCTCTTCGCCGCGAGCTAGTGGTGGCAGCTTCTTGGCGCCGGCCGGAGGGGGATGATTACATGAGTCATGAGGCAGTCTGCTCTGGCCACGCAGCTGGTTCGTCAGGCCGCCCACGCGATTCGGCAGGAGCCTTCGCGTCCGGAGGGGGACGACATGCATGAGGCAACTGTTCCTTGCATCACACTTGGCTTGTCAGGCTGCCGTGGCTATTGGCCATGGGCTAGCAGCACCTCCGCAGACTCGTCAAGCCGCCGATGCTCTCCAGGATGCGACGGTGGCGGCTTCGCGGCGTGACAGGGTCTGGCAGCTAATCCCGGCAACACGTTTCGATTATCAGGCTACTGTCGCTGCTTCTTACGTTTTGGCTTCTCAAGCTGCCGTACCCATGCATGCATCCTCTTCACACTTGGCTTCTCAAGATTTTAATGTAAAATTGAGTTCTACCACAGATCTTTGTTGTTCGGTGTGTTTACGTATATATAATTTGGTTATCTGATCAATAAAAACTAGATATTTTCTCCAAAAGAAAAGGCTCCTTAACTTTTCCTACATACACAAGAATAGTTGATGAAATCAATATATACTTCAAGGGTCCCCCCCCCCCCCCCCCCCCCCCCCCCTCTGCATGTAGTTCTTTAGGGGCATTTGCCTTGTGTTTGGATTGTGTTCTTAAAAAAATATATGTACCAACTTGATGCGCTTTTCTCAATGGCCTAATTGCATATATTTTCAAGGTTGCAACTATAGCTTGGCGACAAGTACAACCTACGTACATAATAAACTAGAGACGGTAATATCCAAAGCATATGATAGAACCGTAGTTGCACTCATCTAAGAAAACTACAACTATGGTAATTTTATATGGTCTATTGATGTGTTAAATTTGCTGCTGTCAAATATAAATGTACGTGGAAAATGCTGTCGAAATTTTGTAAACATTGATGTTAAAACATCTTTTCCACACGTACCGTTTCGCTCCCATAGGCGAACGTACGGGCGACGCACAGGCGCATCATCTTCCTCCGCCTCCCGTCGGCACCGCCGCCGATCTGTCTCGCCTCTGTGGGCTTCGGGCCATGGAGATGGGTGGATCTCGGCCCCCGTCGACGGGAGGGTTCCGTTTTCGTAGTTTTAGGGTTAAGGTTTGGTGGGGCGGCGCTCGGGTGGTGGCGGCGGCGTCTTGTCCAATAAGGTCTCCCTAGTTTCAGCCTCATCTCGGCGACGACGTCGAGAAGCTTGTGGGAGTGGTGTGTTTCTCAAGGATTTTTTTTCTGGCGGTGGCGTTCTACGAATTGTCATGGAGCTTCATCGGCGGTTCATCCTTCTTCTTCGGCTCCAGGACAAATGTGATCTTTTTAACCTTTTCGGCGACTTCCTGTTCACATCCAACAACGTCAGGCCGGCTCTCGGAGGAGCGGCAGCGGCGGCGTGCCGTCGACACGGCTTGGAGGTTGAAGACGAAGCGCATCTCAAAGATCTCGTTGTAATTTTCATTTCTTTTGAGGTGTTTTGTACTGTTTTGTGTTTCCTTTAATGTCAGGTCCTTTTCGCAAAAAAAAAACCATCTTTTCATTCGTAAGATAGGGAAAGGGTTGGAATAGGAATTTCATAGGATTGAGATGACATGTTTAATCCAATCATATGGGAATAGGAAGCTTGTTTGATTGTGGTGTAGGAATTTTTCCATGAGGTTAGACCTCATGTTATTTTCCTATGAACTTTGTACTACAAGATTCCTATAGGAATTTTTCCTATGGAGAATGATCCTTTGAATCAAACGCCTTCAAAGGAAATTTTTCCATAGGATTCCAATTTTATACAACTAGTAGCCGTGCACGTGCAAGCACGTCTCTATTTTCAAAAACAAGAATCTTTTTTATTTTAAATCATTTTATGGTATTTATATGTTTATATGTACTAATCGACAAGAAAAGAAAAATATGATAAGAATATGTTTACGTCAATTGCTCATTTTAGAATGGAAAGAAGAAAACATTGAATTTTCTTCACGTACGAGGTTCTGATTTTTGACCGAGTGTGACAACCAATGTCTCCAAAGATATGAGGCAGCTTAATCAGGTGTTGAATTCTTTTTCTGACACAAGGAAGAACTATCCAGGACTGTTTGGCCTGGGCCTTTGAGTTTATTTACCAGTGTGAGCAGTCTGACCAGAAAATCTTGTTACTTAAGTTAGATTTTGCTAAAGCCTTTGATAAGATTGACCATGGGGCGATGCTCAAAATTATGAAGCAAATGGGCTTCGATGACAAATGGTTAAATTGGATCAGTCTTCTCTTTGGGTCTGCTAAATCTGCTGTCTTGCTTAATGGTGTTCCTGGCAGACAGTTCTTCTGCAAAAGGGGAGTGAGGCAAGGTGACCCTTTGTCACCGTTAATCTTTGTATTAGCTGCGGATTTGCTGCAATCTGCAATCAATAAAGCGTTCAGAAATCATCTACTGCGAGCCCCTTTTACCCCTGATTTTGGCATGGATTTCCCTATCATACAGTATGCGGATGATACCCTAGTTATTTTGCAAGCCAGTCCTGACCAAGTGGAGATCTTGAAGGAAATTTTGAATAAATATGCGTCCTCTACTGGGTTGCACATTAATTACCACAAATCCTCACTAATTCCCATAAATGTTGATCACACTGAAGCAAGCTCCTTGGCTGATCTGATTGGATGCACTCTTGCACATATGCCTTTTACCTACCTTGGCCTTCCCTTGGGGACAACTCGACCCACAGTGCAAGATCTCATGCCACTGGTGGATAGAATTGAGAGAAAAATGTCTGCTAATTTTATGATGATGGCTTATAGTGGAAGGGTCACGGTAATTAATTCACTATTGACCTCAGTCGCTATGTTTGCTATGTGCTCTATTCAGCTGCCTGTAAAAATTCTGGAACATATTGAGAAAATTAGAAGACACTGTCTTTGGGATAAGAAGTCTGATGATGGTATCAAATGCAATTCCTTGATTGCGTGGGAGAACATTTGCAAACCAAAGAGAAATGGTGGAATGGGTGTGCTCAATTTAAAGATCCAAAATCAAGCTCTGCTTATGAAATACCTACACAAATTCTATAACAAGGCTGATGTTCCTTGGGTTCACCTGCTATGGAATGCGTATTATACTGGGAAGATCCCTCATGCACTTCACCCTTGTGGTTCGTACTGGTGGAAGGACATCCTCAAACTTGCACATTTGTATAGAGGAATATCTATGCACGGTTACATCTGGTTCCTCTGTTCTCTTCTGGAAGGATAAATGGCAGCCTAATATCTTAAGCGAACAGGCCCCACGAGCATTCTCATATTCATCCAATGAGGATGTTTCGGTGGCAGATTTCTTGAGTGCCCAGAGCTTGTCCAGCTTTCATTTGCCCCTGTCGGCTCAAGCTATGCAGGAAGTTAGAGCTCTGCAAATGCAACTGACTACTGTTCTTATTCAGGAGGACCAAAATGATGTCTGGACATATGAGTGGGGGAGTAAATTTTCATCTGCCTTATATTACAGTTTCTGCTTCAAAGATTTTGTGCCACATCCCTCCTTCACATGGATTTGGAAAGCAAAAAATACATTCAAACTGAAGTTTTTTTGCTGGTTACTGTTATCCGACAGAGTAAATACAAGAGATATGCTAAGGAGAAGACATTTTAATATTAATTCAGGCCACTCTTGTGTGCTATGCACAAATCCTCCGGATGAAACTATGGAGCACCTTTTCTTTCACTGCCAATTTAGTAAAGCTTGCTGGGCTCTGCTAGGAATTCAATGGGACAATAATGGGAATCACTTGGACTGGATTTCCCAAGCTAAGCTGGCGTGGAGTAACAAAATGTTCATGGAGATCTTCATGGTAGGGGCCTGGTCTATATGGAAGGAGAGAAACGCCCTCATCTTTGAGGGCATAACCCCTGACATTGTCTCCTGGAAGTTGAGATTTAAAAAAGACTTCGAGCTCTTGGTTCATAGAACCAAGCATGAACTACACTCTTTTATTCATAGTTTTGTAAACTCTCTTTAATCTCTCTGGCCAATTATGTAATTGTTTGGTTGGTGGTAATATAGAGGCAGTAGGAGCCTTTCCTTCTGTCATAAAGCTTAAAAAAAAAGAAGTAATTTTTAATCAAAGCTGAACGTGGCAGGGACCGGTCATGGGATTGACTATTGGCCGCAGTGCACTGGAATGCTTTCTTGGCTTCCTTAGTCTTCATTCAAGGCTGGAGTCGGAGGCCGGCTCGTCATCCTCTGGGTGGTGGTCACGTCGCTCCTATTGCTCGAACTCTTCAATTTTTTATGCTCTTATGTTAGAACCAAGTGAGTTTTTTGTTACTATTTTTTCGTACAGTTGCAGTTGGGAGCAAATAACCAACTTACTGCACATTGCACAGTCAGGATTTTCAAGTATCCTGACAAATTCTTTCCTTTTTTTGGGTCTCATCTGTTGCTACAGTCCTGTTTTTATTTCTATGTTCTACAACTCTGCTTATAGTTCAAGGTTTCTTTATATCCTATTTTTTTATGCCTTAGAAAATTGCACTATTGGAAATCAGGTTTAGTTTTCCCGCAGCAACTTTTTCATCGTTCCTGTTGTCGGTACCGGTGCCAGTTGCATTCCCTATGCTTATCATAACTCTAATTATCTGCATAATAAAGAATTACCTCAGGTTCATCATCACGCTAATTGGTGTTGGGTGGGGAAGGTATACGGCTTATATCTGAATTTAAGGCGACACCAACAGAAAACACATATTGCTGAACTTTTATTTATAGAAGTATATGGATAGATGATAACAAAATGTCAATTTGACACACGCCTACCTCAGTTTCATCATCACGCTAATTGGTGCCGGATGGGGAAGGTATACGGCTTATATCTGAATTTAAGGCAAACACCAACACAAAACACATATTTCTGAACTTTTATTAATAGAAGTATATAGATAGATGAAAACAAAATGTCAGTTTGACACACGCCAACAGAATAGTGAACTTTACTGAAAGATAAAAGAAAGCAAAAAAAAGAAGAAGCTAGAAGCTGAGTCATGTACACTCGAGTGCCAGCTCTAGCTAGCTACCTAACACTAAGCACATCAGCAACCGATCCGGCCGGCGCGTCACGGCGCCTCGTCGATGGTGTCCAGCACCGGCCACCGGCTTCCACGACCTGTGCAGCCGCAGCCCAACGCCGCTCGACTTGACGCCAGAGTCCGCCGCGGTGTGCCCGGCTCCATTCTCGCCGCCGTGATCGCCATGGAGCTGCAGCAGTCCGACGACGGGAAAGACCCCGTTGTCGGCGTCGTCGCTGCTATTCCTCGGCCTTGTGCCGCAGCTGTTTCCGCTCCGTCGTCTCGCGGCGGTGGTGCTGATTGAAGTCCCTGCCCAAGGATCAACAGGCGGACCCAGCGTCCCGGCCGCCCGGGCGCCTGCCCGGGCTTCGGTCACGCTCGCCTCATGCGAGAGAGGAATTTGAGCGTCGAAACGAGCCGTGACATGGGGCAAAACTGATCGCTCCTGCCTTCGTGGGCTTTGAAGTTAATGGGCTTGGGCTGTGCTCGCAGTGGAATAGGAAGCAACCAATCGTTCGATCTGGAAAAAAAAGCCAGACGACTCGCTCCTCTCGCTCCCCTTCCCGTTCCCCAGCTCGTGTGCGACTCGGCAAACCCTTGGCCGTCCGGCCGGCGGCGCCGCGATTTCCCCAATCCTCACGGCGGAAGATCATGGACTTGGAGGATGGAGACCAGGGAGGCACGGGAGGAGAAGCGGCACCGGCATCTGCAGATTCGTTCGCCGGCAGCGGCGGCGGGCGTCCCGAGCAGGAAGCGGCGGCCATGCCCAGCCGCACCTGGCGGCCGCAAGCGCCGGCGAGGCTCGTCGGGCACGAATCCGGGATCGTCGGGCACGACTCCAGCAAGCAGACAACTAGGTAATTTCTCAATTGAGATTGCTCAATTTAGGATTTTAGGTGTATTTAGGGCATGGTTTGAACCTTGAAGCTTTCATAATAACTAACAAATGTGTTTAAATTTCAGCAATTGGGAGATTTTTGGTTGATAGAAGAAGCTTACCACAACCACCACCGCAACCAAATGTTGCGAATGAGGAGGAAGAGCCGGTTCATGTGTTCAATCCGGATGAAATATTGTGTGATCCCGCTCTTAGGAAACAAATCAATGAATATCATCCGGATGTGCAAGACCAAGTGAAGAGAGCATACCTTTTGAAGGGTCCAACCAAACCAATTGTGAACTTTCCTAAGAATGGAAGTGGAGCTATGGGCTTTTCAAAAGCATGGTATGATAAATATGATTGGATAGAATATAGTGATTCTCATGATAAGGCTTATTGTTTCTATTGCTTTCTTTTCAAGCCACTTGTAAGTTCACACTGTTTTGGTAGTGAAGTCTTCACCAAAACCGGATTTAGTGATTGGAAGCATGGTTACAAAGCTTTGCCCGAGCATATTGGTGGGATAAATAGTGACCATAATAAGGCAAGGTTGTATTGTGATGATTTTCACAATCAAAGACAAAGTGTGTCTAGTAACCTCGCTTACGGAAGAACATCATAAAAATTTGGTGGATATGCTTGAAAGGGGTGAGATATCTAGTGGAAGTGGCTTGAATCAAGAAACAAGTCTCACTAGGCCCGGGGATACTAGATGGGGTTCACATTATAAAACTTTGCTTCGTTTGCATGAAATGTGGTTGGGAGCATTGGAAGTTCTCAAGTTGGTCAATGATGAGTCTCGTGGATTGACCCAAGCGGCGGGTTTAATAGAGAAAATGGAGAACTTCAAATTTGCTTTTATTTTAAAGCTCATGATTAAGTTGCTTGCCATCACGGATGAGCTTTCACATGTTTTGCAAAGCAAAGATCTTAATATTGTGCATGCCATGGAACTAGTTAATGATGTGAAAGCCCGGTTGGCCTCTATAAGAGAGGGTGGTTGGGAGGGCTTGTTTGAGGAGGTCCAACAATTTTGCATGGAGAAGGGTATTCCGGTGCCACATATGGATCAACAAATACCCGTGCGGGGTCGTTCGAGGCTTGATGGGATGACATACACTAATCTTCACTTCTATAAAGTTGAGATATTCTATGTTGCCATCGACAAGATATGTGTTGAGATGGGTCATCGCTTTTGTGAAGCATCAATAGAGGCATTGGAGAGCTTTTCATGCCTTAGTCCAAAGAACTCTTTCTCAAAGTTTGATGTGGACAAGGTTGCTTGATTATCTTCATATATCATGCGGATTTCTCTAATGGTGACCGTGCAATCATAAGAGGCCAACTTGAGACTTATATTCATCATGTGAGAGTGCATTCCTCTTTTTCCACTTGCACAAATCTTGAAAGTTTGGCTACAAAGATGGTTGAAACCGAGAAACATTTGGTCTTCCCGTTGGTTTATAAGCTTATTGAGTTGGCTTTGATTTTACCGGTGTCAACGGCATCGGTTGAGAGGGCTTTTTCAGCAATGAAGATCATCAAGTCCAAATTACGGAACAAACTCAAGAATGAATGGTTCAATGACTTGCTGATATGTTACACCGAGCGGGAGCTATTTAGCCTACTTGATAGAAGTGTTATTGCTCAACGGTTTCAAGGCATGAGGAAGAGGAGGAAACAATTACCTCGTAAGCTAGGGCTAATTAGCACATCATTGGTACTATCTTGGTAATTTTCCTTGCCTCATGAATATTGATAAATATACTTTAAAGCCATGGTTATATGATCTTCTAATCCTCCTTTCTTCTTATCTTGTAGAGTCTCGTTGTGGGTGTATTGGGACATTTAACTTCGGTCGGTGGAAGTTTTATGTATTTTGGGAGTTCTTGCTAAGCTATCATATCTACTATTAGAGTATGAATATTTGAATGCTGTGTCAACTTGTGAACATTCAAATGTACAATGAACTTGTGAACATTTCAATCTGTTGTGAACTTGTAATGTACTGATCCGTGTCTCTACATTTAGAATTGTCGTGAAAATACCTCTAGTTCCATGTCATTCTTATATTTTTTTGTTGGCTTGCGGCGCGCCAGGCTTCGACAAATTCCTGGGTCCGCCACTAAACACACACATATACAGAGTGGAGAGGATGAAGAAGAACACACGCAGAGTTTGTGGCACCGCACACACTTGTGCCATTTTCTCTTTGTTCGACTTAACTCCTAATGAACCTGGTTACAAGGCTTTAAATAAGCTCACGCACACCGCTAACACGCGCTTGACCTATTCCTGAGCTATACGGCCACACGACTCTGGCCACTCAGCCCACTAGCTAGATGCATGCAGCTACAACCAAGGATCCACGCGCATGCACCTCCTCTTAACTAACTCGATCACATCTAGAGCTAGTCCTCTGCTGGGCACACACACGGTTTATCCTCTCGGCTAACTACTTATTCCTAACAGAATTCACTATCAGCTTGCCTACATGCACTGATCACATCTCTGGTGCACGCATTGCCGCAGCTTTTAGCTTGACAACTCGACTACAAATTAAAACATGAACAGATAACCTATATGCTAACACCAATAACAAGATTGGTTCCAACACTGATCACGATCCTCTTCCATGCTGACGACGCCGTGGCGCCGTGGGAGGCGGCAGAGAGCGCGACCATCTCGTCCCCGTGAGCACGCAGTAGAGCATGTCGATGGGGAGAAGGAAGCATTCGCGGCGCGGCTGGAGGAGCTCGTCGACTGCCACCCCTGCCACGCGGCAGCCAGCTGCGAGGCGGCACGCGTCGGACACGAACTTGCCCGGGTGGTCGAGCATCAGCTCCGACGCCTAACAGGTACTTGAGGACGGACGATGGCGGCGAAGAGTCATCGTTCGGATTGACGACAGACCGTAGCGTACAAGGAGGGGATTGATTGGTGCAGTGCGATCTTGAACGCTTCTCGGCCGGCGCGAGGTCGAGCACCGGAGCCGGGGGAAGGGCGGGAAGGGATGAGCAAGGAGAGTTGTGGGGGATTGGGGAAGATGACGGCGAGGCTGGCGGGACGCTCGGGATATCCGGAACCGTTTCTTTTAGCGTGGTGGCAATCTCTGTAATTTCTAGAAAACGAAAAGGTGCGTTGAGGTGCTCAACATTGGAACAACGATCCGGTACGTTGATATGATATTGAACGACTCAAATTTAATGTATCCGTAATATGTTTACTCTTTTAATAGTAGTATAGAATCCTTTTGTAATCCTATGAATTAAATGAGCTAGAAAAGTGTAGGAATAGGAAACCCCATAGGATTGGAATGTCATGTCTAGTTGAATCCTATAGGAGGAGTACTTTGTGTTTGATGGCAAAGAAATTGTAAAAAGATGGTGGAGTGAATGCTAGAATTCCTATGAAAAAAATTGCTATAGAACTAATCCTATGAATTAAACGAGTAACATAGGAAAATTTTAGACCTATGATTTTCCTTGGAATCAAATGAGCCTACGATTTTCCTGACACGTTTGCACCCACCTTTCGAACAAACCCATCGATCGAGGAGACATATGGAGTTATCCAGATTGTTCCGTTGGACGTGGCCTCCGTCACGAGTCTCAGACGGCCAGCAGCCGGCCCACGTGGCAGGAACCACCCAGCCAATAGGAAAATTCCACCCAGCATCCGGGTCCACACTTGGACGCTGCTTCCCAATCCCAGGCCACACTCTCCACCAACCCCAAATCTCTCCCACTGTTCCGCTCCATCTCCTCTTCTTCCTCCCTCCATCGTTCCTGCGTGCGTGCTAGGGTTCTGAAGCGGGCCATGGCGACGGAGAAGCACTTCAAGTACGTCGTCCTCGGCGGCGGGGTTTCGGGGGTACGCGCGCGCGCCGCCGTTTAATTCAGTCCCTTCTGCCGCGGCTCGATCCATCTGGGGGCTTTTCAGTTTTCCCCGTGCCTCCTGAATTCCTGGATCTCTCGTCACGATTCCTGACTTACCTGTTTCGCTAATCCTGCAGGGTTACGCGGCGCGGGAGTTCGCCAAGCAGGGCGTGCAGCCGGGGGAGCTCGCCATCATCTCCAAGGAGGCCGTACGATCCCTGCCCCCCTGCCACCTCCCCTCCCTCCTCTCTGCTCTAAAATTAGTTATACTTGTTGTTTCTGTGGTGGTGTTATTACCCTCGGAAATCCTCCCGCTGACCGGTTTGGGTGGTTCAGTAGTGAGTACAACACCAACTGAATTTTGAGTTGCACTTGCACATGGATGGAGCTGTACCACCGTTCGTTGTACTACTAATTATCCACGTGCTCGGAACGAACCTTCAGTTCACATGTGCGAATTGTAAATCATTTGGTACTGTCACTAACTGAACTACACCGGTTACTGCTAGTCGGATGCAAGTAAACAGAATTCTAGCATACTAACCAGACTTCTGTCTAGCAGCTACCGCATATTAGCATCACCTTATTGTTCACCATGATTGCTAAACGCTCAGTAGTCAGTATTACATATTTTTAGCAACCAAGGGTGCAAAGATAACTCGTATCTTTATCCAGCCTTGTCCGCGTGTGATTCTCCGCATGCTCGTGACTAACTCTAAATTGCTGTCCAGTTACTTCTAGTCACTGAATGAACTCACACAGTTTACGGCTAGTCATATTGTCCTGCGTATGTATGACGCTCATTGATGGAAAATGATTAGCCTGTGCTATGCACATGTGCATTGCAAATACTCCATGCAGCGAAGTATGAACCAAGCGTGCAAGAAGATATCTTATCTTTACCTATCCTTGCTGCCATTTCCCAAAATAATAGCGATGGTTTTGTTGGTGTTGGGCACTTATGTATGGTTTTACTTATCTGTTAACGTATGAGGATGCAACTTCTCACCACAACTTTTGCTTTAGGTGGCTCCTTACGAACGTCCCGCCCTCAGCAAGGCATACCTGTTTCCTCAGAGTAAGTTTTCCAATCCATGTCTTTCCCCCATTGATGCCTGGCCAACGGCATTTCTAAACCACATGGAGACTAACTCCTGTTTTTTTCTGCGGTCTATGTATAGATCCTGCAAGATTGCCGGGATTTCATGTGTGCGTGGGAAGTGGAGGCGAGAGGCAATTGCCTGAATGGTACGCAGAGAAAGGTATAGGTGACCAGTTCCCCCTTTTTTTTTGGCCATCCATGATCGTGCGAGGGTCAACCTGCACGTTACACATTGTATCTGAGCTTGTTTGATTACCCTTGTGGACAGTTCTTTAGCTGTAAGGGTGTATGCTCGAGGCACCTGGTAATTGCGATGTTAGCTTGTCACGCTATCTTCTATATGGAAATATCTGATTCACTCCCCATGTGTGTATAGTCGTACTGGTTAACCAACTACCGAATCTTTATCAAGTGAATTAATCAGGAAAGATTTATCTCCTGTTCAACCTCGCAATGAATTAATTTTTGTTACATTTGTAATAGAGTTCCTTGTGCTCGCCTATTCAAATGTCGTTAGCACACAGTTTTGCATTGTCTAATTTCAGAATTAGACTGATAAGGCAGTACATGTGTACAAGAGCATCCATATGTTTCTTCTGTAATGAATTTGGATCTGAGCAAAGTGTGATTCATTCGTTGGCAGGTATTGAGCTTATCCTGAGCACTGAAATTGTCAAAGCTGATCTTGCCTCCAAGACTCTGACTAGTGCAGCTGGAGCGACCTTTACATATGAGATCTTGCTAATTGCTACTGGCTCCTCCGTATGTGTCATTTTATGTTTTCCTTTTCTTTATACTTTGAACTGTCAGCAATTCATTTGTTTTATACATGAAGGATATATACCAGCAACAAATGTTGCCCTAGGACTTTGTGAAAGAATTTAACAATTACTAGCTGCTGCTACTGTTACTTATGATGTACATGCTTAACAGGTCATAAAGCTCTCTGATTTCGGCACTCAAGGAGCTGATTCGAACAACATTCTGTATCTAAGGGAAGTTGACGACGCAGACAAGCTGTATGCAGCTATCCAAGCAAAGAAGGGTGGGAAGGCAGTGGTTGTTGGAGGAGGTTACATTGGCCTTGAACTAAGCGCAGTATTAAAGATGAACAATCTGGATGTCACTATGGTGTTCCCTGAACCTTGGTGCAGTAAGTGTCCCTAACTCACATATTGTCATTAATCCTTATTCAACTACTCATCATGTATCAGATAAACACAAACAGCTTTACTCATGTGATTACCATGCAGTTATGATGTGAAAAGTCAAAAAGGTTTATCTGTTATTGACAACAACGCTGTAACATCATTATGTCATTTCTTGTAGTGCCTCGCCTGTTCACCGCTGAAATTGCAGCTTTCTACGAGAGTTACTATACTAACAAAGGAGTCAAGATCGTGAAGGGTACAGTTGCTGTTGGTTTTGATGCTGACGCTAATGGTGATGTATGTACACACTTTCTGAACCGAATTCATCTGTGCAGTTCTCATCGTGGGTGCATATCTTTACCTGCGAACATTATTTCCTTGCTTACCAGGTCACTGCAGTGAAGCTAAAGGATGGCAGTGTGCTCGAAGCTGATATTGTTGTTGTTGGTGTTGGGGGCAGACCATTAACTACTCTATTCAAAGGCCAAGTGGCTGAGGATAAAGGTGGAATCAAGGTTAGTTTGCTTCAGATCTGCCTTTCGAAATGGAATGGTGTCTCAGTGTAAAATTTTCTGTGGTTGTTTGGATGAAAGAAAGTGTTTTTGATGCTGTGCTATATGTTTCCTTGCCAAGAACAGCAGCTGTGCTGCCTGTGCATGTGTTGTTTTCTTGTGTGAGCAACCCATTTGTCAGTTTGGCCTTTCTTTGTTGCACATTTTGAGCTTTACTTCCCTCGTTTTTGTTTATACCCAAATGCCTGATGTGCCTAATTTTTTCATGCAGACTGATGCTTCTTTTGAAACAAGTGTACCTGGCGTGTACGCCGTTGGCGATGTGGCCACCTTCCCGATGAAGATTTACAACGACGTGAGGAGAGTGGAGCATGTCGATCATTCTAGGAAGTCCGCAGAGCAGGCCGTGAAGGTGAGGACGCCCCACTTCACCACCTCTGACAGTGTGTTCCTAATGCAATCTTACCAAACCGTAGCTTGCAATGGCTTGCAGTTGACTTCAAATTGCACAGTTAAAATGTTATAATATGTGTAGCATTTCCTGTGATCAGCACTAGTAGTGTCAGACTTCAACTTCTCAACATGGCCTCTAAACTGCAAAAGCACCTCTGCATCTTTTGTTTCAGGCGATCAAGGGGAAGGAGTCAGGCGAGGCGGTCCCAGAGTATGACTACCTGCCCTACTTCTACTCGCGGTCGTTCGACCTGTCGTGGCAGTTCTACGGCGACAACGTGGGCGAGGCGGTCCTGTTCGGCGACAGTGACCCGCCCAAGTTCGGGTCGTACTGGATCAAGGACGGCAAGGTCGTGGGCGCGTTCCTGGAGGGCGGGTCGGCCGACGAGAACGGCGCCATCGCCAAGGTCGCGAGGGCCCAGCCGGCGGTGTCCAGTCCCGAGGATGTCCAGAAGGAGGGCCTCCTGTTCGCCAGCAAGATCTGAGTTCTTGGGTGTACATTTCCTGTCATGTTTAGAGATTCTCGTTCGTGTGGTCAAAGTGTTACAGGGATTCTAGATTACCATACACACATACCTCACTACAATACATGATGATACTACGATGCTATCGTGTGATGTCTGTACCACATATACTCTGTCTGCACCTTTGAGATTTCAATAAAACCCTCACGGCCTTTACGGTCAGTGCGCTACACAGTTTCTTGGCTCTGCTCGTTGTGAGCTTGCAATGTTGCCGTGTTGCCGGTCTGGCGCTGGCACCATGATGGCCACGGCCGGCGTTTCTCCAGCGAGGCCGGTGAGTGGGAGGAGGTTGCGGTGCTTGGCAGCGGCGATGGAGGGGGCGGAGGTGAAGGAGGAAGGGAAGAAGACTGTAACGGTGAGGAGCAAGGCGGGGGACGCGCTGGAGTTGTGCCGGGTGGTGAACGGTATGTGGCAGGTGAGCGGCGCGTCGTGGGGCCGCGCGGCGCCGGCGGCTGCCGTGGACGCTATGCTCGCCTACGCCGACGGCGGGCTGGCCACCTTCGACATGGCCGACATATGTAAGCACCACCACCTCTTACCTCCGGATCACGCTCACGCGTCCACGCTGCTCCCACGTGTTCCACCATAGCCCGCGAGGCCCAAACGGCCCACAACACCTTATCCTCTTGTCACGCGCGCCCTACCCAGAGAGGCCAGAGCCATGTCGTCGGCAGCAGCAGCGCGCACGTTCTCGCCGGCGCCGCCGCCCGCGCTCCCGCAGCGCGTGCGCCTCGCCAGGTGCGCGGGCTTCGTGGGGCCGGCAGTGGAGAAGGCCACCCCGGGCGCGAGGGTGGAGACGCTGAGCAGTACCCGCGGCGGGACGGACTCGTCGCTGGCGATATGCCGGGTGCTCAACGGCATGTGGCAGACCAGCGGCGGGTGGGGCCGCATCGACCGCGCCGACGCCGTCGAGGCCATGCTCGCCTACGCCGACAGAGGACTCTCCACCTTCGACATGGCCGACCACTGTCCGTATACTTCTCCCTCCCTTGATTGATCACTTCCCCTGTCTCTAATAGGAATTGCGCAAACACTTCGCGTGCGTGCCTATGGCCTCGTTGTCTCTGGTCGATTGTTAGTGTGTCCAGTGAGCTGATGCTGTTTGATTGTTTCTTGTTGATGCGCACCCGGGTGTAAGTTGAAGCTGTACATTTCAAGTTGGAAACTGAATTTGATTGGGGCAGTAATTTCAAGTTGTATGCTCCAACTTAGGTTCTGTTTATGGGCTATTCTGAGCTGCAATCAAACAACCTCTAAAGTCGCTAACTATCGTTAGCTGATAACTAAGGCTGCAACCAGCTCTAGTTTTCTGTTTCTAGACGGGAGCATAATATTATAAAATTGATATAGAGACATAATTCTTGTTTAATGTGGCAGATGGGCCGGCGGAGGATTTGTACGGCATGTTCATAAACAGAGTTCGCCGTGAACGCCCGCCCCAGATGCTCGAAGAGGTGAAGGGGTGAGTGGGCAATCTGGCATGGTCTCATCGAAACCATCGTTACAGGAAATCTGTGCTGCCTCTGATTGTCACTGAGCTATCCGTGCAGGCTTACAAAGTGGGTCCCGCCACCGGTTAAGATGACGAGGAGCTACGTTGAGGAGAACATCAACAGGTCCCGGAAGAGGATGGATGTCGCTGCGCTGGACATGTTGCAGTTCCATTGGTATGTTTGTGCGGCTTGCTGATTAGTTATTGGAATGTTTTTGTACCGTTTCTGAATATTTCTTCTTCACTATCGATGCAAAGGAAAGCCTTGTATGGAATTTGGAAACGGGTCTCTGTTGATAATCAATAATGAACCTCCTGTTAAGTTAAACAAATGAGTTTTTGGACCTCAGTTCACTGTCGATGCACAATTTCAGTAATTTTTGCACAGTCAACTTCACTGTGTTCTATTATCTGGAAATCCTTGTTGCATCAAGGATCAGTTTGTAGGACTTCAGTCAGTACTGTCAAAACCCCAAAACTGCAGAAGTATCATTTGGTTAAAAACCTGTGAGGCGTGTGACGGTGTTGAGCACTTTGTTAATTGATGCAGTGAAATCAATTGCATAACGCATCATATAACACTGTTGCGGCTAGTAACTTTGCTGACACTTTATCCTAAAACAGGTGGGACTACTCAAATCCAGGATACCTAGATGCACTAAAGCACATGACAGACCTAAAGGAGGAAGGTAATGTTCTAAACCTGTACCAGATAAAATAGTTCACTTGTGCACTCATCTCTTTCATGCTTATGATTTTCAGTGTGAATGAATTCTTAGTCACGTCCTTTCTTGTTCTGAAATTTCTGAAGGCAAGATAAAGACTGTAGCTCTGACAAACTTCGACACAGAGAGGCTGCAGATAATCCTAGAAAATGGGATACCAATTGTCAGCAACCAGGTATATTACTACTTAATTATGTACCTCATGTACGCTGTATTTCCCTTTCCTATTAATGTCGATGATCATATGATCCTTGGATATAATAACACAAGATGTTGCCATTCTCAGGTGCAACATTCGATCGTTGATATGCGCCCACAGAAGAAAATGGCGGAGCTTTGCCAGCTTACAGGGGTCAAGCTTATAACGTATGCTCCCTCCCCTGAACCTTCCATCTCTGCTTACTTCATTTTTCTTGTTCTACAGTCAACACAGTTTGATGTTTCGACGCGTTACTACTTGATGCAGTTATGGCACAGTGATGGGTGGCTTGTTATCCGAGAAGTTCCTCGACACCAACGTGTCGATCCCTTTCGCCGGACCTCCTCTCAACACCCCATCCCTGCAGAAGTATAAGAGGGTGAGCACTTTGTGATCCTCTTGGTTAAACGTGCTGCAGACTTACCACTTACCAGTTTCCTGCCATTCTCATTCTCGACATTTGTGAAGATGGTTGACGCCTGGGGTGGCTGGAGCCTGTTCCAGGCTTTGCTTCAGACCCTACAGAAGGTGTCACTGAAACACGGCGTACCAATCTCCACCGTCGCTGTCAGATACATTCTGAACCAGGTGTCAATCTTCCTTCACAATCTTCATCGCATTTTTCTATCTTCCGAAACGGAACTATATAACCTGTGTTGTTGTGATTTTTCTTGTTTGGCAGACATCGGTGGCGGGCTCGATGGTGGGCGTGAGGCTGGGCCTGTCGGAGCACATCGGTGACACCAACGCGATACTGTCGCTGATGCTGGACGAGGAGGACATGGGCAGTATCGCGGAGGCGTCGAGTCGGGGCCGGAATCTGATGGACATCATCGGCGACTGCGGCGACGAGTACAGAGCCTAGTAACAAGAAGGATCTGCCCATGTCAGGTGATGGAGAGGTTTCAGGGGCATGGAGACAGGCAGACAAGAAGGATCATGTGCTTTTCTCGCCGAATACACCAACTAATGTGGAGAGATCTCCCTGGCTGGGAAGCATATCCGTTCTCGGAGACCGGTACAGATGCACCAGGATAATGTATTTAAATTCGGGGCGAATGTGTAAACTTCACTGAATCATCACCATGATGATCACAATTGTTAATAGTTACTCCTCTGTTTTTGATAATACACTGGCTCTGGACAAGGCACCAGGCACAGGTTTAAAACTTTAAATACCGAAATGTCCTATGCTTTTTAGGCCATGTTTGGTATCGAGGTCCATTATGATAATCTAGCATTTCCAACCGGTTGTTGTCCATGTTTTCGGCTTGCCGAACTAGCTTTTGTCCGTTTTCGTGGACTATTTAATATTCTCAAATCAAATCATGCCTTAACATAAACGCGTCTTAATGTAAACGTGTTCTAGAGTATGGTTTGTAAACAATTTCACGTGTGGTTTTCCAAATAGTGAAGAAAGATTTGGACAATTTTCTCGTGTAAAAGAAGAGCAACTGTACTTGGTCCATGTGTATCACTTACATGTGGCCCCGGGACCCATGCCATTGTTTTTTGAGTCGTATATGTCCTAATGTCCAACTTTCCCAATGAAATCTGCACGTTGCAAAATTCAGAAGTAATGCTTATCGTGCGTTGTAAAAAAAAGAACTAATGCTTATCGTGGAATAGATTTTTTCCACAATCCTTCGTCTAACCTCTCAAGCTCACCCTCGCTCCACTGCCACTGTCTACGACGTACCATGCCCTCCTACTCGGACACCATCACCATTGATTTTTGATCAGGACATCCCTCTAAGCCCTGCGACATCGATATTATCCGCACTACGTCGATATTTTTGCAAGCCGTTCTCTCTTTATCACTACCCTTATTTGCATAAATGAAATGGTGTTGGAATAATTATTTGAAAGGACCAACAAGTGACCGTCATGACTCGAAGTAAGGTTTACCGCGCAAGAGAGTCCTCTTCCTCAATCTTTCGCCCGACCTCTCCACCCCACCCCTCGCTCCACCGCCATAGTCTCCGCACAATGCTCTACTACTCGGCCACCACCGCCATGGATTTCGGGTCGGGTCATCCCTCTAAGCCCCACGATGTCGTTTTTATCCCCGCAAACACCATTCATCTCCTTCCACTTCTTCCTCACCGGGTCCCTTCCCCGTGCGCCGTGCGACCCCACCGGTTACCCGCCCCTTGTACTTACCCGCGCAAATATTCGCCGCTAAAACTAGCCAAATAATAGCGCGCCAAAAAATTCCACTTCCTAATAGATCAAGAAGACATTTATTGATGAGCAATCAACCCAAATAAATTTTCTTTAGATTTCGAAAGAAGAAAACATTGAAAGAAAATTTAGTGAAAATGGAAATGGGCCACCAAGAAAGAAGGAAAAACCCTACTAGTTTAAAGTTTAAACTGATAGTGGAAAACTATTTCCAAAAATGCAAAATGGATGGAGGAGAATGGTGCGGCCCGTGGCCAGAGGCAAGTATATATATAATCGAACCGTGTGCTCCCCTCCTGTCTCTCTCCTCGTACACTCCGCCGCCGCCACAGAAGCGCACACTGCTAGGAGCCACCATCTCGCCGGAGCTCGTCGCTATGGCCGCCGTCGCGCTCAAGAACCAGCTCAACGCCCACATCGCCGCCATGTACGCCGCGGTAAGTATTACCTAAGCCCGCTCTATAGTGGATGGGCATGGTTGGAACTGTTTTGGATCACTGTTCGGTCGCCGGCGAATTGTTCTCACCGGCTTTCTCTTGCTTTGGCGTGCTGTGTGACCATCTAGGGTTCGGTGGACGAGCATTTCCAGCAGCTGCAGATGCTCCAGGAGGACGGGAACTCCCCGGGCTTCGCCGCCGAGGTCATCAACATCTTCATCAACGACGCCGACAAGATCCTCGGCGACATCGCCGCCCTGCTGTCCGTGCCACCGCCCACGCCCTTGATTTCTCTGTATTTGTTATGCATGCGCATCATGGCTTTCGTGGTTCGTCGTGTGTGCAGGGCGCAGCCTGTCGTGGACTTCGACAAGGTGGACGGCCTCGTGCACCAACTAAAGGGGAGCAGCTCCGGGTATGCTTGAGATGCTGTTAACCCTTATTCCACAATCATTTTTAACTGTTTGTTTATCCACTATCGCCGTTCGGATGTGTCGCGTATGATTTTGTATCCCATGGCTCACTGCCTGTCGTTTGCGCTGTTTTATAACAGCCATAAGTAGCGATTTCAGAAGTTCTGAAAGGCTATAGTTGGGCTACAAGGCAGCTAAAACCATATAGCGTTTTTTACAAAATATATAAAAACTCAAAATTTTGGACTATTCTGGTTATCTACCTGTGTACAGCTACGCTCCGATCATGGTCGGTCCTACAGCGTGTGGAACACCGCGAACTGTTCTTGGAGGTGTCTTCGTGTTTGGAGGCTGCGGCGAGTGAGTTATTCTCCCAGCATGGATGACCATATAACCTCGGATCGACCCACCACCACCCTAGGCGTCTTCACAATTTCTCATTATGATATGTAATTCGCCTTTTTATTTAGTGTCTACCTCGGATGTTTTGGAACTTGTGGGGGTTGTGTGCATCCTCGTTATGCAGAAGCCGGGTGTAATGCTTAATACTCTTAAGTAATAAAACCCCTTTATCAAAAAAAAAGTGCAGCAGCAGTTCCGCAACCCGTAGAAGCTCCTGTCCACCGCAGCCTGGGTCGCACCTGCAGTTCAGCAACCGGCGCAGCGAGGAGCTTGAGCTAGGGCAGCCTGGGTCGCACCTTGCAAGCTAGATGAGCGCCCTGATTTAGCAGCGGAGAGGAGCGAGGGCAGCCAAGTTTAGCAGCCAGGGCGGTCGGGTTCAGCAGCCAGGGCGGCTGCGAGTGGTAGCGTGCGTGCCGCCGCCATGGCCAACTCTCCTATGTGCTGCCATTTTTGGTAGAGAGAAGAGGAAAGTGGGAATTTGTGTTACGAAATTGGGTCAAGCGATTTTTTTATCCAAGCTTAAGGGCTAAGGGGATAAACAAGGGCTAAATCCCATTATCGCACTTCCTACGAAGGCTCTAGCCATAGCGTGAAGCCTCTTGAATGGCTATAGCGGGCTATATCCGGTTATTTAAAACTTTGATAAGTACAAAACCTGGGTTTAGTCGTGCAAGTAAGGGTATTCGTGTCAATTTAATTGCAAATATTCTTGCTCGGCGAGGAAAAAATTGTTGTCTTGCAGAACATTCCTAGAACCATGTTGATCAGGTATTCTACGTAATGAGTTACTTTTTGTTTATCCGGTGTCGTTGTCGTTCTGTTGGGATATGTTGGTGCATAGGGTGTGTCATGGTTCACGTAGTTACTTACTAGTGAAAGAGAGAATGTAACGACTACCATTAAAGCAGCCCAATCGAGACTTACTATATCCATCTAAATTATGTCTCCTATTTCTATAAAGGATTTTTCTACTATTGATCAATAATCATAGTGGAATCAAGGGTATTAAGTCAAAAAGGGACTCTCCCCTAACCTAAGGCTAGATCCATCAGTTGCGCTGTCCTATTGTCATAAGTAGAAGAGCCGGGTTTTCGTCGTGTTTCCTGCAGTGGAACAGGGGTATTCCTGCCAGTTAAATAGCAATATTCTAGCTCAGCACAGAAAAAATTGTCGTTTTGCAAGCATTTCTTGTAGAATTTCGTACATCATGGCTGATGTGGCTTGTGTTGTTTGTGCTGTTTTATGGCCATATATAGAGGAGCTAAGTTTAGTCGTGTTTTCGTGTAGTGAGGATATTCCAATTTGATTGCAATGTTCTAGCTTGGTGAAGAAAACTTGTCATTTTGCTAACATTTCTGGTACTTTGATCTGCTATTCTAGGTAACACCAGTGTCAGTTTTCCTGGTTTGTCAAACAATTTATTTTTCTGCCAACCATAATAGGGAATAGATCTGTGGAATATGTGTCGGCATCAAGGTTTTGGTTACCGGTGGGAAATCTGGTTACCGCCCGGTAACCGGATATCCCGACCACCTCCGGGAAATGGTCATACCGAGCAAAAAATACCGAAAAATTTGAAATTTTTAACAAAAACCCTAGTTAAATGGTCAAATCAAGAACCAATTTTTTATTTCTGAATTTTGTGTTTCAAATTCGTCCGGTAACCTGTCCGGGTTTTCCGGTAACCGCGGTAATCGGTAATCCTGACCCCACTCGGGAATATTTTTCTACCGGGAACCAAAACGTTGGTCGGCATAGAGTTTGTGCGTCATGGCTCATGCAGCCCGTGTCGCTTCTGCTGTCCTATTGCCATATGTAGAAGGCCAGAGTTTGGGCATCATGCCTCATATCTTATTGCCATAAAATAAGAGCAGAGTTTTTGCGGGAGTGGTGTTTTGGCTCCTGGGTGCATATGCACTCTTTATTTAAAATGAATTTTGCACATATTTCGAAACATAGTTATTGAAGCCTGAGAATTTTTTGTGTCCTGACCGGCGATTTTGGCATGTTTCAGTGTTGGTGCTGCTAAAGTGAAGATGATGTGCCAACACTTCCGTCAGTTCTTTGATACAAAAAGCAGAGATGGGTGAGCACTCAGCACCTTATTATAGTTTTTGCACAGTAACTATTCTCCATTCTCTGTGTTGTTCGAATTCTATATGTAAACCTGCAAGCTGACCGTATCTTGTATGGCACTACATTTAGCTCATATCAATCTAATGTTTCATTTTATCTCTAATCATGTGATTGGTAAAACTCTTTTCATTATCTGAATATGCTAATCTATGATGATTCTCTTATAACTTGTTTCTAGACTTATGTTTATAGCATGACTAAATTCAGAGATAACTTGAGTTTTTTTCTCAGAGAGAGGATCACAATTAACAATCCATTGCAGTTCATATAAGTTAATCTCTACAGAATTTGACAGTGGCGTTTGCATTGTTTCAGGTGCCTCATGGCATTGACTCTTGTAAGGAACGAGTTCTATGATATCCGCAAGAAGTTCCAGACCATGCTTCAGGTAGGAAGTTATGCACTTATGTTTGGCTTGACTTTCAAGTTCTCACTCGTATGATAATTTGTTCCTGGAGATAAAAAATAATAATCTTGTTCTTATTGATGTTGAAATCTATCTAGAGACACTTAGTTTGAGTTATCTGATAGTCCCATCTTGGCCGTTGAATTTTTCTTTTGTAATTTTGCTGTCATGTCTGGATAGATGTATGGATTGCTGTCAGCAGTGGAATTTTATCTGTTATTATACCGACCAACTTGTAGCATGGTTTGTTTGTGAAACCATGTGACTTCATATTCTGCACCGTAGTACTTTTGTCTTATAAGCATGTATCTGTTGTATTCTGACGCAGCTGGAGGAGCAAATCGAGGCTTATGCTACTAAACAATAATCATTGAAGGCAAGAGAGGGTAGCTCTATGTGATCTCTCTTACATGTTGGGTGTATCTTTGAAGATGTTGTAGATCATGTTGAATGGGTGGTGTCTAACTCCAAGGGCGTGCAGAATCAGATCATTGATCTGACTATCCTTGCATCGGTCTCGCCACCCTGTAACAGAAAAAACATGTTGTCGTCTCGTGTCCGTGTCTGTCAAACTGTATGTATACATGTTTGTGTCAGATGGGTGCCAAATCGGGCCATCTGTTAAAACTGTTAATGGTTGTTTGGTGACATGTTGTTGGTTCTTTGATGAAATGTAGATGCCTGATTGGCTTCTGAAGTCTGTCCGTGGAACCAATTGCTGAATGTAGAAGTTAGCTCCCTGAAAATTATGCTAAGCTTAAGGCGTGCTGATTAGGTTGATTGGTCTTAGGTAATTGGTCTGGATTTACAGTCAACCATGCATGCACTGGATTATAGTTACATCCTTACACGTAATGGAATATTGAAGTGTAGACTAATATAGAACATTTCTATATTGCAGTCTATGGTTCTGTAGTGTGATTCAACTTAGGTTGAGAGCTGCCAGCTTCCAGCTCTAATTTTCTGTGTTGTTGAGAGCTGCAATCAACAGCCTTCAACGCGCTAACTGTTGATAGATAAGAACTGAGACTGTAGCCAGCCAGCCAGCTCTAATTTTCTGTTTCTAAACTGGAGCATAATATTTTCGAATTCACATAGAGACATAACTCTTGTTTAATATGTGGCAGATGGGGATTTGTACGGTATGTTCATCAACATGGTTTGGAGCGAGTTTAAATCCTTTTTATATCTTGACTCTTGATGAGTTGAAAAATAATTTTGATGTCCAGACTTCTTTCCTCTTAAAACATTTCGTTCGCACTGCGGCAACGAGTACAGAGCCTAGTGATAACATGCTCTAGCTTGCACCCCATGATGGAGGTTTCAAGGGCATGGAGATGGGCAAACAAGAAGGATCATGTTCTTTCTCACCGAATAGACCAACTAATGTGGAGAGATCTCCCTGGCTGGGAAGCATATCCCGTTCTGGAGACCGGTCCGGATCGTCGGGAATGTGTAAACTTAACTGAATCATCATCATGATGATCACAATTGTTAATAGTTACTCCTCTGTTTTGATAATACACTGGCTCGACAAGGCACACAGGTTTACAACTTTAAATACTGGAATGGCCTATACTTTTTTTAGGCCATGTTTGGTATCGAGGTAGATTATGATAATCCAGCTTTTCCAACCGGTTGTTGTCCATGTTTTCGGCTTGCCGAACTAACTTTTTTCTCGCATCAAATTATGCCTTAATGTAAACGCGTCTTAATGTGAGCGTGCTCTGGAGTAGGGTGAGCAAACGATTTCACGTGTGTTTTTTTTTTTGCAAATACTAAAAAAAGATTTGGACAATTTTCTCTTGTAAATGAATACCAACTGGATATTTGGCCCTTGTGTATCACTTACATGTGGCACCGGCCACCGGGACCCATCTGCAAGTGAGAGATTGTCACGGCCAATTTTTTAGAGTGGTATGTGTCTAACTTTCCCAATGAAATCTACATGTTGCAAAACAGTTTACTCTTTATCCCTAACATTTTTTTCCTAAATAAGATGGTGTTGGAATAATTATTGAAAAGACAGACACATAACCATCGTGTAAGTTGAAGTAATGCTTATTGTGCAACGGATCTTTTTCCTCAATCCTTCGTCTAACCTCACCCTCGCTCACCGCCATTGTTTGCGGCCGTACCATGCCCTCCTACCCGACCACCACCGCCATTGATTTTTGATCAGGACATACATCTAAGCCCCGCGACTTTGGTATTATCCACACTACACCGGCATTTTTGCAAAGCAGTTCGTTCTTTATCACTATTTGCATAAATGAAATGGTGTCAGAATAATCATTTGAAAGGACTGACAAGTAACAGTGGTGACTCGGGAGTAATGTTTACCGTGCAAGGGAGTCTTCTTCCTTAATCCTTCACCTGACCCCTTACTCCACCGCCATGGTCTCCGCACAACACTCTACTACTCGGCCACCACTGCAATTGATTTCCGGTTAAGACATCCCTCAATGCCCCTCAATGTCGGTAGTACCCCACAAACACCATTCATTTCCTCCACTTCTTCCTCACGAGGTTCCCGCCCCTTCTCCCTACCCGCGAGATCTCACCCGCCCCTTTTACTTACCGGCGCGAATGTTCACCCGCTAAAACTAGCCCAAATAACACCGCGCCAAAATTTTCCGCCTCCTAATAATTTAAGAGGATATGTATTGATGAGTGATCAACCCAAAGGATTTCCCTTTAGATTTTCGAAAAAGGAAACACTGAAAGAAAATCTAAATGGGCCACCAAGAAAGAAGAAAAAACCCCAGTTTAAACTAAAGAGTGGGAAAAGCTTTTCCAAAAATGTGAAACGAATGGAGGAGAAGTGGGCAGAGGCAGGTATATATAATCGGGGAATCGAATTCCGTCTCTAGTTTTGTTCCTCTCCTGAGTCTCCTCGTCCACTCCGCCACCGCCGCCGCCGCCGCCGCCGTAGCTTTGAATTCCGTCCATCTCCCCGCGCGCCGAAGCGCACACGCTCCTCTGCTCCCCCACCCCGCCAACCGCCCACCGGATCGCCCGCCGGAGTCCTAGGAGGCTCGTCGCCATGGCGGCCGCCGTCGCGCTCAAGAACCAGCTCAACGCCCACATCGCCGACATGTACGCCACGGTGAGTATGACTACGCCCCTTGTATGGTATCAGGGTGTGGTCGGAACTGTTTTGGATCACTGTTCCGGTCGCCGGCGAATTGCTTTGACTTACTTGACGGGGCTGACTTCTCACGGGCTCTGCTCTTGTGTGTTCTATCTAGGGTTCGGTGGACGAGCAGTTCCAGCAGCTGCAGATGCTCCAGGAGGACGGGAGCTCCCCGGGCTTCGTCGGCGAGGTCATCAACCTCTTCATCGACGACGCAGAGAAGATCCTCGGCGAGATCGCCGCCCTGCTGTCCGTGCCACCGCCCACGCCCTTCGTTTCTCTGTATTTGTTATGGCTCAGCATGGTCTTGGGTACTGAACTACTGATTGATTTGGTCCCATTTTCGTGTATGTGTGTGTGTGTGTGCAGGGCAAAGCCTGTCGTGGACTTTGATAAGGTGGACGGCCTCGTGCACCAATTCAAGGGAAGCAGCGCCAGGTCTGTTAATTTGGGATGCTAATAATAAGCCTTTTTTCCCAATCATTTCGAACTGTTTATTCTTTCAGTCGTACTGGTTCGTGTAGGATCTTATATGCCATGGCTCATGCGGTTCGGGTGTCCTTTGCACTGTTTTATACTATAGCCATACATACGTAGAGGAGCCGAGTATAATTATGTTTCGTGCGGCAGAAGTAAGGGTATTCCTGCCAGTTTAATTGCAGTATTCTGGTCGGCAACGAAAAATTTGTCGTTTTTCGGAAACATTTTTTGGTACTATTGATATGCTATTAAGCCAATTGCTACATTCTAGCTCGGCGAGTAAAGTTCTGTGGTTTTGCGAACATTTCTTGTACTAATGATATGCTATTCTACGTAACAGCGGTAACGCTAGTGGCGGTTTTCCTGGTTTGTCAAACAGTTAATTTTGCTGCCAACATAGGAAATGGCTTGGTGGGAATATGTGACAGCGTAGAGTTTGTGCGTCATGGCTCATGTAGTTGGTGTCGTTTCTGATGTCCTATTGCCATAAGTAGAAGATCAGAGTTTAATCGTGTTTCGTGCAACTGAAGTAAAGATATTCCTGCTACGAGGGAAAAATTGTCGTTTTGCAAAACATTTTCGTGTACTAATGATTTGCTATTAAGCCGATGGCAGTATTCTAGCTCAGGGAGGAAACAATTGTCGTTTTGCGAACATTTTCGGTACTATTTGTCTGCTATTCAACGTAACACGAATGGTGGTTTCGGGGTTTGTCAAATAATTTATCGCGTTGCCAACCTTGATGGAGATGGCTCAGCGAGAATATGATTATTTCACCGCAAGTACCATTTGCGGCAAATAATTCAAAAGTTTTAGTTTTTGTTGGCTGCTGAGAACTAGGAGCCACGTGGAATGCTTAACTTTTCATTTGGATTGCTTCATGGATCATTGTATCAAATTGAACTACTAATAAGTACTCTGAAATGAAGGCATCAGTCCTGGGCCTTAGCTTCATCAACTGGGTGCTTACCTGTTGAATGAGCAGTTTTGCCATGGACTTGTTGTGGGGATAAAATGACAGTCCACCTCCACCATTGTTATGGTTGTTTAGGTCCCTCTGAGGTTGTGAGCATATTTCTGACAATGTATATATGTGTCAACATGCCGCAGATTTAATAAGTTTGAGAAATTTCTAGTATCCTGATCGACGCTTTTTGGCATGTTTCAGTGTTGGTGCTGGTAAAGTGAAGCTTATGTGCCAACAGTTCCGTCAGTTCTTTGATGCAAAAAGCAGAGACGGGTCAGTACTCATACCTTATTATAGATTTTACACAGCAACTATTCTCCATTCTCTATGTTGTTCGAATTCTGTATGTAAAACCTGCAAGCTGACAATGTGTTTTATGCCACTTTATTTAGTGAACTAATCTAATATTTTTTTGAACTAATCTGCTTGTTCACTTCATCTGCAATCATGTGCTCGGTAGAACTCAGTTCATTATCTGAATATGCTAATCTTTATGATTATCTTGTAACTTGTTGTTTCTAGACTTCTGTTCATAGCATGACTGAATTTCGAGATACATTGATTTTATTTGAGAGAGGGTTGCAATTTCTGGTCCATTTCAGCTCAGTTCGCTTCATCTCTGCAGAATTTGACAGCATGGCTGTTTGTGTTGTTTCAGGTGCCTCATGGCGTTGACGATTGTTCGAAATGAGTTCTGTGATATCCGCAACAAGTTCCAGACCATGCTTCAGGTAGCACCTTATGCGCTTATGTTTGGCTTTTGACTTTGAGATTCTCACTAGTATCATAATATATTCCTTGAGATGAAAATAATAATCGTTTTTATTGCTGTTGAAATCTATCTAAAGACATTTAGTTTGAGGTCTCTGAAAGTCCATCTTGGCCGTTGAATTTTTCTTTCATCACCTTGTTATCATGTCTGGATAAATGTATGGGATCGCTGTCAGCAGTGGAATTTTTTCTGTTATTATACCGACCAACTTGTAACATGGTTTATTTGTGGAACCATGTGACTTCATCATTCTGCGCCGTAGTACTTTTGTCTTATAATCATTGATATGTTGTCTTCTGATGCAGCTGGAGGAGCAAATAGAGGCTTATGCTCCTAAACAATAATCATTGAAGCTAAGAGAGTGTAGCTCCATGTGATGTCCCTCACATGACGGGTGTATCTTTGAAGATGTAGAACCATGTTGAATGGGTGGTGTCTAGCTCCGAGGGCACGCAGAATCAGATCTGCAATCCGTGTATCTTTGTGTCGAAGTCTGGGCTCGCCACCATGTAACAGAACAAAACTTGTTGTCTCGTGTCGGTGTCTCTGTCAAACTGTATCATACATGTTTGTGTCGGATGGGTGCCAAATTGGGCAATCTGTAAAAACTGCTAATGGTTATTTGGCGACTCAGTTTCGTGTACATGCTGTTGGCTCTCCCTGTTTTTTCTGTCTTGTGAGATGTAGGTGGCTGGCTCTGAGCAAGGGGAAGGATATCTAGTTTTCTAAAACTGCACGGGTCGGTGAGTGCCTGACCGGGAGCAGCAAAGCCCGCTGTTTACGCCAACGGCTCCTTTTGATTTCAAATATTCAGATTGTTGGACATTTGGTAGTTTTTTTTTGGGACTTGCTCCACCCATTTTGATTTTGACTCTTGGGAATTCAGAGTAAAACTCGAATTCATCATCACCTTAGATTTTCTTCCTATTACCGTATACAAAGATCCACAGTTTTGATAGTACCCAAATTTCTAGCTAGTTAGTTAAAGCTATTTTTTGTTTACATTTCTTTTAAACCATGTATCGTCTTTACGACCATTCTGGTTTGTGTTTGACAGTTTGAGGACAGTTCAGCATTCTCCTAGTTAAGAAATTGTACTCCATGGTAAAATAGTCAAAATGTAAGGACTTTTTTTTCCTGCGAAATATATTTGTGCTCTTCAAGTACCTGTCGAAAAAAAAGGAAGGAGAAACACTAATGATACCCCCACCTCCCCCTAGCATTTTTCCTTCCGTCCACACCCTTTTCGGTCCTAAAAGTGCCCAGACACTCTCAAGCTCTCCCAGGTTTAAAAATAAAAACCACCCTTTGATGGAAGAGTTTATGTTTATCTCTTGCAAAAGTTTTTGTAAGTTTGAAGTTGAACCTAATTTGAACAAGTCAGCCAATTCTATTTGCTCAAAATCACGATAAATGTGTCCACTACCTCTGCTGAACCTAAGCAAAGGAAAAATAGATCTAAGAGATAAAACCGAGTAAAGAAAAACATAATAATCTTTCACCAATTAAGAAGAAAAATATTCTTTGGCCCTCTCGATAAAAGCTATGGTACCTAACCATTTGAAGTCGAAGAAGAACAGGAGGGGAGTACCAAAGAAGGGATGCACCAGACCACCGTCGGGAATGGTGAAGTTGAATACTGATGCAGCGGTGAACTTGGACTCGAGAACATCAGCGTCGGGATGTGTGATCAGGGATGCTGGCGGCCAATTCTTGGGAGCCTGCCGAATGGATATTGATGGTGTGATCGACGTAACGACTGTGGAGGCTCAAGCTCTGAGAGATGGTTTACAGGTTACATATGATAATATTCAAACTGTCATTTGTCTTTTTTGTACAGGTTACATATGATAATATTTCGGGGTGAAATTTTATGGGTGTAGTAGATTCAACATGACACATGTCCGTGATTTTTTTCGGAATTTTTTGAAACTCGAAACTGAGGTATCCGGCAACTAGTTGCACCCGCAACTAGTTGCGGATTGTCATTTCCCGGCGATCCAGGCGCTAGCTGATCCAACACAATACAAGATAGCGGGAGTAGCTTTTTTGATGAGTGTCGGCAGATCATGGCAGGTTTTGGCTCGACACGAATTGCTCACTGTCCAAGAGAAGGAAACAAGGCGGCTCATATTGTGGTACAATCTAGAAATTTAGACACAAATGTTTGGTTAGAAGAACCGCCTATGTTTCTTGTTCCACAACTTGTGGAAGATGTAACCTTGATTGATTAATTAATAAAGGGTGCGTATTTTGTTCAGAAAAAAGAAGAAAAATATTCTTATTTCGATTCAAGAAGAAGCACAAGAAAAAGGCAAAATAAAAAACTTTTCTTGGTTTGAATATACGATTGATTAATAAGACCCATAATTCCTCTGAAAAATGAAGAATTTATTGTTCCCGTCTTTGCCATGGATTCGATTCTCTTGTTTTAGGTTAGACATAAATAAGGAAATCCAGACTTTGTAATAAAAATGATATACTCCAAAATATTTTCAAAATAGACAAAAGATTTTCTAAAATAGATCATAGATAATTCGAGCAATTGCCAATACACTTTACCAACTTGATGGTAAGAAATTGCAGGACCTCAGAATTCATTTTGTACAACAGATTTTTTTCAATCTGTTACTCTTTAGAGCCAAAAAAAACTCATGCCACAATAACGGATACGCGGAAGAACAAAATGCGTTGGATGTTTAATGGATCCTAAAGCACTATTTCTGCATCTCCCTATCGAAACCTCCCACATTACAATTTCTTGTTAATGGTTGATCAAGCTTAGTGGAATCTCCCTCTAAAATAAGAAATTCTGGCTCAAGAGGTATAATGTCAATCACTTGGTGTCCATCCGATGCATCAACTATGGATATTCATACCCCCCACCCTTTCTTCACTTGAGATAGCATTATAGATCGTATCCTTACTCTTGCTACCATCAAGATAGATCCATCCTCTTCTTCGGTACCCCTTACATATATGTGATATCTTAAGAACTGAGCATCTTTCTTCGTAGCAGGATAATGGGAATGAATATGCAAGACAATTTCACTATATTTCTTACCGGGAACATGGTCTATCGTCAAAATATATTGTTTATCAGGAAGAGAGTTTTCTATCTTTTCTTTCAACTTAGCGGAAATATTGTCGGGCAATAGTAATTTAAATCCCTCTAGCCAAATCAGAATAACATTCAACCATCCTTTTTTCCACTCGCAGAACTTGTTTCCCTTTCATATCATAAGGAATTTGAAGAACTGCTTCAATACAACATCAGGAAACACTAATTGGGTAACTTCAATATCCATGGCTTGCAAGCTACATGACAATTACCACATACAAGTTTTCCAGTTTCTTCTCGTAGGTTTTCATAACCTTGCTGCGCAAAATTGGGATATACATTTGAAATGGATGTCTAAGTTGTTACATATTATGATCAATACAAAATTAGGTCGAGTCATATGTTCCGCTAGCCAAGAAAAAGTCTTTATATTTTCCATGTCCAACCGCATATACCTGAATTTCTACAATACATCAAAACTTTTTTCCACCCGAGCACACCGGTGCTCGGGTGCATCAAATCTATGTTCATGACTTCTCTGTATTTTCTACATAGTAGGACTACTGCCAACTGTTCAGTACATGTTGATCTACTACTCCAATGTATGCATGACTGATCTCCCAATTGATTCTAGTAAACTATGTATTTGATATACCTGGATTCAGTTTACTTGGGAGACTTTGGCTTGGGGACCTCACAGCTGCACCTGCCCGTCGCATCTTGCGCATGCCACATCTTCTGATTGGTTGGTGAAACTAGACGGAGAGGCGTTTTGCCTCCGGTGCATATACACCATTTATTTAAAATGCATTCAAACACATTTTGAAGTGACAAACAAATTGTAAAAAATGTCCATACAACATCCTATGTGTTTATGAAGTTGTTTCATGAAAAATCAGCATTTTTTATGCCTTGTGCAAAAAGATAAATTTTGGTGCTAAAATATGGCTTTTGACGAGACATCTTTGTCTTTTTACACAGGCCAACAAAAAATATGGGTTTTCATCGAAATGACTTTGTGAAAATGTATCCACAAAAATTTATTTTAGAATTTTTTGGCAATTCGAAATATAATTTTTAAAACACTAATCTTCCAGGGAGCCAAAGTGGATTTCACAAACTTGATACTACATTCTCTTCTAGGGAGAACATATCCGGTCACCGGGCCTATGCTGCACTAATTAAAGTGTATAGAAACACTATGTACAAATATCATGTAAACCGAGAACAAAATTGAAAATACAATGTTTCTTAGATGACAAATTTAGTGTTGATAGCACTTATAGCCCTATTTAGATTAGCCACCCAACAGAGCGATTTATTTCTCAAGCAAAATTTTAAATTTGATTAGAAATTTAATAACATGTTAAAAAAAGTTATGTCTACATGTTTGTTTTTATAGAGTTCTTCACAAGAAGAATGTATTATCATTAGGTGCACTACAAGCCCTCGTGTACCAAGTATGTTCTCCTTTTCTCTAGTGGCCCCAGATAGTATAATAGGTACATAAGGATGTGGACTACAGACAGAAGTCTCGATTTGAGATATTATGTAAATACTATTGTAGAGTTAAGTTGGTCTCCACTTGGAACCAATCCAATGGATTTACATAAGTATAGGTGTGCACCCCTTAAGTAGGAAAGGTAAGGAAAGCAAGTAAGAAGAAACGATCTACCAATTAAATATGTAATAGAACTTACTCCCTCCGTTTTTTAATATAAGATGTTTTAGCTTTTATCCACATGCACATGCACACAAATGTATGTAGACACATTTTTTTGTACATATTCACTCATTTTAGTGTGCATATAGACAACATGTGTACCACCTAAAACATCTTATATTAAAAAACGGAGGGAGTATGTCTCAACAAGTGGTGGATATTACAATCCATTCAACCTAAAAACATAATTGGAAACTATCTTTAGAAAATAAAATTTAGAAACCAGTGATTCTGACAAACTAAGAAGCAAACCATGCACATTATAATCATCTTTGTTATACGTCATTGAAACTTTGGCTTCAACTTAATTATGTCGTGAGGATGTTCTTGCAGAATCTATAGCCTGCATTTTTTTCTCCTTAATGATTCATGCAGAATTCAACTACGAAATTAATCAATAAATATAATTAACATGATGAAAATGCAATTAGCAATATGAGGCCAAGTAGTAAATGATGTGATATTAAGTAGGAAAGATGTTGAACAGGAATAAATCATAAGTGGAAATTACTCACCAAATAGTAGACTAAGCATCGACACATGGATTGAAGGAACAGTGATGAAACAAGATATCATTACCGAGAAGAATAAAACACGTGCATACAAAGTGTAAGTGAAAAACACTATTTGAATAAATAATTATGAAAGTTAACTATATGCTTGCTTTGTTTTATCATTCTATCTAAGCCGTGCCTGGAGAGTGTATAACTATCTCTAAATTTATAAGTTTTCCTCAATGGCCTTATCTACTGATGAGTTGAGCTCTGATTTCCTCACAGACTTATCAAATGTCATACTTAATATTAAATCATTAAGAAATATTATTACCACCGGTTTGTGTAACTTAAGGAGACTATATACGCATTTAACACACATTTTGCTGTTTGGGTAAGCTTACTCAGGTTATCGAGACGTATATGTGTTTGCACTGACTTCTATGTCTACTCCTCCCAACTCTCTTATATTAGTCGTTAATCCTTTTTATTTATTGGTTGGTCCTTGTTTAACATCTATTTCATCTCATATAAGTGTGATTTGCATATTAAGAAGTTATTTCTTACTTGGTGGATCTTGATATGTGCATTGAACCAAATGACAAATTTTTGTGAGAAAAAATAAGGTTCTTTTATAATTTTTCTGATGGAAAATAAAAAAGTGCTCTTTTATGGGGACATCAACTAGGTTGACAACAGGGACAATCAAGTAGCAAAAAAAACCTCAGCGGTAAAAAAGAATCATATTTAGAAGAAATCAGCTTATTTGAACTCAACGTCGAGTTTGTAAAGCCCCACGAGGGTTGAGCCTAATTTTGACAATGAGACAAAATAACAAAATATTATTTATTTGTCGTAAAAATTATAGATTTAAAAGATCTTTCAAATATAAATTGAATGTATAATATGGCGTAAAAAGTGAAATCCACTCTAATTTATAATATACTTGTTAAGTGCTCGATTAAAGTTGGGCTTTAAATTGGAGGGCACCTTACATACCCAAGGGAGTAAGCAAAGAAAGCCATAATTATTGGCTGGTCATGCAAGTGTTGACTTCGCTCAATCTAACCTAAATTACTTGGGTTAGCTCAACTGGACATCCACTCAAAAATCAAAATATCCTCTCTCCACCTAGTACTAACTGGATTGAACGTACATGGTCCTAACTTAACGTGCTGCCATAAATTACATATATCTCCCAACTGATTTATTGGCAGGGCCTGGACACTTGGTCATACTAGCTACAACGTGCACCAGCCGTATGTACAGTAGAAGGAGAGTACTGTTTGACTTGTCACCACAAATCTCATTGTCGGCCCATGATACATCGGCAATTTGGCATGCCTAGTTTCTCTTCTCTCAATGATTCCTACCATGCATGGTGAGAAGCTCCGTACGTAGATGAAGGAGGGGCGGCACAAGATTTCTATGTCTCATTAAACACCTAGCTTAATTGTTAACAACGATGAGGAATATCTCTACGGGTTGATTGGATTACTTTTTTGACGAAAAGCAGCGTCGTTTGTGCTGTTTTCATTTCACTAGGTGAATGCCCGTGCGTTGCTACGGACCATTTTCTATCAGCACTTATGTCGCGCATATAATTATTAAATATATAATTTCGTTAAAACAAATACCCATATATTAGTAAAGATAGGTGAGTCGTTCACTTTTGTCGCACATGTAATTATAAAATACATAAATTCGTAATACAAATACCCACATATTAGTAAAGATATTAAAATTGTACTTCGCATAATGCAATGTCACTTGTACACAAAGCAATGATTAAACTATCCCTTATTAACTTCTACCGCTATTCCAAAATAATAATAAAATGTATTCTAAAAGTAATTGATAGATAAAATATTGTAGAATTGTATATCTATACACAAGTAATCCACGAGGTGCAAATATATCGTACAAACAAGTCCACAACAAAATTATCCTAGACGTTCTTTCTACACAATTTTCTGAGTTAACGGGAAAAACAAAAAGGCGAACAAAAGACATGCGAAGGGACAAAAGACGTAAAGAAAAAATGGAACGATTCTTTCTTCTGGTCTTCTCGTCACTCTCCTTAGTCCTCACTGGTGGAGCTCGGAGATCCCCACCGCTGCGCTTAGTGTCCTGCTCCGGTGCTCGCAGCTCAGGCCCGGCGAGCTGCTCTTCCACGCCCCCGCCCCTCCATAGTCTCGCCCCTCCGAGGCAGCGTTGCTGGCGTTGGGGATTCCACGGCGGCAGCATCCGGTGACCAGGGCACGAGGAAGACACCCACCACTGCGGTCGCCCGCGGCGTCCGCCCCCGCTCCGGTGCTCGTAGCTCAGGCCCGGCGAGCTGCTCTTACACGCCCCCGCCCCTCCATAGTCTCGCCCCTCCGAGGCGGCGTTGCTAGCGTTGGAGATTCCGGGGCGGCAGCACGCGGCGACGAGGGCACGAGCAAGCTCAATAGCCCGGCAAGGAGTGTCCAGTAAGGAGAGGGAGCGGTCGAGGAGTAGGAGGTGGACAGGCGGGCGGAGGAGTTCATCTTCGTGTTGCTGTACCGAATCAGCGTCGACTCCTTCTCCTCGTCGCCGCCCGGAAGCCGGCGAGGCAGGGCCACTTGGCTGCAGATAATTGGGTATTTTTCTGAATCACCGCAACCTAGCTTCAGGCCTGGACGAAGTTGATGTAGCAGTTTTGCTTCTGTGTTGTTTCATAGTATGTCGCTTTGTTTCCGGATCGGCGATCTCACACCTCACTCTCCATCACGTGCGTTCTAGGTATAGTTAACAATCTAGCTCCAAGCCCATTGAATTGCGGATTTTTTTTCTCCGTCGATTACTTTAGTGAGTATACTGAATACAAAGTGCATCAATTCTTTTGTCCCTTTCACATTTTGTGTGCATGTATATCAGTTCCTCTTTTAATTCTTACAAGATTTGTTCAAATCAGGTTATTATTTTGGTCATCTAAATTGAAGCAGATTAAAGAACACTACAAGAAATTGCATTTTCAACTGCTTTCGAGTACAAGTCGAAGCTCTACATGCTTCTCCAAGGAGGAAGTAAGTCATTGAGCAATCGTTGTTGGAATAGTATTTTCTGGTTACTTGCAACTGCGATTGTGAATTGAGTCGAGTTTCATTGAGGAAGGGTCGTTAATGAGGTTTTCCTTGAGGAAGTAATCACGGTATGGGCAATCAGAGCTAACAATTATTGGGACGGCTTAATAGAAGGGAGAAAATCCTGATGATTGATGGTTAATTGAATGGTGATTGGTAAAATGATAAGTGTGGAAGATTCTTACGGTGATTAATGAGGGATCGCAAAATTACTGGGTTCATAATTAATGGTGATGCTTATGAAGAGGCGTAATTTCTGTCTACTTGATTGCGAAATTACTACGACTTGTACATAATTTTATTTACTGGCATGATATTGTTCATAAAAGTCCACAAGCTAGCATTGGATAATTTTATTTACTATTAAAGGCCGATTGATATTGTTTACTGGAAGTCTTGACTATGTTCTGTACAGGCATTGCAGATATTGTCGCAGGTTGGTTGGTGCAGTTTATTTGAGATACATGCTCGAAGCATTTTGAACGGATGATTTTATGGGCTACCAAGTATGGCAGAAATATCACTTGCATCGAAGGTACAGGTATATTGTCAGTATGAATTTGTTACACAGTTGGATTGTTTTTGCCTCCACGTGAAAGTAAATATTCTAGCAAACATGTAGACATGTTGGAGACAAACAAACCATTATGACATTTTGTCCATTACAAAGGAGAAAAAAAAATATGACTGGATAAAAGAAGATTTAAAATTGAAGTTTCAGAATAGTAGGACGTCTCTTGATAATAAGTTCCAGACCAGCAACCGACTTTATGGATGTGACCGTTTCTTATGTTAGCCTCCCGAGTCGAAGGTTGGCATAGTGCCCCATCTTTATCCTTTGCCGTAGGAGCTTTCTGACCTGCCCCCATATGTATTTCTGATTGGCACGTCCAAGTGTGCGACGATAAGTAGCTAGTTCACAAGCTAGCTGTATGTCTGGCTCAAAGACAATCTGGCTATTCTCTGTTGTTATCATGGCACCTATGACAGTGTAGACCATAACATTAGTGTCACAAACTTCATAAATGTTAGATTGTTTATATATAAAATAACTCACCTTGGCACGTGTTGACCTCTAAGAAAGTTGCTGCTAAGCAATATCTTTCTCGTTCGGCACGTATCCACATCGTCATGTGCCGTGAGACATGTTTGTCCCCTACGCAGAGAACAATTATCTCCTGCCTGGTAAAATAACTCATTCAGCCATGGAGCACTAAAAAAAAGTAGATATTTAGTTACCAATATATGTTGTATTACTGAAGGTCCCTGTTTACATGACATAATCTTATCATATATGCAGATATAAGTCACAAAGTATTGGTATGTAGTACTAAGTAAAAATAATGTATTGCCTGCTAACAGGGGCAAGACGACGGGAACTGGGAATGGCTGAGGAGCCACAACCCTCATGGATCCTGGGAGGCGACTGAGGTTGCGGTAGAATGGGGGAGGCACAACCCTGGTGGAGATGGGGCGACGAAGGATGTTTCGACTCTCCATGGAGGGAATGAAGCCGAGGCGTGATCTGTTTGCAAGAGGATGGAGCGGACGTCAATTTGTGATTCAGGGCGATCGATTGGGAAGGGGTTGTGCGGGGTTTTAAGGGGTCTCTTTGCCCAATCAGTGCGGGTGATCAGCGCGGGAATTAATGTTGATTACGACCTATTATTGTTTCACTTATTGTTGATTACGACCTCTTTGACCAATTAGTAACGCAGACAGCACTGCAGCGTACAGTTGGGCCGGCCCATCCTCTTGAAGCGATGGCAGAAAACGATCTGCTCCTTACTACGTACGTACGAATGATCTGCTCCATCCTACGCACGTACAGTTGGGCCGGCCCATGCTCTTGACGGCTGGGTTTGGTAGCGATGGCAGAAGACGTTCGGCAGAATTTCGTCCAACTACGTACGTACGAACTGCCATATAATAGTAAAGATTAAGAGAAATAAACGAGTACAAGTGACTCAAAAAAGAAAAAAGAAAAAGAAACTCACCCTCTTCAAGTAAGAAGAGGAGAGGACTACACACATTATTTCCACATTATTTCCAAAGTCAAAGAAGTAAAGTCCGGTTAGGGGCGTGCATCTCATTGTGTTGCCGGACACTCTCCTTTGGCCTATGGTCAGTATTTTCGAAAGTCTTACTACATGGTCTTTCTTGAAGGATCGCTACGTTCTTGTACTTGGAAGCGGAAACGGAAGTCATGGGCGTCGCCTGGAATGAAATTCTTCGTGTGGCTTAATTGTGTGTCAAAACACAAGCTAAACGGCGGATCCGCTTGTGCATGCTCCTCGTTGCGTCCTTTGTGACCAGACCGAGCAGATGATGGAGCACCTCCTCACTGCTGTCTGTTCTCGCATCTTATGGAACGAGGTGCTTTCTTGGATCCGATACACCGTCCCACCTCCAGACATCGGGGACATCTTTGTTGATTGGTTTCTTTGCACTGTCCTGAAATCCATTCGGAAGGACACTTCATCGCTAGTCATGCTCACGGTTCGGTGGATCTGAAACCAGCTCAACGGGTCATCTTCGTGCAACCCAATGTCTACAAGTTGTCCACTGTCCGGACGAAGGCCTGTGATTCGGCAACGACGAGCCTGCCTTTTGCAGTGACTAGTTCATAGGGGCATCATGTTGTAATCCCGGTGTAGTCCTTTCTTAAACTCGTACATGTATATGCCAAACTCCTACTTCCTCCGTTCGCAAAAGGATGTCACAAAAATGGTCCGAGAAGAAGTTTCTACGCGGCCATAAATAGGCCAGGCAACGCTAAACTCCTCCCAACTAATCCATCGCCATTGATTTGGCCTCACAGCTAACACGTTCCCATCATATGTACCAAGTGGTCGGCTAGCTAAGCGAGATTAATTAGTACACATAGATGTCGCTTCCTTGATCAACATCTCGATTAGGGCTGGACTAACGAGCTGCTCGGCTCGTTAAGGCTCGGCTCGTTAAGACTCGTGATCGTTAAGGCTCGAATCGTTAAGCTCGTTAAGGCTAACGAGCTAAATATAAAGCTCGGCTCGGTTCGTTAAGTGTTCGCGAGCGCTCGCGAGCAGCTCGTTAAGAAAATAAATATAAATATAGAGATGACGATGTAATTGCCGATTAACAGGAAGTAAAAGAGATTCGATGTTTCCTACATTGGTTGACCATAGATCTCGGTTGTGATATGGGCTTGCTAAAAAAAAGTTGAGTCGTCATTTGTTAGGTTGCTAGTTAGATGAGATCTACCTTTAAAAAGACATGGGATCCAAATTAACGAGCTTAACGATCTGCTCGCGAGCCTCGTTAGCTCGCTCGTTTAGCTCATTAGCAATAACGAGCCAAAATCATTGCTCGGCTCTGTTCGTTAGCATAACGAGCCGAGCTAAACGAGTCGACCAAACGAGTGCTCGTTGAGCTTGTCGAGCATCGAGCTTTATGTCCAGCCCTAATCTCGATCATCCCATGATGTTGGTCCGTTCCGTCACTTGACCAACATCACTAACTATATAAAAGAAAAGACAAGCGGTTTAACGAGCCCTCAGCGTTCGGCCACTGTTCTAATGAACAGTAGCTACAGTGTTGAACAGTGCCCCCGTGGAGGGACCTATTTGCAATTTCCCGAAAACTCAGGTGCCTTACTGCAAAAACACCCCACAATTCCCCTCCCTCATCTCTCTCCCGCGCGAGTCGGAGGTCGCCGGCGACACCGACGCGCCGCCCCGCCGTTTCGCTCCTCCCCGCTCAAATCGACGGCCACAGCGAGCTCCGTCGTCGCGTCCTCTCCCTCCTCGCCGACAGCCGCGTGCTGAGCCGCCCGAGAAGCGCCGGAATCGTCGTCGCCGTGCGCTTGCTCGGGCCGCCGCGTCCACACGCCGCCGGCGACGCTCCGGCGAACCAAGTGCAGCGGCGCTGCCGCTCCTGGGCACCCGCCTCCACGCGCGTCCCCCATCGCCCTGGCGCGGCGCCGTCGTGGTCATCGACGTCGTCACCGTGGGAGGCCCGTCCACTGATGACGTGATGACGTCACCCAGACGTCACAGTAGGCCCCACATGTCATATTTTTATTCTTTCCGCAGATTTTTCCAGAAATTGATAAACTCATGACAGATGGGTCCCACTTATTCAAACAATTTTCGACACAAATTTTAAGCGTAGTTTTCCGATGATACTTTATTTAAGCTAACGGCGAACAAAATTGTGACTGCAATTTGTGCGCTACAAATTTTTAGATTTCTCGACCTCATAGACACTTTCGACACAAGTTTTAAAACGTAGTTTCCTAACGGTAATTTTGTAGGTAACTTTTCTATGGAGAACAAATTTTCGACTGTAATTCGCAAATTTCAATATTTCCCATCTCATATAAAAAAAAGGCTAGCTTTTCAACACAACTTTCATGTGAACAATATACTATTCCCGTGGTGAACAAATTTCCCACCATAATTTGTGAGCCACAAATTTTTAGACTTCTTCCGCACGATCATATTTTAGACACATGTATTTAAGCAAAATAAATTCTAAAACAATTTTACACCAAAAGCGCGGCGTGCGCCGCGCCAAATTCACCTAGTATATATATATCATCCCATTCCCTTGACAGGTTTCGTTATCTCGTTAATATCATGGGAGTACGTACGTACGTAGGACAGATTAGAGAAGAAAAGCAATGCACTGCTTGACATGATTGGTATGCTCCTGTCGGCATCACCTCTAACCTTCCCCAGTTTTATTACGCAAATTACATTATTGGGATGAATAAGATAAAACATTAATCTTTTTTTCAGTTTTATTAGCAAATTAACACACTGTTTGTACACCCCATTTGATGGATAATTGGTCCTATTAGCGCCTTTTATTTCTCAAATTATCTTGTGTAATAACTTCGCGATCAAATTCCAACTTTTTTAGAGCATCTCCAAGCGGAGGCCCCAAATCCGGCCCCCATAGTGTCCGCGGACGCGTCCGCGGACACCGACCGGACAACCCCCAAAACTAGTGTCCTACAACCACAATGTTCAAATATTGACACCCAAATACATGCAAGCCATGCACGTCCATCATAGAGGTAGTTTTGATGTCTAAATAAAAGGTTCACATCACGTTATTACAACATAATTGTATCTAAACAAATAAAAGTAGCCGGACATAAAAGTTCACATTATTCGGACACAAATCATTGCAAATTAAAATTCACTCCTTCCCCATGAAGACATACATATGCTCCACCAGATCATTGAGTAGTTGGGTGTGCGCTACTTCATCTCGAAGTTGTCGATGCATCTCAAGAAATTGCATGACATACTCCGCTTCTTGTTCAGGTAGGTGGACATGTTCTCCAGGCTTCTCAAAATCAGTGCGAGCTGCCCTTCTCCCTCATCCTCCACAATCATGTTGTGCAAAATTACATAACAAGTCATGACCTGCCATAGGACCTCCGGATCCCACATCATTGCGGCTCCACGGAATATGCCCCAACGAGCTTGCAACACACCAAATGCCCTCTCGACATCTTTCCTAACAGCCTCCTGTGCAGCTGTAAATCCACATTTTTTGGGACCAGTGGGATTACTGATAGTCTTCACAAAAGCCGCCCACTGAGGATATATACCATCTGCAAGATAGTATCTGAAAGGATCGAGTAGGTTGACTAGAGGGGGGGTGAATAGGCAACTACAAATTTTCTTTTTCTTTTGATACAAATTTGGGAATTGCTCAAATATAAGTTCTCTAGATATGCAACTAGGTGAACAATCCTATATGATGAGCAATTAACAAGCTAGCAAGATATACTACACAATATAAGCTAGCAATACAAGTAAAGGAAAGTTAAGAGATAACCACACGGTGACGCGGAGATGTTCTACCGAAGTTCACTTCCCAATGGAAGCTACGTCTCCGTTTGAGCGGTGCGGAGTCACAAAGTGAACTCCGAATAGCCTTGATATGGCACACCGTATCTCCCTCGTGTTATCCTCCGATGAGGAGATCCACGAGCCACTATATGATGCCCTCGAGGTCGGCAACAAACCTTTACAAGGATGAGGCACACTCCACAACCGAATTGGAGGCTCTCACCAAATTCCCGCGGCTCCCAAAGCCACAAGAATCACAAGGCCGGGGCACGACTCCACAACTCAATTGGAGGCTCCCGGCTTTTCCCCGCGGCTCCCAAAGCCACGAAGAACACAACTTCCGTCTAGGGTTCAACGAACCCAAGAGGTAACAAGATCCGCTAAGGATTAGTGGGGGGAATCGAAATTGCTTTGGTGGAAGTGTAGATCAAGACCTCCTCCGTCACTCCTCAAAGTATGAAGGTGTTTAGACCGATGGAGTGGGAGATCTTGAAGGTTGAAGCTTTGTAACAATGGTGGAGAGAGATTTTCAAAGCCAAGCTTCTTTGGAGAAGAAGACTAGTATATATAGCTCCACACAATAATATGGCCGTTGGCCAGTTTTCTGCAGACGCGCGGTACTACCGGTCCAAATGGACCGGTACTACCGAACGGCAGAGAACAGCAGTCAACAGGCATATTTTGACCAGGCGACGCGCGCGCCCGGTACTACCGGAGTTTCGGCCGTACTACCGGGGCCGCACGGTCGGTACTACCGGAATTATTTCCGGTACTACCGCGTAAGATTTTCCCAGAATCAGTACCGATTTGGCGTTCGCCGGTACCTGGCTCGGTACCAAGTCCGGTAGTACCGAGCGAGCTCGGTACTACCGGGCCATTTCATCCGGTACTACCGGAGCCAGGAAATGTGTGCCAAACAGAGTATTTTCCAGGGAATGGGATGGCTGTGGTGTGCATATTTGGTTTGTGCAAAACATGTAGACAAGATTGATTCCGCCCAAACCTCCACACCGGATCCCCCTCTTGATAGTACGGTTTTCCTATAAAGTAAAACCTAGGAAAACTACAACTTCTCGCTTGACGCTTGTAGAGGAGAAATCCCACCATCATGTGTGAAAATATAAGATGTACCTGTAAGTCTTTTAGCACACAATTAGTCCGCTAATTGTGTTGTCAACAAACATCAAAACATATAGGGATAGAAATGTCCTTTCAATCTCCCCCTTTTTGGTGTTTGATGACAACACAATGTTTAGCGACAAAAGATTTGCAAAAGACAAGCGGGCTCCCCCTGAATGTGTGCATTATTTGTAATTTGCGTTTGAATGCAAAACACACCATATTCATGTGGGATGAGCACCCCTTATATTTTACAAACCTAGCAAGTTTAACTAAATAGGCATATGAGAAATAACTTGCCAAACATGTAAGACATAACCAAGGATAGATAGCTAAATAAGTCTATTACATAGCACCACATAGTCTTAAACAAATAGGTTCATGCATGTCTTACACCATGCGCAACGAAGTTGATAAACCAAATAAGCAACGAAGTTCATAAACCAACTAAGATGGAACACAAGCGGTAACGAATCAAAGCAAGAGCAAGCTTGTGTCCCTCCCATGCAAATCCCATCGATAAATCCTACTAGAACACATTCTCCCCCTTTGTCATCGAAATGCCAAAAAGGGAGAAGCGCGATGCTAAGAAACGTCCCATGGAGAGTCACTCTCCACCCATGCCGCGGTGGACAGGAGTACGAGCCGGATCTTCAGTCGCGGGGGCGTCTTCTTCACTCCAATAACCATGCGCGGAGATCCACTCTTCCTTGGGGGTGATGACCAAGTCACTAGGTTGTTCGGGAGAGTGTTCAATGTCCCACTTCTCATCATTGCTTTCTGTCTCATGGCAGCCTTCTTGTGAAAGACATGAGCCTCATACATGCGGTCTTGAAGGTCCAACTTGAAGCAAAACGCTCTCTTGGCCTTGATCTGAAATTTCTTGAACCATGAAGGTTCATCATCAAGAGGCGGTGCACTAGAACTAGCCCCAATCTCTGGAGCACCTGAAGGAGCACTAGTTGAGCCTCTAGCAGTTTTGGGGCCCTTTCTGTCCTTGGGAAGAGTGTGAGCCTTCTTGTTGAGTTGTTTGACATTGTGCTTGATAACGGGCGAACCATCCTTCAAAAGGTCTTCACCGGTCTTTGCACCCCATTTGTCACAGATGAGGGCCATGATAAATGGTGCATAAATAGGAACTCGCTTGTCAATAACATTCAGCCACATCTCTTGATAAATGAAATCCATGACATCAAGTTTCCTCCCTTTTCCTTGATTGGTCTTTGAATTTGCCATGAGATCAATGGTGTAAGAGTGCACTTGGTCCCAATTCCCAATCCGAGGAGCAAGACACTCACGATAGATGCGGTGCAGAATCTCAAAAGGTTGAATGAGGTCCTCGGTTTGACCCGGAATACCACCTGCCATAGTAATGGGAGCAAGCAACTCCTTGCCACCGGATTCATCATTTGAGTGGCATCTCCACCCACAAGGGGACCTTGGACCTCCATCACGATAACCACCCAAAATAGCCCCAAAATCATTCATTGTGGCTTCAAGCATTGTGTCTTTGGTCATCCATTTGAGGGTCCGAGCATTGTCATTGCCAAAGTGAACGGTTGAATAGAATTGAAGAATATAGTACTCAATGTATGGATGGTTGAAGGTCATAATGTCAAGGAGACCAAATTCTCCACACATAGCAAGAGCTTCAGCAAAGTAGGATCTAAGCTTATCCTTCTTCATGTGTTCAAGGTCAATGGAGTGTTGAATGACCACTTTGTGTTTGTTTGTTGAACCCAAGTAGACTTCTTGATAAACCCGTTCTTGCTCATTGGTGTGGAAGTGAGGGTTTCTCACACTAGGGAACCTCTTCTTGTCATAAGGATTGATCTCTCGATAAGCCCGATACTCATGAAGACGAAGTTTGGTGAATGGCTTTGGAGTGGCTTGCTTTTGAACGGGCTGACGGCCTTGAGTTCTAGCTGTGGATCTTCTTGGCAATACCTCTTCGGACTGTTCTTCAGATTCTTCTTGAATTTCATCTTCATCTGACTCAATGATTCTAGGCCTCTTATCTTTACGACCGTAAACCTCATGACCACCACGGCTACCTGTGAAATAGCATACATAGGTGCAGAGGGAACAGGGGTAAGTGCACAAGTTCATGAATTTGTGAAAACAAACCAGTTGCTAAGTGTAGAATAAGTCGAAAAATGCCAGGTTCCGGTAGTACCGGTGGAAAACCGCCGGTAGTACCGGCCGCGGTACAGGACGGTTTTGACCATGGGGAAAACGCGAATCCGTGACAAATCGACAAAATGGCTACACAGAGTAACTAGCTAGTGCTATCCCAGACCATAAGGAGTCTCCCCCCACGAATTTAACCAACAATAAGTGGAGCTACCGGTGATTTGCCCTAGCACATTTTAGGTTTCAATAGAGACCAAAAAGGAGCATGAGAGGGGAAAATACCGGAGGCCATCGGAGGGGAGGGGAGTGGGAACAACTCCCACGGAGCAGATCCGGCCGGGGACGGCAGGGGAGAGGCACCCGAGGCGGCGGTGCACCGGAGCTGAAGGAGAGGCGGCGGAGGAGAGAGAGCGAGTGGGGGTGCGGTTTGGGGAAGATGAGTTCTTCCCCGAGCCGCACCCGTATATGGCTCTCCTCCGCACGCCCGGTAGTACCGGCCGCGAGCCCGGTAGTACCGGCCGCGAGGGAAATTGCAGTTTCGAAACCAGCAACTTCCCAGGCGTCGGTAGTACCGGACTGTGGTACCCGGTAGTACCGGGACCTGGAATTTCAGAGGGTTTTTAGAGAATTTTAAAAATGAACTTGTGCAGGGAATTTCAGAGGGTTTTATGAGATGAGATTTTGGCATAGGTTAAGATAAGTCACTGTAGGTAGTGAAGAAACACTTGGAGTTGCAAGACACAACAAGGAAAACCCAACATCCAAGAGTTTCTTCAAAAGATAGAGCAAGGTCTAAAAATACCCAAATAATTCAATTAACACCAACTCCTCAAGAAAAGAGGAGGGCGGTGGCCGTGGCCACCATGTTTGAGTATGTATGACTTGTAGCCGCGAAGATATATCTTGGGCTCAAAATCACAACTCATCTTTGAAGCACATTTTAGTCACACGAGTGACAATTATGCGAGATTTGTCTATTTGCGCATAATGGGGGGAGTGATGACTCATGAATTGAGCTACACTCCCCCTATGTCCATGCCTACATCCAAACCAAATAACTATTGTCTAATATGGGTAGGTATGCAAGAAGTCCACTAAATCCAATTGCTTATGTCCACCACATTAAGTTCTCCTCTCAACTCCTTGAATCTTGCTTCACCAAGAGGCTTTGTGAACATATCGGCGAGTTGAAGCTTGGTGTTGACATACTTGATTGCAATATCACCCTTCTCAACATGATCTCGAATAAAATGATACCGGATCTCAATATGCTTGGTCTTCCCATGAAGAACCGGATTGTGAGCAATTTTGATGGCACTTTCATTATCACATAAAAGAGGCACTTTGTCACAAATGACACCATAATCCTTTAAAGTTTGCCTCATCCATAATAGTTGTGCACAACAACTTCCGGCGGCAATGTATTCGGCTTCGGTGGAGGACGAGGCCACACAATTTTGCTTCTTAGAAGACCAACTCACAAGGGACCTACCAAGGAATTGGCAAGTACCCGAAGTTGATTTTCTATCCATTTTGCAACCCGCCCAATCCGCATCCGAATAACCTACAAGATCAAAGCTTGTGCCTTGGGGATACCAAAGACCAAAGTTAGGAGTATCCATCAAGTATCTTAGAATCCTTTTAACCGCGGTTTCATGACTTTCCCTAGGACTTGATTGGAATCTTGCACACATACCCACACTAAACATAATATCCGGTCTAGATGCACAAAGGTAAAGCAAAGATCCAATCATAGAACGATAAAGCTTTTGATCAACTTCCTTACCATCCGGATCTAAGTGAAGATCCGCCTTGGAGTCCATGGGAAACTTATATGGCTTGGCATTGTTCATGTCAAATTTCTTGAGCATGTCCTTAATATACTTGGCTTGACATAAGAATGTTCCTTCTCGAAATTGGTGGATTTCAAAGCCAAGAAAATAATTCAACTTTCCCATCATGGACATCTCAAATTCCTTGGTCATTAGCTTGCCAAATTGATCACTAAATTCACGGTTAGTGGAACCAAAGATAATATCATCAACATATATTTGGCATACGAAAAAATCTCCATTTACCCTTTTTGTAAAAAGAGTGGGATCTATTCAAAGCCACGGTCTACTAAGAACTCCTTGAGATGATCATACCAAGCACGTGGAGCTTGCTTGAGCCCATAAAGAGCCTTATGTAGTAAGTAGACGTGGTTAGGAAATTTAGGGTCTTCGAAACCCGGAGGTTGTTTAACATACACCAACTCATTTAGTGGACCATTTAAGAAAGCACTTTTAACATCCATTTGATATAAGACAATATTATGAGTAGATGCATAAGCAATTAGTAAGCGAATGGATTCAAGTCTAGCAACGGGGGCATAGGTTTCACCGTAGTCGACTCCTTCGATTTGGGTGTAGCCTTGTGCAACCAATCTTGCTTTGTTGCGGATGACTTGACCATGTGAGTCTTGCTTGTTCTTAAATATCCACTTGGTTCCAATGACATTATGGCATGTGTCTTTGGGTTTTTCAACTAATGACCATACTTTGTTGCGCTCGAAGTTGTTCAACTCTTCATGCATAGCCGCAACCCAATCCATATCTTCAAGAGCATCATATACCTTGAGAGGTTCTAAGCTAGACAAACAAGAGACATGACCACAAAAGTTAGATAATTGTTTGCGTGTGGACACACCCCTGAATGCTCCCAAGGATATTTTCTTTGAAGTGGGAAAGATGATCCAATTTTGATGCACGCCGGATGACCCGGCGTTCCATGGCTTGACCAATTGTTTCACCAACACAAATATCTTCATCATTGCCTTCATCTTGCTCATGGTCAACCCGAAGTGGAGTTCTTGGAGTTGTGGGTTCATTATGTTCTCGTTCACCACTAGAGTTGGGTGGGTCTTGACCATCTTCTTGATCATTTGAATGAATATCATGTTCTTGTTCTTGGATAGTTTCTTGATCAACTATTGAGGTGGATGGCTCAACTTGAGTAGAACTTGTTCCTTCTTCTTGAGTATCATCAATAGGTCCTTCAATAGGAATTAGTTCTCCAATCCCCATAGTTCTTATGGCTTGAGATGGAGCATCATCACCTACATCATCATGATCAATATGCTCCACTTGGGAGCCATTATCCTCGACAAACTCCACGTTCATAGATTCTTCAACACACCCGGTGGATATGTTGTAGACCCTATAAGCATGAGACTTTGCGGCATATCCAACAAGTATACCATCAAAAGATCTAGATTCAAATTTAGCAATTTTGCAACCTTTAATGTAAACATGGCATTTGCAACCAAAGACTCGAAAGTAAGATACATTTGGCTTTTTACCGGTGAGGAGTTCATATGGTGTCTTTTCCATGAGAGGACGGAAGAAGAGCCGGTTTGAGTAGTGACAAGCGGTGTTGATGGCTTCGGCCCAAAAGTTGTATGGGGAATGAAATTCGGCCATCATAGTTCTTGCCATATCAATAAGAGTGCGGTTCTTCCTTTCGGCGACACCATTTTGTTGGGGAGTATATGCAGCGGAATATTGGTGTTGAATGCCCTCCCCACTTAGGAAATCATCCATAGTGTAATTCTTGAACTCCGTACCATTGTCACTTCTAATTGCCAAAATCTTGGAGTCATATTGGCGTTGAACTAGGGTTGCAAAGTCAATGAATATCTTTTGAGTTTCACTCTTCTTCTTGATGTAGAAAGTCCAACAATATCTTGAATAATCATCCACAATCACCAAACAATATTTCTTGCCACCAAGACTATCATATGTGGGAGGCCCAAAGAGATCCATATGAAGGAGCTCCAAAGGCCTCTTAGTGGAGATAATGGTCTTCTTGGGGTGATTCTTTTCATGCATCTTTCCGGCTATGCAAGCACTACAAGGACGATCTTTGGAAAAATTAACATCGGTTAGTCCTACCACGTGTCCACCCTTTACAAGAGTTTGTAAATTTCTCATACCGACATGGCCTAGCCGGCGATGCCAAAGCCAACCCTTGTCGGATTTAGCCATTAGACACGTGGCAATTTGAGTGGTCTCTTTCGAGAAATCGACCACATACAAACCGTTCTCACGAAATCCAACAAAGGCTACTTTAAGAGATTTTGTGAAAAGGATGGTCACGTGGTATTTATTAAAGATAACGGTGTAACCGGCATCGCATAATTGACCAACGGAAAGTAGATTATATGAAAGGGATTCAACAAGGAGGACCTTCTCAATTGATAACTCCGGTGTGATCACCACCTTGCCATATCCCAATACCTTAAGTCTTGTATTGTTCCCAATGGTGACATGAGAGTGAGAGTAATTGTTTCAATAAGCCCTTTACTACTTCTTTGCTTCCGGTCATGTGAGATGAACACCCACTATCAATGAGCCATGAAGATCCACCGGAAGAAAAGCCCTACAATAAATCAAGTCTTTGATTTAGGTACCCATTTTGGAATGGGTCCTCTTTTGTTAGTCACAAGGGTCTTTGGAACCCAAATAGCATAGTGATAATCATCTCCATATGAGGTACCAACATATTTAGCAAAAACATAACCATTTCTAGATTTCATAAGCACATATGAGGGGTTATATTTTCCGGCAAAGTCATTGTGAGTGGCATTGCCCCTTGTGGCTTACCACCCACAATGGGTTCAACATTCTTCTTGCCCAACTCCCCCTCCTTCACAAAAATAATATCTTTTGAAGGGGAGGTAGGCATTTCTTCTTGTTTGCCTTCTTGGACTTGGGAGCAAACCCAAGCCCTTCCTTGCCAACCACTCCCTTTTGATTGGTCAAAAGATCATTGAGGTTCTTTTCCCCTTGGATGCAAGTGGCTAGACCCTTTTCAAGTTGGGCCTTCAACCTAGTGTTCTCCTCCATGAGAGATGCTTTAAGACATAAGGGTTAGTAGCACAAGCATTGGCATCTTTATCATTATGAGGAGTGGTGAAGCTAGCATATATAAATTGAGCTTGTAATTTAGCATATGACCCCTTGAGCTTGGTGAGCTCACTTGAGGTCACCTTGTGGGTTTCCCTAAGTTGCTCAAAATTCTCAAGGAGTTTGTTATGACTCTCTACAAGCTCATCATTTTTAATTTTTAGATCACTAGCAACTTGAATAGAGGTTTCACGGGTTTCTTTTGCCTTGGATAAATCCTTGGCTTGGGTCTCCTCAAGTTGCTCCCGGAACACTTGTTCCTCAACAAGTTGCTCTTCTAGCTCACCAATTTTATCGGCATGATCACGTGCATGCCCCTCAAGCTCATAAATCCTATTCTCCTTTCCTCAAGGAGGTGTTTGGCTTCTCCATATTGGTACATGAGAGCCTCAACCATTTTCTTGGTTGGACCTTGGAGCTTGTTTATAAAGGGGTAATTGTATCCTCTTTCTCCTCATTTTTCCCTACATCCTCAACACAATCCAAGAGAGATGGTTTAGAGGAGATAGTAATTTTAGGTGGGGAATTCACCTTGGTTTCCTTGGCCATGAGGCACATAGGCTTGGAGATCTTGTTGTCATTTGGAGCGGTGAAGAGGGGTGCCAATGAAGGAGGAAGGTTGCCCATTGCAAGAGCCGCCATCCCCACTTCCTCACTTGTATCATCATCCTCCTCTTCGCCACCGGACTCATACTCTTCTTCATGTGTTGCGGTGACAAGAGCCTTTTGAGGTTCTCTCTTGATGAGGTACTTGATGGGCTTGGTGAAGAACTTCTTCTTCTTTAAGATGAGTTGGCCTCCAAAATCTTCTCTTCTCTCATAGGGGCAATCCTTCACAAGGTGATTGTCCTTTCCACAATTAAAGCACATTCTTTTCATTTGTGGGGAGAAGTTGCTTCTAGGGGAGAAGTTGCTCTTGATATTCTTTTTGTTCCAATACTTGGTGGCGGCAAGAGCAAGCACCTCATTGAGTTCTCCCACAAAATCTTCTTCATGATGACCACTTGTGCTTTCTTCATATCTTGGATGTTCTTCCACATGAGCCTTCAAGGCAAGAGTCTTTGGCCACGGATTTGGTTGAAAGACTTGGATGTGGACTTCAATGTATCATAGGTGACAAATTGAGCCAAGATGTCATTGGGAGTCATTGTTGTGTAATCCGCTCTTGCATGGAGGTTCATCACCATAGTTTCACTATATGGCATAATTGCTTGAAGGAACTTGGCCTTGACCCATTCATCATCCATATCTTTCTTTCCATTTTCCCTACATGTCACCACAAGCTTGTAGAGTCTTCGGTAAAGTTCGGTCGGAGTCTCTTCGTCTAGCATGATGAAGTTGTCAACTTGATGTTGAAGGACGGCCATTGGAGCGTTGAATGCCCTCATTTCCTTCATACACGGTTTCAAGATAGAGCCAAGCCTCATTGCAAGTTTTGAGATTCCGCACATGATCTTCATCATTTGCGGTCATAGCACTCTCAAGAATGTACTTGGCATTTGCATCAAGTTGCTCATCAATCTCTTCTTGCTTGGTCAAGTTGTTGGGATCAACCGGGTTGAAACCATGTAGAACCACCCTCCAAAGATGCACCGATGAGCTGCGAAAATAAGACTCCATAGATTTCTTCCAAGTGAAATAACGAGTATTATCAAGCTTAGGAGGTGGCCTACTTAGGTTGGTTACATGAGGTTGAGTGAGTGGAACTTGAGTGAGATATGAAGTAGGTGGAGCAACGTTGTGAGAAGGCTTCTCAATAGGTTTATCATTTTTTCCTTTCACTAGCTCCCTTAATAGGGCTAGCGGTTGATGAGGAGCCATTTTGATTAGATACCCGAGTATACACCTCATCCACCATTTTGCCTTTCATGAACCCAAAAAGTTCAATCATGGACTTCATGGTGATTGGGGCATCACCCTCGGGAGGGATTATTCCCGCTTCGATTAGTTCTTTGTCAAGTTGTTCTCTATCAAATTTTTCTTGTTCCTTAGCAAGTCTTGACTCCTCATCTTTAGCACGTTGTACATCCTCCGCACTAGCCATCCTCCTCTTTAGGCGATTAAGCCCTTAATAAAGAGACCTTGCTCTGATACCAATTGAAAGGATCGAGTAGGTTGACTAGAGGGGGGGGGGTGAATAGGCAACTACAAATTTTCTTTTTCTTTTGATACAAATTTGGGAATTGCTCAAATATAAGTTCTCTAGATATGCAACTAGGTGAACAATCCTATATGATGAGCAATTAACAAGCTAGCAAGATATACTACACAATATAAGCTAGCAATACAAGTAAAGGAAAGTTAAGAGATAACCACACGGTGACGCGGAGATGTTCTACCGAAGTTCACTTCCCAATGGAAGCTACGTCTCCGTTGGAGCGGTGCGGAGTCACAAAGTGAACTCCGAATAGCCTTGATATGGCACACCGTATCTCCCTCGTGTTATCCTCCGATGAGGAGATCCACGAGCCACTATATGATGCCCTCGAGGTCGGCAACAAACCTTTACAAGGATGAGGCACACTCCACAACCGAATTGGAGGCTCTCACCAAATTCCCGCGGCTCCCAAAGCCACAAGAATCACAAGGCCGGGGCATGACTCCACAACTCAATTGGAGGCTCCGGCTTTTCCCCGCGGCTCCCAAAGCCACGAAGAACACAACTTCCGTCTAGGGTTCAACGAACCCAAGAGGTAACAAGATCCGCTAAGGATTAGTGGGGGGAATCGAAATTGCTTTGGTGGAAGTGTAGATCAAGACCTCCTCCGTCACTCCTCAAAGTATGAAGGTGTTTAGACCGATGGAGTGGGAGATCTTGAAGGTTGAAGCTTTGTAACAATGGTGGAGAGAGATTTTCAAAGCCTAGCTTCTTTGGAGAAGAAGCTAGTATATATAGCTCCACACAATAATATGGCCGTTGGCCAGTTTTCTACAGACGCGCGGTACTACCGGTCCAAATGGACCGGTACTACCGAACGGCAGAGAACAGCAGTCAACAGGCATATTTTGACCAGGGACGCGCGCGACCGGTACTACCGGAGTTTCGGCCGGTACTACCGGGGCCCGCACGGTCGGTACTACCGGAATTATTTCCGGTACTACCGCTTAAGATTTTCCCAGAGTCAGTACCGATTTGGCGTTCGCCGGTACCTGGCTCGGTAGGCCATTTCATCCGGTACTACCGGAGCCAGGAAATGTGTGCCAAACAGAGTATTTTCCAGGGAATGGGATGGCTGTGGTGTGCATATTTGGTTTGTGCAAAACATGTAGACAAGATTGATTCCGCCCAAACCTCCACACCGGATCCCCCTCTTGATAGTACGGTTTTCCTATAAAGTAAAACCTAGGAAAACTACAACTTCTCGCTTGACGCTTGTAGAGGAGAAATCCCACCATCATGTGTGAAAATATAAGATGTACCTGTAAGTCTTTTAGCACACAATTAGTCCGCTAATTGTGTTGTCAACAAACATCAAAACATATAGGGATAGAAATGTCCTTTCAGTATCCCATGGTGTAGTCGTGTCCGTTGACGGTGTAGTTGCATGGTGGAGCTTCCCCATCACAGAGCCTCTTGAACAGGGGAGAGCGCTGAAGCACATTGATGTCGTTGTGAGAACCGGCATGCCAAAAAAAGCATGCCAAATCCACAAGTCTTGAGATGCCACAGCTTCAAGTAGAATAGTGGCCTCCTTGCTGTGACCTTGGTACTGCCCACGCAATCCCGTTGGACAGTTTTTCCATTGCCAATGCATGCAATCTACTGAACCTAGCATACCAGGAAATCCTCTTGCTTCTCCTAGGGCCAATAGCCTTGCGGTATCCTCAGCATTAGGTTCTCTCAGATATTTTGGCTCAAACACCTTCACGACGGCATATGCAAAGTGCTCCATAGCCTCGATGCATGTACTCTCTCCCATCCGGACATACTCATCTATGGCATCCGCGGCTTTTCCATACGCAAGCATTCTCAAAGCAGCGGTGCATTTCTGCATAGGAGAGATGGATAGTTTTCCGCAGCAATCATACTTCAACTTGAAATAATCATCATACTTTGTTACTTTCTCTTGTATGTGCTCGAATAGTCTTGAGCTCATCCGGAACCGGCGTCGGAAAAACCCCTCATGAAAGACCGGCTTCGGACGCTTGAAGTAATCGTCATAGAGATCTCGAGCGCCTTTGAGCCTGTCACGGTCCACGGTGATCCACCCCTTAATTGATCCCTTGAAGTTGAGAACATGCTCCTCCTTCTTCTCCATTTCCTCTTGAATGCTCATCATGGACATGGCGGCCTCCTCGTCTCCGTCGTCAAACATCTCTTCATCACTGGACCCGTCGATGAACTCCTTGTAAACCAACTCATCCATGGCCGAGTAATCATACTCGTCGGACGAAGAATCCATGGCTACATGCATGAACACTTAATCAAAATCCGGTGCCGGCATTTACACAAACACTATGAGAGCGAGGTGGAGGTCGGGCGATGCTAAACGTACCGGGAGCGGACCTCCGGCGACGGGCTCCGGCGACCGCAGAGGACCTGGCCGCGGACGCTGTGACTTGGGGGCGGCGGCGGCGGTCAGTCGCCGGCGGCGGAGCAGAGTGGTGCGGCCAAACTGGACAGAGCGGAGGAGGAAGAGGAAGAAGCAAGGTTTCCGTCCGATTTAAGGGAAAAATTGGGTAGGCCCGCATTGCCAGGTCCGACGTGGCGGACGCGTCCGGGCGGCCCCAAACCCGCCCTACATATGGGCTGGCTTTGGGGTGTGCCGGACTGCCCGGACGTTTGGGCTGACCATAGGGGGTGCGGTTGGGTGGAGGTTTTTGGGCCAAAAGCTGTCCGGGCTGTCCGCCCGAGCGTTTGGGGTGGATTTGGGGGCTCCGCTTGGAGATGCTCTTAGCCTTCTTATTGTGTCCTTCCCAGTGGCGGATCTAGGATTGGAACAACGGGGGTGCCAAGCTTAAAATTTTTGGTTAAAAAACATCATAAATTTGGCACATAAGTTTAAACTTTGCAAAATGACATAGAATTAACGTAAATCAGCCTTAATATCTTATACCAAAATAGTACCAAATTACACAAAGTTCTAATAAGATCTTATGCCAATAAAAGATAAGAAAAACAGCCACAGTTACCAAATATCAACCTTACACTACTCTGCGTGTTTTTGCTGCCATTAAAAGCTTGGTAACATGATCATCCTTCACTTGAAGATCTCCTTCTGAATATATGTGACCAAACAATCATTTAACAATTGGATTTGAACCAAGATTTTGTAAGTCTGAATCTATCGTCATTTCTCATATATTGGATTCGAATTATTTGAATTCTGAATTGGGACCGGGGATGGTGTCGGAGTCACATCGGCAGTAGCCAAGACCACAACATTAACCTCTGGCTCCATTGGAGGCTGAACTGAAGCTTAACTGAACTCTGAATTTTTTGTCGTCCAATCACAATTTCACGGAGGAAATTCAGTTACTGCTAGCTGCTACTACCTGTCGATGTTGGTCTGACAGAGATGAAGCAGCTCGCTAGCTCGGAGACAAGCTTCCTGTCGCCGGTCCGCCGGTCGATTGGTCGCGGATGCTGGACAGACCACCGGTCGCCTACCCGCTGCACACCCGGCCCCGCTGCACACCCGGCCCCGCTGTCGTGGGTCACCGGCTCACCGCGCACCTGGTCGCTAGTCACCGGCTCTCTCCGCTGCGGCGTTGCCGGCCCGCGGCGCTGCCCGCTGGGCGCTTGAAGCTTGGTCCGCCGCCGGCCGCCATCGATTTATGTTTGGGTGTCGAGTGCAATTACGGTCGATACTGGCCCTGGAGGCTGGAGCGAGCGATGGGAGCTGGTGAGATGTAAATGGGCTTGTTGGGCTGGAGTGAGCGATGTGAGGATTAGATGGCTGCTCTTCCTCACAAGTTTTGACCACGCAGTGCATTTTATCACTACTCTACGTGTATACAATTGATCTGAATGTCTGAATACTAGTAGCTAAACAAAATTCTGCATTTTTGGAGGGGTGCCATGGCACCCCCACTGGATCCGCCACTGGTCCTTCCTCAATGCGAGGAGAACCCGGGCCGAGGAAGGGAAGCTCACACACAAAGCAATGTTGTCTTCGAGAAGCCTTTGACTAAACTGGGAAAGCTAGCAGAAGCATAGACCGGACTTGCAAGTGTTGACTTGAGTCCATCGAATTAAATCTAATGGTGGTAGCTGGACAGCCACCAATCCTCATCACATACCTGCATTAAACGTGTGGTAGTAGCATGCCGGTAAATCGGACTTCGGGAGCAAGTTGTATGTATGTGTGGCCTCCAATATATTTTTTCGAAATGGGGGGTCCGATCCTCTGCATCGAGTGATGCATACGAATTTTTATTGCCAAATTATTATTCAAGTGTATAGTGCTTAAATCTCAACGATCACATAAGGTTGAGACATGTATCAATTATCGAAAAAACAACATAATGCAACTAGTGTAGACATGTAGTCGACTTGACTGCTCTGTAAATCGATGTGCAACGTGACCGTGTCATCCACCTAACCGCCACGTACCCGGGGGCGTAAGGAGGATCTACTATTTCTTCTTAAAGTAATGCGGGTAGGGGAAGCCCCTACAACGATTTTTTAATAATAACAATCCAAATCTGCGTCCTGGAGGATTTGAATTTGGGTGGCTTTGTGTTGTTTCGTGAGTCGGGCTCACTTCTTAAAGAGGGTCTACTCTACTAAGACGTACTCCTGTCCCAAAATATAAGACAGCCCTTAAAATATGTAGAACTTCATATGGTTGAGACATGTATCAACCATAAAAAAACATAATGCAACTACTGTAGTTAGTGGCGTATCCAGTGGGGGTGCCATGGGTATGTAGAACTTCATTTAGGTAACCAAATATTGCTAATTGCTACAAGTATTTAGACTAATTGTTCTAACTGTTGCTAAATGCTAAGTATACTAGGGAATTTTTTAGGTTGGCACCCCCACCAGTTTCATCCTACATCCGCCACGTAGTCGACTTGACTGCTCTGTAAATCGATGTGCAATGTGACCGTGTCATCCACCTAACCGCCACGTACCCGGGGGCGCAAGGAGGATCTACTATTTTTTCTTAAAGTAATGCGGGTAGGGAAAGCCCCTACAACGTTTTTCTAATAATAACAGTCCAAATATGCGTCCGGGAGGATTTGAATTTGGGTGGCTTTGTGTTGTTTCGTGAGTCGGGCTCACTTCTTAAGGAGGGTCTAGTCTACTAAGACGTACTCCCGTCCCAAAATATAAGACATCCTTAAATTATGCTGCTCAAGGACGAACAATTTTGACCACGATTTGGACTTATAATATGTAAAAATTAGTATAATGATATATCAAATAAAATAATTTTGCAAGACGAATTCAACAGTAACATTTATACATTTTCATTCCATATAACCTAGTATATATAAACGGTCAAAATCGAGCATGAAAGACCAGCACAACCCTTATATTTTGAGACGGAAGGGATAGTATATGCTACCTTGATCAACGTGTGGCTGGCCGGCAATAGATTGGATCTCCTAACTAATTCCTGCATTTATCTCCATTAAGTTGATTTATTGGGAGGGCCTGGACACCTTTCATCTTTGCACGCCAGGGCCTGGACACTTGAACGAAATGAAATGGGCCTCTCTTCAATCATCTGCACCTACTACTGTTTAGCTTGTCTGTCACCAATCTCATTCTTACCCCACGATGTACCTCAATGCATGAGAGTCACACACCAGGAGGCTCCGTACATACACCAAGGATGGGCTGCGTTAGGTTTCACTATTCCATTAAAAACTGGCTGATCTTAACATGATTGGATTGAACTGGATGGGCTGCGTTAGACTAGCCACAATGGTGGTATGGGCTGCGTTAGGTTTCACTATTCCATTAAAAACTGGCTGATCTTAAGTGCTTAACATGATTGGATTGAACTGGATGGGCTGCGTTAGACTAGCTACAATGGTGGTATGGGCTGCGTTAGGTTTCACTATTCCATCAAAAACTGGCTGATCTTAAGTGCTTAACATGATTGGATTGAACTGGATGGGCTGCGTTAGACTAGCCACAATAGTGGTATCATAGGTGGTATCATGTATGCCATGTTGGCAAAAAGATGACGTGGCACTGCAATTAATGATGAGAGATGTGATAGTGGTATCATAGGTAGATACCGTAACATAACGGATTCCAATGCAATATGAGTCTACAACCTAATAAATGCACTATTATATGATACCACACATATGTTACTACCCATTGTGGTGGTAGTAACATAGACTAGTATCATGTGTATGATACTAGTATATGATACTCCCCATTGTGACTAGTCTTAGGACGTACAAAACATTGCTTTCTTTGTGCTTGTAAGTTGTAATCATGCATCATAGGAAATAAACAATGACGAGGTCTTTGGAAATGATCAAACCTCTAAAGTTATGCAAGGTTAACGCGGCATTGGGCTGCACGAGACCGTATCCCATTATGTCTGTTTGAATAAACCCACACAAACCTTGGAAGTTTTACTACTACAGTAGTTAAATGGCTCTGCGTTCTTACTTCTTACTATTACGGACGACAATGCAACTAAATGTGCCTCGTTTAAAAAAATGCAAGTAAATGAATCAAACATATGATACTACATGATAAGTCAAGGAAACCGTGTCCTCTCATGAAATGAATTGTTCAAATGAAATAAATAGATTCCTAGAGATTGCAGCGCTTGTAAACACAATTATGAAATAACAAAAAATACTTTGTCACGCCGACATACTACATATGTATGTATCATATCACAAGTTCTTAGATCCAAACTGGAAACATGACTTGGAAAACAAAAATATATGTTCAGCATTGATCTTGTCAATCACCCAAATTTAGATCTCCGTTTGAATTAACTGCTATCCATAATATATATGGCCAGTATGGTGCCCGTGACTTGCTATGGAATAAAAATATATGTGCAAATGAAATACATGTTTATTTAACAGCAAAAGAAGCACAACCGGTTCTACGATTTTGAAAATTTCTTCGTTCTTCTGAGCGAGCGAGCCTATCCTTCCAAAGCCTAGCTACCTTGCAAAAATCTTTTGTTTTACATTTCCGGTGATAGTAGAATAAATTAGTTCTTGTCGGGATGATGCAAGGACGGAAAACATCTGAAATAATATGTGTAGAAAGGTAAAATAGAAATAAAAAAGTAAAAATCATACTCAAATCTTAAAAAGTAAGTGTGTTCACATAAGATCCAATAAATTAACAAATCAGATTACAAATGCTGAATCATTTGATCGATCTCGGTGAAAACTGCCCTAAGGTCGAAGACCAAATTTCCGTTAAGCGTTTTAAGACTGCTGAACTGAAGCAATCTATAGCCTTCACTGAAAAAAATTAGTTTTAACAGTTGCATGGTTTAAATACAAATGATTTACATAATTTGACTATAGTTTTCTATTACACTTAATATAATTGATCAATTTAGATTATACCTAAATGCTTAAGGTGAAATATTACTTATTATACAATTTCAGCATTTTCATTGGGGTGTTCAGGTAATAATTTAACATTATTTCCCCATAAAATTTACATTTTTTGTTTCCAACTTTTTGTGCATTGCTTCCTACGAAACGTTTTTATTCAATCCATTATCTCTGTATCCAAGAAGACAAAAATTTGAAAATTTTGCATTGTTTCCTACGAAACGTTTAAAAAAAACACTCGGCAAGCCAAGTATACTCAGAAAATAGATTAAAAACACTGGTGCTCGCAAACCAGCGGGATAGGTGGCTATCACGCCCGCGTCTGACGACCCTGTGATGGAGGCCACTCTTTGCCGAGTGTCTCCCCTAACAGACACTCGGCAAACATTTGTTATTTTACCCGTCGTTTTTCGCTCGCGGAAAATTTGCTTTCCTCACATATGTTTTCCAAGTGTCTAGGTAGTGACACTGGGAAAACATCCGTACTTTAGGTATCATGTGACCTCCTCATTTGTTCTATCTAGCTTTGTCTTCTATTTAATAGAAGAGTGGCTGCAAAAATCAATAAATGGCATACTATACCCTATTACAATTCAAGTCAAATGGTGCCGTTGGGGTGCCCATAGAACAAAAAAGATGGAGATGGACAAGGCAAATATGAAGCGCCACCGAAGACATAGAACATAGATGAAAATGAAAGAAGTGAGTCCAACTCACTTGGTTAGGTAAGTGGATGTACAATCCAGCCACCCAGGTTCAAGTTAGTACGGACGCAGATTTAAGTTCTCATTATTTGAAGAAATAAATCCGCTGTAGGGGCTTTGCCTACCACATTCCTTTCAAAAAAAATGATGAAAAATGAAGCGCCACTAAAGCCTAGTTCACCGACACTATAGTTCATACTTTAAGTTCTCGCGTGTGCCTATAATAAGTGATGTTATTTAACACCAAGTACATATCATGCACATGTTGTCAAAAACTCATTACAAATATGGAATCAAGAAATACATATTTGAATGATAAAGACCCAACAAACGAGCTACTTTCAAAATACAAGAGCATACAATTTTAGATTCCGGATCGACTCTAAAACCTCCTGTTATCCCTGCAATTAAGATAGACAATGTGCATGCTCTAGAATTTTGTATTCACCCATACACTTGAAAATAGACAAACATCAAATATATGAATTTTTTGAGATATTTATTAAAAATATATGCTTTATAACTCTCCGCCGAGTTATTTAAAGACACTCAAATGGACCACAATACATGCATATACACTATGATTTATCAGTGTTCCAAAAATTAATGTGTTGGTGCATTCAAATTTTCCTCTTTATTGAATAAAAAATTAAGAAACAATGCAACAAAAGTTTGGCGCTCCCGTGAGCCAAAGATTTGATCATCAAATTATTAGTATACCTTTTTTAGAAATGTATTAGTATGTAATTTAGGTGACATAAGACTAACACTGTAGGTTAATATTCAAACTAGCTCCCCGTGGTTCACAAAAAATGAAGTTTTAAACTAAATCTTTGACATTTGCAGGCTAGCTATATCACGTGATCATGAAACATGAAACGACACAAATCATGATTTCTCACAGCAAAAGTAGTTGAAAAACAATTACCATGCAGCTTACACCATCTCCGCCAGCATCCTCAAATTTTTTCCTGCACACCCCAAAATGTGTCCGCTTTGGGGGTGTTGGACACATGTCCGGCACAATGAAGGGTCGTGCCTCCAACGGTGCCCCCAAATAGACCGGACAAGTGTCGGATTATTTATGAAAATTATTTGTATACCCGGTCAAAAAACATGGCACATGGGCACACGACGTGTGCCTAGCGATAGAGAATCCCCTGAGTGGGTGGCGTGAGGATGAGAGGCCACTCGATACACTCACGAATTTTCTATATGGCCATATTTGTTTCTCTCCGATCGGAAATGGTTGACACATATTATCAAATACGAACGTATCTACATATAAAATACGTTTAGATACATCCGCATGTATACAAATCTGTGTGAATCATTTCCAATCGGAGGGAGAGTAACCCATAAATACTTAACACACCGGCGTGCGTGCGTAGGCACCTAAACTCCTCCAAATGGACCGCTTGTCCGCCTGCGCGCGCTAGGGTAGGTAATATGTAGGCGCGTGGTCGTCCGGACATTGTCTGGTGCCCACGAAGCACTCTCCAAACTTGGAGTTGTCTCGAGGGTGTCGGACCGATGAGAGTGCCGTTGAGGGCTATTTCTATCCAAACCTCCATTGAAACTTTGGGATGCTTTGGAGTGTGCTGATGTTGTTATTTCAACTCAGAAAAGATCATGGACCTCTGTCAGTATGCTCTCCTCGTTGTCGACTGGAATGTTACCTCCCACTGAAAAATATTCCGTCTAAATGAGAAACACTAGAGTTCAAATCCCAGGTTTGACATTGATGTTTCTCATTTAGGCGGAATATTTTTCAGTGGGAGGCGACCATGTGGTGACTTCGTCAATCTCAAGACCCGATCGCCAGGTCAGTCTTTCGGAGGTGCTCATAGGGCTAGGGTGTGCGTGTGTACGTTCATAGGAGTGAGTGCGTGCGCGTGTATGTGAGCGTGTACTGTGTTTCGCAAAAAAAAAAGATCATGAACCTCTATTACAATGTGGTCCAACCTTGTAGTTGCAGGTTGCAGGTAAACCTTGGAAAGGCTCGAGGCTCCCAAAATTAAACTCACTCCTAGCTACGTACGGCCGCATTTATCTTCAACGCGTTGAGCCCTCTCCTCTCCCCTCTCCCTCTCGCGCCGCCCCCGCGCGGCGGCCGGGAGGGCAACCCTAGCCGCCGCCGCCTAGCCCTCCACCTCCCCTTCCTCCACCCTCCCCCGCTGCCACCACGGGCGCGGCCAGGAAAAGCCTGGACGCGGCCGGCGGCGGGGGGGGGGGGGGGGGGGGGGGGACTTCTTCGTCCTCGAGTTTGATGGGCCGGCGCGGGTTGGTGCCGCCGATCTCGGGCGTGGCGCGGCCGTCGGGCGCCACGGCGACGTCGATCTGCTTCGGCGGCGTGGCGGAAGCCGCGGATCTCCGGCCCTCGAGGCGCAGAGCGGCAGATCCGGTGGTCTGGCCCTTGCGGGCGGGCTGCGGGGTGGATCCGGGTACGGTGACGGATCTTGGGTGTGCTCGTCATGCCCGGATCTGGTCATTGCTCGAAGGATCTGAAGGTGTGGATGATGGCCGGTGAGATCCGGGCTCCGCGATCGGAGCCGACGATGGTGCCGCCCGCGGGCGTCGTTTCCTTGTTGAAGGCGTCGTTGCTGTGATTCTCCTACCTCCCGCTCAGTTGTTCCATGGGGAAACCCAAGATCTGGTGCTACCGGATCGGACGATGGCGGCACTTTCGGTGTCGCTTTTCCCTCTTGAGGGCATCGTTTTGGAACACGTGTTGCCTGGAGCGGTCTACCGGTGGAGTGGAGCTTCACCGACCATGACGAAGACGGCTGTCTTGGCGGCGTGGTGCGGCGGAGACTCGACGATGGTCCTGTTTGGTGGACTTGCACAGGGGGGGCGTTGCCTGGTGTCATGGTGGCATCGGCGGCAGGACTGGCGAGAGTCTTTGCTCCGATCGGCATGCTGAAGTTGGGTTCGAGGAAGAGGATGGAGGCGATTGCCGGAGCGTGTGCACAAGGCGCTATCTCTGAGTTAGCCAAGGAGCCGGCGACGGTTGTGGCCGGGGAACAAGGCCCCGTTCACCCTGTCGTTTTGTGCTAGTTGTGGTGTTTCACCGTTGGTGGGTTCAGCTTGTATTCGTTCATTGTAAGGCTTTTGCCAGCTATGTTGAATAAAATTAATTAAGCGGCCGTATGCATCATTTTGATGCAGAGGCTGGGGTGACCCTTTTCTAAAAAAAAAATCTCAACGCGTTGCCCCTGGGGTAAAAACTTGTCTTTTATTTTCTCCACAAAATAGTATTTCAAATGCCCAGTACTTGTTGACCTACTGGCCGACGACCATGGGCAAAAGTAAAATGATACTCCATCCATTTCATAGAATTTTAAAAAATTCATAGTATTGAAAAGAAAACTAGCCGATCAAACATCTCCCATCAGAAAACATGTTGTTATTTTGCGTTCACTCTGTCACAAGAAAAATTCAGGAAACATGCAGGAAATAGGCACAAGCCCAATATCTAAATAGCCTCATGATAATTACCATAAATACATTAGGTTAGGCCTACTCCTGCCTGCCGCCTAATTAATTTTTACCCAATCGATGAATTCCTCCTCTAAATGAGATATCTCACCGCGGCATTGTGGTTGGAAAGCACAGACGAATGAATGCTGCTGCCGGCGCTACTCAAGAAGAGCTTGTGCCCCCCTTAAAACACCTTGCTGATGGCCTCTTGGCTCCTGTGTATAAATACTGGATGCAGGCACACAAACCTCACACACCAAAACACCTATTCCTTCTCTTCTCTCTTGTCCAACCTGCATCTCCAACTCAGGGCACAAAAGCAAGATCAGAGCAAAGAAGATGGTGAATGGCGCATTGGACGAAGGGAGGATCAGGGAGTACTTCAGGAACAAGAGCGTGCTCATCACCGGATCCACGGGCTTCCTCGGAAAGAGTATGATTCCTTCCTTTTCATATGATGCATTTCAAGGAGACACACTGTCAATGCAGGCTCGCCATGAATCTTGTTTCTCAAGGACAGACCATCCCGAACTAATGATTTGTTGCATTGTGGGTGCAGTACTGGTGGAGAAGATACTGAGGGTGCAGCCGGACGTGAGGAGGATCTACCTCCCGGTGCGCGCCGCCGACGCGGCGGCGGCGAAACGGCGCGTGGAGACCGAGGTGCGTCCATGACTGTTCATCATCTAGCTGATCTCTTGTCAGTTGCTCTGTTCTAGTGCTAAAAAAATAATTAAGCCTGCAACACCGGGAACATGGTTCTTGGTGAGATCATGTTGCAATGAACCTGAAAGTTTTTTTCTTGACACCTCCAAGCTGCTCTCACTCTGTCGCCGTGTCTGCTCTTTCTATTTCATACTTATAATATGCATAGATTGTTTTTTTCCTAATTTATGTAATAACATGTTGGATCAAACATGCACGTTTGATTTAATTTATATAGAAGACTGCTACTACAAACTGTCGTCAAGCATTCCTGCTGTTACTGCAGAACATTCAGATGACTCACATGTCATGCGTCTGCAGACACTGCCCCGAGAGGTGGCTATAAATAAATAATAATCTCAACCATACCACCGCTCGATCTATCAATTCAGGATAATCTCAGCATATTCTTCTACCCATTTCAGCTCATATGTCAGGACAATAAGCTACTCCTACACAAGTGTTTACTTATTTTACCAAACCTATATGTAACCATTGCTTCCAGCCCATATATATATGGAACAAATCAAGTTTTTACTGAGTCAAATAGAATTACTAGCACATGTTTAACCTAAAAAAATAAACATAGTTTCATCTTACACATTTGTTCCTTCATAGTATGAATTTTCATGCATGTGAAAAAATGTTCATGTCCTGGAAACTACCTTGGATATTAAAACAGCCAAGAAAGAAACCGGGGGCAGAGTCGTAGTACTTGTTTCATGGGTCAGAATGTCAGTCCCAATTGGAGCTCTGTACTACCATGTTACTTACTCGGAGTTATTGTGTGAGTGGCTCGGTAGGTTGGGTCACTTCGGCTCACTCACCAGTAAATGGCCTCTGCATTTGCATGCAGTGTGCACACTGTCACTGGCTAGTGCACTGCCCCTGCTCCCTCCTATCCAGTGTGCATGAATGCATGGCTGATTGGCAAGCTGGTGCAGGGAGATGATGAGGGCATCGTCTAGGGCACTGCAAGTTTATGGATAGAATTCAGATTGCTCTGCATACATGACATTCAGACATTTCAAGATGAATCATGGATTAGTACACTAGTATTGTGGAATCTTGAGCTTATGTGTTCTTAACTCTGCTCAAAGTTATCTGTGTCTAGCATTTCTTTTATACTGCAATTTTTTTTTGCATGTTACCTCTCTTGATCAAGTATTCTATCAACATGATGACATAATAATCATTCATTGCAAATAAGGAAAAACAATCCACTTACTCTAGCTAGGCTAGTGTAGTTATTCGTGCCAGAAGAAACGCAGCAAAGTCTCAGTGAGTTCAATGGGCCACCTTACCTACCTAGCTAGCTAGCAGGAAAAATCCATGGCAGTACGAACATCTGGCCCCTCATGATTCATCATTTTAGCTTTTGCCATTGAGAAATTTACGGTGCTCAGAATGTGCAGAACCCAATTTATAGTTTTTGCCAAAAGTTGCCGAGGCACCCCCTGTGGATCCACACTGCATCTGCTGCATCCTTGCACATCACACACGCTTAACTGTTACAAGTCCCAATCTTGCATCCTACTCCATCCAAGATTTATGAAAAAGAAGAGAAACATACATGACACATATCTTAAAACATTTTCTTGATTGTGAAAAAAATCTTGATTAAAAATATGGTGTCTTTTAATGTGATCGAGATGTGATGATATCGCAGGTGGTTGGGAAGGAGTTGTTCGGATTGCTGAGGGAGAAGCACGGCGACGACTTCGACGCCTTCATCGGGGAGAAGGTGGTGGCGCTGGCGGGCGACGTGATGCGCGAGGGCTTTGGCGTCGACAAAACTACCCTGAGAGAGCTCCGGGTGGCCGAGGAGCTAAACGTGATCGTCAGCAGCGCCGCCACCACCAACTTCTACGAGCGCTACGACGTGGCCCTCGACGTGAACGTGGCCGGCGTGAGGCACATGTGCGACTTCGCCAAAAAGTGTCCCAACCTCGAGGTGCTCCTCCACGTGTCCACCGGTACGTGCGTGTGCAACATTGACCAACCCCATAATCATCTTGTATATGGAAATACAACCCGATAAATTAAAAATGTGTGTAAGATTTTGAACTAACAATATGGTTTGCAGCCTATGTGGCGGGGAGAGGCAGGGGCTGGTGCAAGAGAGGCCGTTCAGGCAGGGTGAGACGCTGAGGGAAGGGACCCACCTTGACATCGATGTGGAGATGAGGCTGGCCAAGGACCTGAAGAAGCAGATGCAGGCCGACGGCGGCAGCGACCCCAAGGCCGAGAGGAAGGCCATGAAGGACCTGGGCCTGGCCCGGGCCCGCCACTTCGGGTGGCCCAACACGTACGTGTTCACCAAGTCCATGGGCGAGATGATGCTCGGCCAGATGCTTCGTGGCGAGGCCGACGTGCCGGTGGTCATCGTCCGGCCGAGCATCATCACCAGCGTGCAGAACGACCCACTGCCAGGATGGATCGAAGGCACCAGGTAGGAAGGAGTTCGTTCCGTCTGTGTTCCTGTTCAGAAATCCTGATTCAAAATTCAGTATTGTTGTTAGTCGAAAATACAAGCTGGCACTGAAAAACTTTGTGGAAACTGACATCTGAAAAACTTATGTAGGACAATCGACGCGATCCTGATCGGGTACGCGAAGCAGAACCTGTCGTGTTCCTGGCCGACCTCGACCTCACCATGGACGTGGTAATTCATTCAGTCATCATTCGAAAATGCAGAACTACCTACTATACTGTCTCCTGCTGCAACGATAATGGTGTTTTGTTTCATGCAATGTAATGCATGTGCGACCCTGAGCCTGTGATGCATGCATCAGTAAGTTGCATTTAAGCCCGGCCCGGTGACAACCAGCCAGGCCAAGTGGCTCCTGCAGTTCATGCAGTGTAGCCAGGGTCTCTGCATCAACCAAACCTAGTTGTACTTGGCTGCATCTATGATAATTTCAGTCACATGTTGGTGGCAGGAATTCACTCTACATAGTTACACCATTCTTCTTCGCATGATACAATATTATGTTGCTAATTACAGCCCTGAGTTAAAAATGTCAAAATATGAAGACATAACCCATGACAAATTGTGGCAGATGCCCGGCGACATGGTGGTGAACGCGATGATGGCGGCGACGGCAGCGCACGCGTCGTCGAAACCAACAAAGAAGCCACATCCGAGCCGCCGGCGGTGTACCACGTGAGCTCGTCGCTGCGCCACCCGGCGCCGTACGCGGTGCTGTACCGCACCGGAATACGCTACTTCGAGGAGAACCCGCGGGTGGGCGCCGACGGCCGGGCGGTGCGCACGCGCAAGGTGCGGTTCCTGAGCACCATCGCGTCCTTCCACCTCTTCATGGTGCTCAAGTACCGGCTGCCCCTGGAGCTCCTCCACCTGCTCTCCATCCTCTGCTGCGGCCTCTTCGGCCTCGCCGCGCTCTACCACGACCTCGCCCGCAAGTACAGGTTCGTCATGCAGCTGGTGGACCTCTACGGGCCCTTCTCGCTCTTCAAGGGCTGCTTCGACGACGTCAACCTCAACAAGCTCCGGCTCGCCATGGCGGCCGACGAAGGCAATGGTGGCGCCGGCGGCGGCTGTTCAACTTCGACCCTAAGACCATTGACTGGGACGAGTACTTCTACGGCGTTCACATCCCCGGGGTCATGAAGTACGTCCTCAAGTGAAAAGTTGCTGCCCCACTTCGATTATGGAAATGGAAAACCTATCGGAAGATATCACGTCAGGTTGCAAGAAGGAAGCAAACAAACATGATCATCTGCATTTGTTTCTTGAGGAAAAGAAACACTACATTATGTAATCTCGTTCTTGGTCTCCTATTATATAGTCTGAGTATTATCGATTGATCGATTGCTGTCGTCACTGGCAAATTAGCCGGTGACTACCTCTGTTCGTGTGTGTAAGATTAATTATAAAAGTTTTACGTTCTGGAATCTCTTCTGTACTGAAATATTAGGATCGATGCTGTTTTTCTCAGATGAATATGTTAGGATAGTTGGGCCAGTCACAGCCACAAAGTGCACTCGACTCCATCAGTCGCTCATAGATGGGCCAGCCCAGAATTCAAACGATGCAGAATTTAGCCCGGAACACCGAGCAAGCCGGGCCCAATGAAACCTCTCGGCACACTACTGAAAACCTACTGGGGGATTCGTTTGAGCAATCTCTAGTCTGTGGTCTGCCTCGTTCATACGAAACGAAATCAAAATACGAATTTTAAGTCCTTCGTGTTTCAAAACAAGCTACATCTTGACGAGAAAAGCGCAAGGGTTCACACCGATTTTACTTCGTGAACGCAATGCATCGAGAATAGAGACCAAAATTAGACTTTTGTGAAATTTCAAACAAACAAATTTCACCAGGATCATTGGAATTTGGTTGAATATTAAATGAATTTTTGTTTTTCGTATTTTATATTGAGATGTCTTAGATATTTTAATTATGTTGGCTGATGTTGAATTATTTATATCGAAACAAGACATGAATGAAATATGGGGTTATATTTGAACAAACGGCTGTTATTAGCTTACCCATGTTAAGGAATGGTCCTTTTGCAATTCGAATCATGTATTGTTCATATTTACAGCTAATTTTTTGCTATATTTCATCAAATACATGCAGACAATGATGGCGCCGACAATGTCGATGTTTTCAAATTCCCAAAGCATCTCAATATCTCCATGTCAAATTTGACAATACTCTAGAACCTTCCTACCCACAATGCACACGCCCACAACAACCAATGCACCTTACACATCGGATGGATGCTTGTAAATAAATGAAAAACCTAATTGAACCATCACCAATCTCAAAGCATTAGCTGGCTCACATCGCACGGATGAAAAATCTGCCGCTGACATCGCTTCACTTTTTAACCTCTCGAGTTTGCAAATTTAAATTCGATTCGATTTGGTTTCAGTTATTTTCAATTCAATTTTTCTCCTCCTCTCACGACGAACACGAGCGGTTCGTTCCGCCGCCGTGTTCCTCGCCGCCGTCCCCGAATCCGGCCGCCTCCCGCTCCTCACCCCTCCCCAAACCCCGCCGCCCTGCCCCTCGAAGCTTCGGAGCCTTCGGCCCCCTCCTTGTTCCACCCCTCGGCGTCGCCGTCCGCGAGCTAGGGTTTTCGTCGCGGTTTTCTAGGGTTTTGTGCCACGGGCGGCGGCGGGTGGGCACGCATGGGTGCCTCGGCTTGACGACCGTAGGGGCGACGGGTGGTGGTAGAGGAGGAGTTCGTGGAGATGCTGACGGAGAAGCCGAGCTGGGTTCGCCATGAGGGCCTGCAGATCTTCTCCATCGACATCCAGCCCGGCGGCCTCCGCTTCGCCACGGGCGGCGGCGACCAGAAGGTTGATTCTTTTTTTTCTCTTCTGCTCTAAATTCTTCATTGTCATTTGAGCTGTACATACTGGGAATTTCCGGCTTGGGTGTGTCAAGCTTAGGTTTTTCTTCCAGCCGTGAATCGGCGTCGATATTCGAGTGTGTATGGAAACACTATGTGTGTTGTAGTGGTAGACATTGCTCATCATTTATGTCATCATCTTCTGTGTGATGCTTGCGAGTTTCAGCGTTCGGCATAGGGAAACCCTGGTGGCTGTGTTGTCTCTGAGTGGTGATGCTGATTTGTGCTGCTTCATTGTCGTCGTCGGCTGGAGTTAGTTTTGTAAGTTTTGGGATTCGTTGTTACTCCGTGGTCAGAGCTTGAAAAATGTAGGGCTCAAGCCTGCCATTCGAATGATGGAAATTGAGTAATAATCTTAGGTAATTAAGAGAAGTCTACGGTTCATAGTTCGTTGACTGGCATAGATGTTGGTAGAATGTTTATTTGTCGTTGGTCGTATATTGGTTGGATTCTGCATTGTAGATATTAACTTGTTGTCAGAGACATATTCGAAGAATTTTGCATCAAGTGTTGTACATTTTTTTGTATTTTAATTGGCCCACTCTTTGATTGTCTTTATTTTTTGCTTCTCTTAAATAGGTGCGCATATGGAACATGAAATCAGTGAGCAAAGACAATCAAAATGACGATGCCAACCAGAGATTGCTGGCTACAGTACGAGACCATTTCGGATCAGTGAACTGCGTGAGATGGGCCAAGCATGGCCGCCATCTTGCTTCAGGATCAGATGATCAAGCTATCCTCATTCATGAAAGGAAAGCTGGTTCTGGTACGTCTGAGTTTGGAAGTGGAGAACCAGCAGATGTAGAAAATTGGAAGGTCATTATGACCTTAAGAGGTCATACTGCGGATGTGGTAATTACCAAATTTCAGCCGCGCCATTTCTTTCCTATTTTTGAAAGCATGATTAGATTTCGAACATTTACCTGCGATCCTTAGTCTTTCTCTATTAAACACGTTTCTGTTTCTCATGCCTAAAATAGGTAGATCTGAATTGGTCCCCTGATGACTCGATGTTGGCAAGCGGCAGCTTGGACAACACAGTTCACATATGGAGCATGACCAACGGTATTTGCACCGCTGTCTTGCGAGGGCATTCCAGCTTAGTTAAAGGGGTTACCTGGGATCCTATTGGATCTTTTATTGCAAGCCAGTCAGATGACAAGACGGTTATCATATGGCGTACAAGTGACTGGAGTCTTGCTCACAAGACCGAAGGCCATTGGTCAAAATCTGTATGTTCATTTGCTATTAATTTACTGTTTCTGTGCCTGACATTTCTTCTGTTTCCAGAAAAGCCTTTCTTACTGAAAATTATTTCTTTTATTGTGTTCCCCAGCTTGGTTCGACATTTTTTAGACGGCTTGCTTGGTCACCCTGTGGCCACTTCGTAACCACGACTCATGGTTTCCAGAAACCTAGGCACTCGGCCCTGTGCTTGAGCGGGGCGAGTGGTCTGCAACTTTTGACTTTCTGGGACATAACGCGCCTGTGGTGGTGGTGAAGTTTAATCATTCAATGTTCCGTAAGTATGTAGCTACTGGTCAAGACGCAAAGGCTGCACCAGCTGGGTGGGCGAATGGAGCATCCAAAACATCAGCAAAAGAACAACAACCATATAATGTTATTGCTATTGGAAGTCAAGACCGGACTATTACTGTTTGGACGACAGCAGGTGCCAGACCATTGTTTGTTGCTAAGCATTTCTTCTCTCAAAGTGTGGTCGATTTATCTTGGTAAGACACTTTAACCTTATATTTATGACCATTATCGACATGTATGTGGCTCACGGTGGAACCGTTCTTTATTCCTTACAGGAGCCCGGATGGTTATTCACTTTTCGCCTGCTCTCTGGATGGGTCAGTTGCCAACTTTCACTTTGAAGCAAAGGAGCTCGGATACAGGCTTAGTGATTCTGAATTGGATGAACTGAAGAAGAGTAGATATGGTGATGTTAGAGGGAGGCAATCAAATCTAGCTGAAAGCCCTGCACAACTGCTGCTAGAAGAAGCATCAGTGAAGCAATTGGCTGGCAAGAAGGGGACACCCGCTGTTCAACAATTTCAAGTGCCCCCAAAAGTTCCTGCAGATGTACCTAAACCACCTCCGACTGTGCAAAATCAGAAAGCTCCTGAAACTCTACTGGAAGAAGAGAAGAAAGCAGCAGGTCAAGCGGCTGATGAGACCACTAAAGTTACCCGGACATCTAGTCCAGTGAAACAAAGGGAATACCGGCGTCCTGATGGTCGGAAACGAATAATTCCTGAGGCAGTTGGTTTTCCTTCTAACCAAGAAAACATATCCAACCGTTCTCAGAATCAGGTTGTTGATTTTTCACCCCTAGATCAGCGGATGGGCCCTGGAGAGAATGGAATAAGACCATCCTATAGTACTGCGGGTAATGGTACTAACTACGGAGTTAGGGAACGCTCTGGCATCACAGCGAGAGCTAACATCAGCGAGAGTCTTGTTATTCAAAAAGCTTCCGCTGGTGCTGGTAGTGATGGAAGGTTTAGTGTTGAACACACTGGATCTGCAGTTCCAGGCTCTTGGCCTCCGTTTCTGGGCTTTCTATTACTGTATACAGTAAGAAGGACAATGAGGATTCGTTGCCTGTCTGCCTTGAAGCAAAGCCAGTAGAACGTTCTGCAGGTGACATGGTTGGAGTTGGTGGGGCTTTCTCAACAAAAGAAACTGAGATTAAATGTTCAAGAGGAACGGAAACTCTTTGGTCGGACCGCATCTCTGGAAAAGTTACTGTCTTGGCCGGTAACGCGAACTTCTGGGCAGTTGGCTCTGAGGACGGTTGCCTGCAGGTAAATAATATCCCCTAGTGAAATTTCTAGTGGCTTTGGTTCCATCCATTTGTGTGCTTTCATTTTCCTGACAACATATTAGCCCTAAACTATCCAATCAATTTTTTTCCGGTTTGATTAGGTTTACACAAAATGTGGAATAAGAGCAATGCCAGCGATGATGATGGGCTCTTCAGCCATTTTTATAGATTGTGATGACTGCTGGAAATTGCTTCTTGTAACAAGAAGAGGTTTAATGTACATATGGGACCTCTATAACAGGACGTGCATTTTGCAAGATTCTTTGGCTTCTTTGGTTGCCTCTCCAGATGACACATCAGCAAAAGATGCTGGTAAATATTTACCTCCAGTCACCAGTTTGCTTTGCTGCATCTCAATTAGTGTTTTCTGTATGTCGGCTCTTTGAAGTTGACCTTGCTTTTGTTATATGACAGGTACAGTAAAAGTTATATCTGCCAAGTTCTCAAGATGTGGTTCGCCCTTGGTTGTCCTTGTCAACCGTCATTCTTTTCTCTATGATATGAGCATGAAGTGCTGGCTAAGGATCGCCGATGATTGTTTTCCAGCATCAAATTTTTCTAGCTCGTTTAGTTCTACCCAAGGTGGGGAGCTAGGAAAGTTGCAGATCGACATAGGAAAGTACATGGCTAGAAAGCCTATGTGGAGCAGGTACGCAAACTCCTTCGTATTTTTCAGTCTTGTGCTCGTTTGAAATTAATATGAATGACAAGCTAGTCCCTACTGTACTACATCCAGAGTTTGCTCTAAATACTGTGTGTGTTTCCACCTCAGGGTTACAGATGATGGGGTGCAGACGCGGGCCCATCTCGAGACCCAGCTAGCGGCTTCGCTGGCTTTGAAGTCTTCACAGGAATACCGCCAACACCTCCTATCCTACATAAGATTCTTGGCAAGGTTAACTCATTCTATTATGATCGGCATGCATCTCTAAAGAATCTGCTATGTTTAGTGTCTTTTTGCAAGGATGCACTTTATCTGTTTCAATTGATTGAGAGATTACATTGAAGTTGCATCATGTTATGCTGAAATCCTTGTTATACATGCAGAGAAGCAGACGAATCACGTCTACGTGAAGTCTGTGAGAGCTTTCTTGGTCCTCCCGTGGGCATGGTTGATGCGGCCTCTGCGGATGCAAAGAATCCATCATGGGATCCTGATGTTCTTGTAAGGCTCTTTGTCTTAGTTATATCTTAGACGGTAGTTTACGTTATTTATTATAGTTCATCCACAGGCACATTAGGGTCCACAGAAAGCATACTAATTAACCTTCAGCACTTAATTGATTCTGTCGATAACCAGAAGGGCAAAAAAAAACATAAATTTATGGCATGATAGCTCCTGTATACGTTTTCAACATTTTGTCAGCTGCCCACTTCAGTCTGTAAACTTGCTGTTGGCAATTCTGCAGGGAATGAAGAAGCATAAGCTTCTCAGGGAAGATATACTTCCCTCGATGGCGACGAACCGCAAAGTCCAGCGGCTGCTCAACGAGTTCATGGACCTCCTGACGGAGTATGAAGTCACCGTCGATGCAAATGTCGACAAGATGGATGTGACACCTCCAGCCACAGAAGCCAAGGACACCGCGAAGGTCGACAAGATGGACGTGACACCTCCAGCAGCAGTAGCCGAGGACACCGCAAACGTTGACAAGATGGACGTGACACTTCCAGCAACAGAAGCTGCAAAGCAAACCCCTTCCTAGTGCTTGTAGCATTCTCCGGTGCGGTTGCTGGAGATTTATCACTGACCCCTCAATCGGTAAGCATAGGAGAGAAGAGCGTACCACCATATCTATTTTGAGAACTTCCCTGCGGTTGTTTTGATTTTCTGCCTGTAGTTGATAGCCCCCTTCCTTCCATGTTTGTCACGGTGGCCTCGGCGGAACACCGTAACCACCGGTTAGCTGAAATGCGAGTGTAACAGTAGAAAGAAAGCGAGGCCACCTGATGACTTTGTAACCTGTCGTACATCTGTAGAAGGTCCGATGAACTTATGGTTTTTTTTGGTCCATATGCAATCTATATTTTTAACTTTCATGGCGCGTTCCCTTCTTTTTCGACGCATTTACTGGTGTATTTCCGACTCGCTGGTCTTCAGGAGTTCGAAGTAGGCTTTGCTTACATGGGTCAATGCTCAGGAAAGAAATGAAAAGTTGCAGGTTTTAGGCAGTATACAAAAGTTGCTGGTGAATTGCGAATGAAACATAACTTGTATTTTACAAGATGATGTTTCAGGTGAAGCAGAGAACAGGGGTGTTGGTTAGTCTAGTAGCAGCTCGTGTCGTCCAAAACCATTATGCATTGGCCGTGTCAGGTGGAGAGGAAGCTCTTGACTGTGGCCCTGAAGGTGGCGGCGACGGCGGCCCAGGCTGCCTGCGTCGGGTGCACGTCGTCCCAGTAGAAGTGCCGCCCTGGGTCGTCGCAGAGCGTGTACTGCCTCGTGCCATTTTCATCCTCCTCGCCGCAGTAGCCGTCCGGGCTGAAGCTCTCGCAGCACGGCCGAAGCAGCGGGCTCGCGAACCGGTCGCTCGTGTTGTCGTCGGCGTCCAGGAGGATGGCGGCGAAGGGGGTGTGGACGTCGAGGAGGAGGAAGGTGGCGTTGGCGGGGTCGAGCGCGGCGAGCACGGACGCGAGCGCCGCGTTGTGCTGGGCGGCGCCGGCGTTGGCGAGCGGGTCACAGCCGGTGTAGTTGAGCGGGCGGGTGAAGACCGGCGTGCACCCCATCGGGTGCAGGTTGGTGACGACCACCCGGCGCATCCCGGCCTCGTCGCGCAGCCGCCGGAGCTGCTCCTGGAGCTCGCGCACCACCGTCGGTATGTACGCGATCGCTGCCTGCAGGTTAAACAGTACCAACGCCTGTCAGTAATCCATCGGTAGCTTGGCAGCAAGAGTACTAGCGCAGAGTAAACTGAAGACGTACGCTGATCGTGCCGTTGTCCTTGTCGGCGGCGTAGGAGTAGTCGTTGCCGGACACGACGACGAGCGCCGTCCCCGTGTGCTTGTTGTCGCTGCCATGGCAGCCTCGTCGCCGTCGCTGCTGCTGCTTCTGGAGCGACTGGAAGAGGTCGATCTGGGCGCTGATGTTGCGCTGGAAGTTGCCGGTGTCGAGCACGCCGGCGCCGCCCACGGCGAAGTTCATACCGCGCTCGAGCAGCTGCCGAGACGCGCGCCGCCGCAGCTTGTACGCCACCGGGGTCGGCATCCCAGGGCCGAAGCTGCAAACACCGCGTCCAGTTAATTAACCAAACAAACAAATTACCCGCAAAAAAACCAAACAAACAAATCCAAATTAGATATACTAAAAAAACTTTCTCCTCGTCTAGAAAGGCTTTGCTGTATTAAGTATTGGCTGATCTAGCTTTGTGCCGGAGAAAAGCTAGCTAGGAACATGTTGCATAGATTCCCCTGTCTGACATTGATGTACTTAGCAGATTCAGATTTGCTAGCTTTTGACACTTTTGCTTAATAAAAGAATGTGGCACACATGCTTGCAAGCAAGCACGATCAATCAGTTAGTACGAGAAAGATCTCGATACATGCATATTATTTTCCAGATGGAAGGATACTGGTTAATCAGATCACAAATTCCATTGATGAAATCAAACCTTGGCACTGCGTACAATCATCGTTTAGGCAATTTTTTTGACATGCAAATTCGATTTGATCGATATGGTAGCTAGTGTTTCCATCTGCAGGAGCACCTGTATCTGACTGTGATGCGCCACCACCCTAGCTAGCTACCATAGTTATGCATGATCAGCTGTTTCGGAACAAAAACGTCGATCGATCGATGGGCTTGACTGTGAAAGGCCGGCCCTGCAGGTAGGTCGGCGCTTCAGACAAGTTTTAGCTGTAGTCTGACTGGACTGCCAGTGCAGTACCGTGTCATTCGATTTGGCCTTTTGGAGGCCACAAAGAGAACAAAATTGGTAATTTCAGGGTTTCAGATGGAGATCATACATATGCCTATGTATGTAGTAGTGGAGTAACAAGGAGAGTAGGTGGAATATGCACATGCAGAAAGTTAGGCGTGCATATGCATGTGTGCCATGCCTCTCGTCACCTCGTCCCATGCTGCATCGCCGAGACCGGCAAAATGGGCAGCTCCCATGAAGAAGACTACAACTACAAGGAGTGAAGGACGATTAAGGATTATTTGGTTGGCAACCCATCTTAGTCGATTCCTATCGCATGCCGTTGACATGTCAAAACTAATTAAAAAAGTATCGAAATTATATGGTGTTGATTAGAAAGACGATGTTGCCGTAGACGGTAGACATGTCAAAACTTCAAACTCTTATTCATTTCAGATTTATAAAAATAAAGGTATAATAGTGGGTGGTGTTAAACTATTTGTCATTACTCGTTGGTGATTTTTGTTTTTCACGTGTCCTAAATAAAATTTGACTTCGAAGATGAAATTTCACATGCTTGAAGAGAAGATCACCTCTCAAACATAGTACTACTTTTTTTTGAGAATTTTTAGGAACTTCATAATACTACTCCACGGTAACTTGGTTTTCACCACCGTAGGTCCGTATATATATTTTGTGGTGCATGTATCGATGGGTTCATTGCACGAGGCAGGCAGGCTGCTTGAACTGAATTGGGCAGCCGGATATTAATGCGATGTAGGGATCCATCCCCATCGCCCACTTCAATTCGGTCATTGATCGATCTACCTGTAAATATGCTGGACTATATATCTTGGATGATGAAGCAACGACCAACTACACGCGAAACGAATTTAATCCTGCCATCTTCGTCAACTTCTCCGACTGGCGACGGCGAGCACAGTGCGGCGTACGCGTACAATTAGTAGTTTAGTACTGGTGCTAGTTAAGTGCAGATTTCATGAGTGCTAAATAAGGAGTAGCTGCAGCAGTAGTGTAGTGTGGTTGCTTACCGACGAAGTCGGTGAGGACGCGGCCGTCGGAGAAGCGTCCGGCGGGGCGGCGCGGGAAGGTCTCGCCGTAGGGAGTGTACCACGAGTGCGTGAGCTCCCGGCCCAGGTCCCCCAGGTTGCCCGTGTCCGCGTACGAGTCGCCGAACACCCACAGCTTCTCATGCTTCCTCTTGCCGCCGCTCCCCCGCTCCGTTCTGCATCCGTCCGCCGGCGCTGCCGACGACGCGAATGGCAGCACCACCACCAGCAGAGCGAGACCTTCAGTGGAACAGCAGCAGGGACATTAAGCAGTGAATGAATGGGTTGCAGAGTGAGCGAGGCAGAGCGACAGAGCGCGTGAGCGGTTAGTTGAGCAATAAATGACTAGATAAGCTCGGTCGATCAGTCTGCTTACAGAGCATGGCTCCGGCGGCGCCCATGGATGGAAATAGAAGGTCGAGGATTCGTCTCCTGCTCCGGCGATGCTCCATGTGGTGTGGCCGGCGTCGCTTCGCCTGTCTGCTTCTCTGCTGCAGCCTGCAGGTGCGTGGTGGTGGACGCCTGGACGGGGAAGCGCGATTAAGCTAGGTAGCTCTGGTATTTATAGACCAGAGAAATCAACAACACTTTTCTCGATTTGTGCGTGTCATCCTTGCGCAGGGGCCATGCTAATCTTCTCTCTATCGTTCCAATTTTATCGGATGTCCCCGAAGGGACGAAATCAACAACACTTGGAAGCTGGAACAGAGCAGAGCAGGTTGATAGAGACGGATCTGCAGTCAAGCAATACTGCTTAATTACGTGTCCTAAAAAAACAAAAACAAAACTGCTTCGGATACTACTAGTTTATAGTAATTCCTTGCTCGAACTCGAACCAATAGACCGTTCCTGCCACTGTAGATAAGTACGTATACGTGATGTATATCTGGAGAATATGCATCCAACGTCAACACTCTATGCCATACGCTCCATTTTTTTTCTTCATGGATGTACATACATACGGTTTCTTGGCCGTATTTTTGGTGTGTGTAAACGAAGGCTGCCTGGTCTGTTGTGGTATTATTAATCGCGCTCCTTGAAAAAGGCGCGCCGGCGGACTGCATTAACTCCGTTTCCCCGCCGCCTCTTGCCACGGCAGGCGAGCGGGAAAGCCGAACCAATTCCTATCCTTTTCTGCTTCACGCAACTTTCTTTTCACCCCAGATGTATTGTGCTGTTCATATATAGCGCAAAAGGGTAATAAAGGTCCGAGTAGAAAAATGGTAGGCAAACCATACATCATCATTCTTGGTGTTACCCAAGGGTGCCATGCCATTAGGAGCCAGAGTATGAATTTTGTACTATCTTTGCATGATTTTTACCGTATATATGAAGTTCCTACCAAAATATCAGAATCGTTGGTAAGCGGTGTTCCCTTATTAGGTGGTCGTGATTACAATGAAAAAGGCATAGATGGTTTGGGGCAACCCTGCGATGCGATTTACTTGGACCTCTTCTACAAGCTATACCAGAATCGTTGGTAAGCGGTGTTCCCTTATTTGGTTGAAGTCGAAAGTGTAATCGTGGTGTTTACGCGTTGTTCCCTCCCTTTTTCAACGCGTCAACCGATCAAACTTTCTATTCGGGTTGCAAAACCTCCATTGGTGGTTCGATAGTGCAACGGGGGCGCTCGAGCATCGTTCTTTCCCCCGGGGCGTTGCTTATGGCGGCACGCTGCTTTGGGTAGTGGTCGATGATATAGCTTACGGCGACATGCCGTTCATGTTTTTCTTTACTTGTTTTTTGAATAAGTTGGTTATTTGCATCCACGGTGTCTCGACTACTCGATATCATTGTTTTGAGGAGACAAAATGTACTTGGTACCATCTTAATATTAGTAATGTATCTGACCTTACTCAAAAATCTATGAGTAATTCAAAATTCGGCAGAGATGCATGCATGATTCCTCTGCAGCAGAAGCGAAGGAGAAGAAACTTCCAAGGGGAATCAGAAATTGAGAATGTCCTGGCTGACACACCGTTTTTTCTATCAACGGAATCAACGATGTCGGTGGCCGCATAAGCAGGCCAGGCGTGCAGTGCAGAATCTTGGCATTAGGAGATGCATGCTCGGCGTATATATGCATTTTGATCATCCCACTCACCTAATAAAGCTGCATTCCGTCAGTAATCTAGTTCAGTTTAGTACTAGTGCTGTCAGTCAGGCGCATGCATGCAGAGGCTTAAGCGGCAGCAGAAATGCAATTAGTATTCCAACAAAGGGAATCGAATTAACAACTTGTTAAAAAAAGAATGTTACCACATGTCGATGATCATCGCAATTAACGACCACTAATAAATATATAATGGTATATACAGTGGCGGATCTAGGAATTGAACAACGGGGGTGCCAAGCTAAAAAATCTCAGCTCAAAAAGCATCATAAATTCAGCACATAACCTTAAACCTTGCCAAAATGACGATATATAAGTAACATATGCTTAAACTTTGCCAAAATGAGGTACAGACTGTGCCAAAAGCAATTAGGTAAAGTTCTAATAAAATCTGATGCAAATAAAAGATAACGAAATCTGATGCAAATAAAAGGTACAGACCTTACACCACTCTACGTGATTTCGCTGCCATGAAAAGCTTGATAACATCATCATCAGTCACTTTCTTGAAGATCTCCTTTTCAATAAATGTGACCAAACAATCGTTCAACAATTGGTCACCCATAGTAGTTCTGAGATTGGTCTTCACAATGTTCATGGCAGAAAATACTCTCTCAACACTTGCGGTCGCCACCGGCAAAAGCAACACCAATTATCCATCTCTTGTCGAATACTATCAATGACACCAATGAATACCTCTCTTCTATAGTAATCATCAATTGTTTGTTTGGGGTAACAACGAGCCAACGAGGTGATCTTGCATAAGGAACATACCTAGCATCCGGCATAGGAACTTTGATGACATGTAGTTTGCAAAATGAATTCACCGTTGCTTGGAAACCTTCCCATCCATCTTCCCTCAACTGTTGCAGCCTCCTCTTAGCCAAACCAACAAGAGACAAGAGACAATGTTGGATTCACATTAGCATCAGCCAAGACCACAACATCACTCGACACAACATGAACCTCCGGTTCTATTGGAGGCTGCTCTGTAGCTTGATTTCCACTTTGCATCAATACAGAAGAAAGCGGGACAGCGCCACAGCGGTTCAGTATTTTGATTTGCCATTTGCGAACTACAATTTCAGAAAGAAAAAAGTCCAGTAAACTACCTTAGCTGGAGCCTGGAGCCCCTCTGCCGCGCGTAGACTAGACTGACTGGCGCCGCCTCCGGCCTGGCCACCTCAGACAGCCTGCACAACCGCCGGCGAGTCGTTGATGCAGTCCTGCGTTGATGCCTGGTCCGGTGCCGCCGTGCCGCCCGTCGCCCCTGGCCTGCCCTAAGTCCGGCCGGCCAGACAGAACTGCCCCAACGCCGCCGGCCCTGCCGCTGGCTGCTGCAGCTCCCCGCCCCCTGCTCCCCGCCGCCGCAAAATTCGATTTGGTACCAGACCGTCGCAGGTGGGGATTTCGGTTCTAGGTTTCTTGATTGATCGGTGGACCGTGGACATGATGCAGTTCAGACTCCCGAGCGTGAGGGGAAAAATGGTATTGGGCTTGTTGTGGGCTGCCCACGTAACAAGAGTAGGTGGGCTGCTTAAGTTTTGGCCACAAGTCTTTGTTAATTTCGTTTTTACAGCTAGTTTACCCTTCCTGACACGTTCAATGAGTCTGAATACTAGTAATTAATTTTTTGCTGCATTTTTGTTGGGGGTGCCATGGCACCCATGGCACCCCCACTGGATCCGCCCCTGGGTATATATAGCGAGACAATGTGTCTTCATGCATTATGCAGTGCGTCGAATGGAGTGCACACTTACATATAAATCGCTCAATCTCTACATTTCAAATCATCTGATGGACAAATATTTATGGTGATATGGACCGCTGCTGCTCCGATTAAGCTGAGGTGAGGAGGTCCTTGACGAAGGCGACAACACCGGCCTTGTCCACCGTCCACGCCACCGAGATGGGCGTGTACCCTGTCCACGCGTTCTCCCCGTTGAACCTGCAACGAAGCAGACACCAAAGCGATCTTGTGTAAACGAGCAGTTTACAGAATACAACGAACGGAGATGCTGGTTGATGAACTGATCCAGTTGTTATTACTTCTTGAGGCCCATGTCCATGGAGGTGTGGCCTTTGCAGATGCCCTGCGTCTCCACCCTCACCACGCCCTTCCGGAACGTGAACAGCTCCGGCCGCACCAGCGCCGCCAAGCTCACCGGGTCATGCAAGAACACGGCTGATGTAGACATGGTGCAGATAGTATATGGATGTATCAGTCCAGTGCCTCAGTTCAGTCTGGCTCCACATTCCGTTTGCAACTTAGCTCATGACGAGATCACGTACCAGGATCACCGTAGGACTTGAAGTGCCAGTCGCTGTAGAACTTGCAGATGTCGCAAAGGAACTGTGCGTGCTTGCCCTCCGAGCTCCTTATCTCCGACAGGTCAGTCTCCGTGAAGCCCACCTGGGTGGTGATGTTGAGCCCGACCACGACGATGTCGGCGCCGGAGGTGAACACGATGTCGGCCGCTTCCGGGTCGCTGTGGATCTGCACACAATACATGTTTGGCCTTCAGAAGCAGCTGACTATGCATGTATAGTACAGATTGCTGGGTTTTCTTTTGTTGTTTTGTCAACCAAAATGATCTGCAGGTATTTTAGGCCTATTATAAAAAATCATAGTTGCGAAATGCTGCTGGACTGAAGTCCACGAAATTGCAGAGATGATCATCCAACAAGAAACGTGTAGCTCTCTGGCAGAGCACGGATGAGTGTCGTGGCATTACGTTTGCTTCGGCTGAAGGCGTGGCGTTCCCAGCCGCGAAGAAGGCTCCACCCAGCACGACGATCTTCTTCACCTTGCTCACGAAGGAAGGGTCCATCTTGATTGCCTAACCAAGCACCATAAAACGTTACTAGTAACCAGCAGAAGAGTCCATATGCACAACCTGAAAATGAAGTCATTCTGAAGCGTCACACGTATACAGAACATACCAATGCTACGTTGGTGAGAGGGCCCAAGGCGAGGACGGAGACCTCTCCGGGGCACCGAGACACCTTGTCAACCATGAACTCCGCGGCATTCTGCTCGGCTTTCTTGGTTGTGGGATCAGGGACAGGTACGTTGCCGAGGCCGTCGGATCCATGGACAAAATCAGCGACGCGCGGCTTCCCTCCCTAATATACAGAGACAAATATGAGCAGTTTCATACCTGAACAAACCAAAACTACATATGCAACATGATGATTGAACATACTACAGACAAGCAGGTGTTGTAGATCCACACCACTGTTGAAATAATCCTGATGACATCAGCATCTACGTCATGTGTATGTCATACACAGCTCTAGAACTTTCTACCGTATAGTGGTATTCACTACCGTTTCTTACTAGTTAAGCTAGTAGCTAGTAGTAGTATCTAGAATACTCATGAGCTGTAACCTGGTAGAAGTGTAACCTGGTAGAAGACACTAGAAGGTAGTAGCACTGTAGCAGATATTTCCTAGCCTAGGTCGGTTTGAAGCCCTATAAATAGAGATGTACCCATCGTTGTAAGGTACCTTGAACACAAGCAATGTAACTTCAGGTTGTGTACGTGACCAGTCTCCACTACTACTCAATCCACTTCAGTGAGTGTTGGTGTGAGAGTAGCTAGCTGAGAGAGAGCACCAGCCCGGGGCCAACAATTGGTATCAGAGCCATGGCGCAGGTTCCGCAAGGCGCAGGCATTGGGGGGAGCACGGTGTCGCTCTCCTGTCCGATGCTGACACCCGTGAACTACACCGTCTGGGCGATCAAGGTGGAGGCGATCCTCGATGCCCAGGGCCTCTGGGAGGCGGTGTCACCTGAGGAGGGCGTTGCTGTGGACGAGAAGAAGAACAAGACGGCGAGGGCGCAGCTCCTCGGCGCGCTGTCGGAGGACATCCTCATGCAGGTGTCGACAAAGAAGACGGCGAAGGAGGTGTGGGACAGCCTCAAGACGAGGTTCGTCGGTGCCGATCGCGTCAAGAAGGCGCGGCTCTCCACTCTCAAAGGCGAGTTCGACAAGCTTTACATGGCGGAGGGGGAGCTGCTGGACGACTACGCCGGCAAGATCAGCGGCATGGCGGCGAGGTTCGCCGGTCTTGGCTCGTCGCTCAGCGATGCCGACATGGTCAAGAAGCTCCTCGACACCGTGCCCGACCGACTATACCCCGCGGTGGCCGGGATCGAGCAGGTCTGTGACATGGAGACGATGGCGTTCGAGGAGGCGCTGGGCAGGCTCAAGGCGTTCGAGGAACGCTCACGGCGGCGCGCAGGTTGGCGGCGTACGGAGCGACGGCCAGCTCCTGCTTACGGCGGAGCAGTGGGAGGCGCGGCGACGTCAGCACGGCGGCGGCCATGACCACGACGACGATGGTGGAAGCAGCGTGGCCTCGGGCGTGCGGAGGAGGCGCGGGAAGTGCCACAACTGTGGCATTCGTGGTCACTACGTCCGTGACTGCAGGAAGCCAAAGAAGGAGCAGGCGCTCCTAACCGAAGTTGATGATGAGACGGGCCTTTACTAGGTCCGTGGCGGTGGCGGTGGCGACCGGCGTATGTGTGCGCCAGGTTGTGTCCGTGGCAGTGGCGACCGGCGTATGTGAGCGCCAGGTTGTGTCCGTGGCGGTGGCGACCGGCGTATGTGAGCGCCAGGTTGTATCCGTGGCGGTGGCGACCGGCGTATGTGAGCGCCAGGTTGTGTCTGCGGCGGTGGCGACCGACGTGTGTGCGCCAGGTCGAGTCCGTGGCCGCTAGGTTTCACAAGTCCGTATCAGGATTAGGGGGGAGAATGTTGAAATAATCCTGATGACATCAGCATCTACGTCATGTGTATGTCATACACAGCTCTAGAACTTTCTACCGTATAGTGGTATTCACTACCGTTTCTTACTAGTTAAGCTAGTAGCTAGTAGTAGTATCTAGAATACTCATGAGCTGTAACCTGGTAGAAGTGTAACCTGGTAGAAGACACTAGAAGGTAGTAGCACTGTAGCAGATATTTCCTAGCCTAGGTCGGTTTGAAGCCCTATAAATAGAGATGTACCCATCGTTGTAAGGTACCTTGAACACAAGCAATGTAACTTCAGGTTGTGTACGTGACCAGTCTCCACTACTACTCAATCCACTTCAGTGAGTGTTGGTGTGAGAGTAGCTAACTGAGAGAGAGCACCAGCCGGGGCCAACAACCACACACACCAAAAGTTTCAAAATTAACGGTCAGTCTTGGGTTCAGACTTCAGACCCTGACTTCACACTACTTAAAAAAACTCTGCATACTAATTATCGTGTGCTAAGACATTGTCTTATTTATATACGTGAATTACTATCCGTAGAATGCTTCGCGAATACGTTAAAAAGTTTCAGACTTAACATCCTGTCTTGGATTGAAATCCTGAGTTGAATCGGAGGAAACTTTAAGCACTACTTTAACATATGCTAAAACATTGTCTGATTTGTACTACATCTTAATAAAAATTGTTGGTAGAATGCTTGGCTAATGTGGTGACAAGTACAGTACAGTGAAACGACAGTTTGTGCAAGTTTTACCGTGAGAGGCTCAGCGCTGCCCTCCGCTACCGGCACGTCAGTGCGGCCTGCCTTCTCACACTGCCAAACAAGTTTTCAGCAGAGTTATCAGTAAAGAATAAAGATAACTGAACAAACTAAGTGGACAAAAGCATTGTGCGAAGATATGAATAGCATGAAGGGTTGCTGCTGGTGCTTGCCAGTATCAAGGCGTTGCGGGTGGCGTAGGCGGTGGTGCAGTTGCCGAAGATTGTGGTGAGCCCAAGGACATCGACGCCCGGCGCCTGGAACGCCATCATGATCGCCACGCTATCATCTGGGACGATGATCAGATACAGTTAAACCAAACCAGGACGGGAACAAAGAAACAGTGAATGTAACATTAGAGTGGATCGTGTGAGCATGGCGCGACATCGTGGGTGCATATAACTGATGCCAGTTGAGGCACTATGCAGTTTTCAAAATTATGAATAGAGTTTGTGGAAAGTTATGCGATCTTGATGCACCTATGAACAGTCTAGATAGGGTGTGTAATGAGTAGGTGTTCAGAAAAACTCCTCTCTTATGCGTAACATGGCATGTGAACTGATAAATTTTTTTTCATCCAGAAATATGGCCATCTGTGTCTTACAGAGAAGAATGATGCAAGAAAAAAGGTACTATGTATATTCTTGGGACTTAGTACCGGTGAAGAGATGCAGAATTAGTTTGAGCAGGACCAGGGGAATCAAGAACTTCTAGTCTTTTGTGCCTTCCTATGGAAAGACATGAGGATCGGCTACAACTTCATCTACAGCAACTAAAATCAGTGTGGATCCATCCGAGTGTGGGGCAAGCATTCAAGCGGCATCATCAGTGGTCAATCTGCTTTTGCTGAATCTACAACTACTGAAATAGTACAGTAGTAACATGAAGTTTTGGGGGGCCACATCATAGTCGATCTGCCAGTGGACTGGAAGCTGAACAGAAATTAGAGCTCCAAGTTGTAAGGAGTAAATTATACTAGCTTACAACTGTGATGTGTTCGTGCCAGTGTGAAAAATGGGGATCGATTGGATCGTCAACGGCGGATGGAGGAAGGTACCTACCTATGCCGGGATCGGTGTCGATGATGACCTTGATCTCTTCCGCCGCCGCGGGCTGGACCTGGTGATGCCCGTTCGCCTCCATCGATCCCTGCCCCATCGCCGCTCTATCTTCTTCCTCGGTTGCTCTTCCTCCTGGAATTCGTCCTTTCTTTCTTTCTCACTCTGTCCTAGGCAGAGAAAGAGGGAGAGTTTGTTCGGACAAGTAAACTGGAGGCGGAAGCCAGTGTGATTTTGCTGGACATGTGTTGGCGCCGTCCGATCGGGAGAACTAACGCGCACATGGATCATGTAGGGGGCGTTTGGTGCACTGCAGATGCCCAGACCAGGCCCGCCAGATGCAATATCCTGGCGTTTGGATGCCTGCACGAGCTCCCGGGTCAGGCCAGCACGCTCATCAAAGCAGCCTCGGCCAGGCCCGAGAGGCACGCTCAGATCGACCGTGCCTCTGGAGCCAGGCTCCCGGGATGCGACCTCCAGGAACGCCGCGTGGGAGCTGCTGCAGGCGCCGGAGCGGTGGAGATGGCGCGCGGGGGATAATTGCGGCGGGAGAAATTCGGTCACTGCCGCGAAATTTCCCCTCGTCGGCGCGCTATTTCGCCTCCCTATTTAGTTCCTCCACGCCGGGAACCAAATCCAAAACACCATTTCCCCCTTTCGCGCTCCATGGCGACGGCGAAGGCGGGGTCTTCTTCTTCGAAGGCGGGAGGAATCCCTTCGCTGGAGCTCGTCCTCAACAACTCTTCTCCTGGCAAGATGGCGGCACATGTCGACGGCGGCAAGGATGGTGGGCGCAAGGAGGTGATGGATCTCATCGGTAACACCTGTGCCGCCAAGAAGATGGTGCTGGATCTCGTCGGCGGCAACTCGACTCCTACGATTTCGACTGTAAGACCCTCTACTCATTGTTCTTCTTTGTGATTTGCGGTAGATTGAGTAGAACTCTGTTTTATGGGTTAGTTCTTTGCCTGAGTCGGCCTAGTATCATCTTCTTTTGCGACATAGTTGCTAGTTGTATGATATCGTCGTGTTCGTCATAACTGTAGGACATCTTTGGTCTTTGCTCTCCGGATCCTGATCTGTATGCTCCGTCAGTTCGCCATGCTACTCTATCGGACATGAACGCAGTCCCTATTACTTATGCTCTTCCAGCGGATGAAACTGCCAAGCCACTGCCTGACTCCTATGAGAATGGAGTCCCTCTTCGTTTTGTTTCCCGACCTCAAATGGTGTGGTCAGCTTCAATGTCCCTCTTCGTTCTGAATAGGGTTTGTGAGCTCGTCCGCAAGTGGATCCGTTTTGACAGAGGGTTCAAAAAGCACTACATTAACAGAGTGAGCATTGATGTTCTTGACTTCACTGGGATTACTGTAAGCACTACGTAGATCTACAACCATCTGCGAAAGTGGAGACATAGGTGGATTAGGATCACTCGTCTGGCCAAAGTTGAGGGGGTTAAATGGTGTGAGCATTCCTCGACCTTGATGATGGAGGACAATAAGTTGATTGCTCACACCACGGTAGATCATCTCGAGCTCTTCATTTCTATTTCGTCTGTTCAATAACCTTCAAGAACTAACATTGTGACTCCTCAATTTTAGGTTCATCCGAAGGACGAGGAGCTGCTGAATAAGCCCATCACCAACTATGAGCAGATGAAGATTATCTACTCAATGACGAACATGCCAGCTCCTACTGTCTACAGCCCGGCGATTGTGATCCAGGCTTTGAACTACCTTGCCGATCACGACGAAGAGCATTGCCTCTACGCGGACATGACAGACACGGAGAGGAGGTCCTGGTTGCGTGCCTACTTCCAGCAGCAGTACGCCATTGCCCCTTAGAACATGAGTAGATTTCATTCCTGGTTTGTAATATTTTGGGAGGTGGTATATGTTAACCCCTGCACTGATGAACTTGAGATGAAGCACGACGAGGTCGTGCTTCACTCGTCCTGCGCACTTTGCTATGATCCTGACGAACTAGACCCCACGGTGGGGCTAATTCTGCTCTAGTATGTCATTCTGAATTTGTGTTTGTTGTTCAATTAGATTTTGTCTATTCCTTGTTCATTTCGTGATGGGTAACCTCACCACTAATGGTAAGAGGTAACCACATCATATCATTGCACGGAACCAAACAACGAGTACTTGCACCGTGCATAGCCGAAATGGATCTTTGCATACAACCAAACAACAAGGCTCCTGTTTTACTCCTCGTGCAAGAAATGGACCATCGAGCAACCAAACGGCATGCATAACATGGACTAGAGCCTGCATAAGCCAGCCCAGGCCCTCCACAGCCTGGTCTGGCGGGGCGAGAGAGGAGCTGCAGGCTACCAAACACGCCCATATTTATGTGTCTAGCTAGGCGGCGATGCAAAAAATGGATCTATTTGTCCCACTTATATTATATTTTAGATCCAACATTTTATACTAGTCATGTACATAAAATTTACTATAAGTTGGGTCCCATTTTCACATCTTACTCTGGCCGGAGGAGGCAAACCTGTCTATCATTTGTCTTGTTTTGTTATTTTTCCGATTGTTGTTCGATCGATAATTGCTTAGCCAACCACTGGCACCGGTAAACGGCACGAAATGGCTGCTATGCTCTTCTTATTTAGATAAGAGCATCTCCAACCGGGTCCAAAAGGGAATATTTTTGTTCGGACACGATTTTAATTGTCCGGGCTTTCAGACACACCCCAAACTCATTCCATATGTGGGAAGAGTTTGGGGTAGGAAAAGGATGTCCGAGCATGTCCGGGCTGTCCGTTTTTCCTTTCTTTTTCTTTCTTTTGTTCTTCATTTATTCTTCTCTCCTTCTTCACAAATCACATATGCAAGTGAATCCACAGTTTGGGCGATAGGAGGCCATTTTTAAGGGCTATCCACAGACACCTACCCGGATAGTTTGGGGTGGATTTGGGGGAGCCGGTTGGAGATGCTCTAAGAGAATAAATAATTTTATTAGAGAGTTGGTTTCGTTACATATATAGATAACATTTTTTAATAAGAAACATCGCTCTATGCACATAAAAAGTATATATTACTGATTACTCAACAATGGCAAACAAAGACAAGCATGTGTGCCCAACAAATAGGATATCAAAACAGTTCGAGGCTATACCAAATGGATCCGTCCCACGATGGTATCGTTACAATTATGTCACAAATTCTATGACATGTGACTGAGATGTAAATAATAACAATATTTTATAGAGATGCGGTCTCATTTTATAGATGAACAATAATAATATTGCAGGTCACAAAAAAATGGCAAACACAATACCAACACATCCTTAGCTAGTCTGGTCACGTAAAAGGGCAGACGCAATCTCAGCACATCCCATAAATCAGTATGTAACAACGTATATAAGCGTGTTCCGCTTCAACCTAGGACAAGTCATGAATGCCTCAACGCACATACTAGGATAAGCGCTAATTGCTTTCAGCACACGGATATGCCTAGTACTAGGTGCTTCTCCTTTTATTTGCCGGGAAATTGAAGGGTCGAGATGGTTAACTTCGAGTTGGTTGAAGATGTTTCTCCAAATTTTCTATTTTTTCTTCAAAAGTTTTAGTCTTTGTAGATGACAAAAGTGGGTATAATGAAATTATGTGAAAGAAAAATATATGATGATAAAGAACTTCAAACATGAAGGCTGTCACAAGAGAAAAGCACAGGTAAAAGAACTCAGACTGAGATGAAGATTTATCCCGGTGTTTACTCCTTTTGGAAGAAGCTAATCATTGTTGGAGATGTTTGGGTTACTACGAAGGACCCCCAAACGCTACCGAAAACTCACATTCATTTTCTCAAGACTCCTGCACAAAATAGGAGCTCAATACCTCTCATGGTAAGGGGAGATCTCCAAGAGCTCAGTAACTCTCAGAGATCCCGTCGCCTTCTCGTCTACTACCTGCAGTTGGATGATAGTTTGGTGGAGAGAAGCAGCTAGCGCATATGCTCCGATAGACATCGTATATGAGTGTGAGAGCACACCAGTACGACTCGGTGCTCACGTAAGAGTCTGGCACGGTGTAAAAGCATCGAATCCAGCGAACGGATAAACTATGAAAAAGTTTGGAATTTTGAAAATGTGCATTGTTCACTACACTCGGATCCACACTTTTGTCTTTTTGTGTAGCGTTTTGCATTGAGCTTTTGCACCCTTTTTACTATACACCATTAACTACATCAAGAGAATCTTATGTTTTACATTTAACTTTTTTTATTTTGATAATAACAGGGTCCGTATATCTCGGCCTCCTTTTGGACTTACCGTTCGAAAGCACTAGACAGCTCAAACCATTTGACTAGAAAGTATGGAGTAAGTGCAAAGGTTAGGTGAGGCTTTAAGCTCACGCAAGGGTTTCATGTCTTCTCAACTCACTCACTTTGCCACGAGATGGGGAGGGGTAATTTTAAGAAAAAGATGAAATTCCGCCCGTTACATGAAAAAGTAACATGCATGTAACTTCCAAATGGTCAAACTTGGTACCATATTACTTGTTGAAATTTTGTATTGTCTGGTTGGAAAAAGGCCTTTCATGGAGGTCCTCCAGTTTGAATTGGAGCTCAAATGAGAGTATGACGTGGTGCTAACTCCGCTAACTCAGAGTCAAATTCGATTATCTTCGGATCAATATCCTCGACCAAATGACAGCATTCGTGGTGTGTGCATGAACAACGCAACTAGTACTAGTAGCAGGATCGCCGACTGCGCAAGACAATTTCAGTTGCACCAAATGCTTGATAATCTGCTATTTTGTTGGCCTCACACACTTTGTTGTCTAAACTGTGAGTGTTTCTGGGATGGTTCTCATCTATAACTTCTAGGAGAGAAGAATACTTTTGCATGCTCTCGGTCGATCTCGATCGCTTTGCCACGTCACTATCGATGACAAGTCACCTGGTACGCCTTTCCGTGTCACCAATTGACCGAGCCAAATTAAAATATAGAGTAAAGTGCACCCGTCGTTTGGGTCAGTTCAGTACTACAAGTTTGAGTTTGCAAAAGTTATATAGTCCTAATAGTACACTGCGGGTGCACTTTACTCTAAAATAAATTATCTTGTACTGAAGTTTTATGCCTTTATTAACTTGTTTTATCATTCTACAGTTTTAAGGAGTATAATTTACTTAGTTGGCATAACTGTAACCATAACATGTGTTGTTAAATACTAGTTTACATTACGCTAAACTTAATATTTTTATAAGAAAATATCTTTTCTTGGATTATTGTTAACAATTGCATAAACTACATAGTGCGGATCGCGTGTTTCTACATTGTAATATTCTTTAATATCCCTGTAAAGCCAAGAAAGCATTTGATTAAACAGGTATATTAATAGTGTTTCTAGTCTATACAATCGTATATTTAGAAACTTCTGGGGCATGAATTGATTACTAGTATTTCGATGATGAATATGACTTGCAAGTTAGTTGGCGAGTTAATAATGTGTGGATTGCTAAATTTAAATGGAAACAACACTGCTTGCAGAAACCAGTGATGAACGTAAAATCCCACTACAAGAAATATGCTAACTTATGACCCTCAATATTGGTCACAGAAATGGTCATGAACTGTCATTTGTGACCTTTTTGTGACAAAAAACGATTGGTCAAAAGATGAGCGTCACTAATGATAGTTTGCGACCTTTTTTGGGGATTGGTCATAGACAATTGTGACCAAAACCAAAGGTCACAAATTTTATGACCAATTGTTTTGGTCACTACCAATCTGGCCAGTCCACGTCAGATCCAACGTGGCTGAGCTGACGTGTCGTAGCTGACGTGGCAAGTCCAGTCAGATCCAACATGGCCGAGCTGACGTGGCAAAATTGTGACCAAATGGAATGGTCGTAAATCAGAATCAGCCCAGCCCAGTTCAGCCATCTAAATGGGCCTGGCCCAATAACACGGCCCATTTAACATACTTTTTTTCGCAGATTACTTTAGATGGCTATATGGGCCCAGCCCAGCAGTTTGGCCTTTTAATTTTCTGGGCCATGGCCTTTTTATATCTATTTATTAGTGTCAATTTTTTGGGCCTCAGCCTTCTTATAGCCCATTTCTTGTTTGGGCCTCAGACTTTTAACGGTCCAGAATTTTGATTTAAACCACTCGTAACTGCACTAGCAAATATTATAACACGACAGGTTTCAATTTTCTCCATTTCGACAGTATAAAACCAAATATTTCATTCAGAAAAGAGAAAATACAAGGAATTTTATGAAATAATAGCTCCAAAATAAAAGCACAGTTGCTTACAGAACAGACAAATACAAACATGCGTCTTGCATATGTTACAGAAAAGATCATCTATCTTCTAACATGAGGAGGAGGTTATAGAAAAGATATCTATTGACCATCTGAGATAGCAGTAACAAACTCCTGACTTGGACTTGAATTTGCAACATTGCCCTCCTGCAAATTGAAACTTAACAACGTTAAAGAGAGCATTGATCTTAGTCGGATACACTGAGCTCAGTACACTACACAAGCAGGAAACGAACAATGAACTTGGGGTACATCATGGATGGATCAACCTCAGCAGCGGACATTCTTGTGCGGGTACCTGTTGCAGTACATTCCAACATTACTGACTGAAGCTATGCATTTGATTTGCAGTAAAAAACATCCAGGTAAAGAGAAACAAGGTTCACAAAGACATGCACACATAAACTGAATACAAGTTCAAACTATGTAACCACTGTAATGGAATATGAGAAAACTAGCATGCTTTGCTTAACTGAATGTTTTCTGACAAATAACAATAGATAAATCACCTGGCAATATCAGGATTTACCAAATTAGACCAATTTGAGATAACACTACAAGAGAAAAGAATGCAGTTCTGATTTCGGACAACACACTGATAAGGCTTTATTTAAATATTTTAGGCATGTTGCCTAGGAACTCTAGAATGCAATATTAATCCCAAAGAACGAATTGGCCAATAGATAAATAATACAAAACATGATGCAAGATTGAATTAACATTATGCAGTCCTATTATGCAATAGTTCCAGTAGTTGTATTTAAAAAACTGATGGAATTACTGGAACTGCTTCACTGTACACAGCTAGAAACTCATTAGTAACATCTAAATTGCTTAGATCATATAACTGAATGGCTACCTCATTGCACAGAGCAGCCACTTATCAGTATTAGCCCTACTTGATCAAAGTTGAGCATTTAAGTTGACACATGACAAAATAAACACTGACTGAACATATCATTGCTCAACATATTCGAGACCTAATTCCTTCATAAGGTCAGCTGACTATTAAAGGCTTTCGCTTAGATTACAAACAATTATGTGTACAAGGCAATTCAGCATTTAAGTTGAAGGTGTCCAGTAGCAAAACAAAACATGATATTATACTAAACAACTTGAACCGATAATACACAGATAAATTTGCTATTAAGCACGTTCAGGTTTCTTATCCAAAAGATGTGAAACCTGCTCCTAACATAACAATGTTATGTGCAGACTTAGACAATGACATGACAGGTTATTTACTACTCCATAAGTACACAAGTAGTATTTGCATCAGTACAGCTACACTGGCAGGAAGTACAAACATGGTATCTCAGCATTCACTTAAAACATCTAAAGTGCTAACAAATACATGACACAAGAGGCATATATTACCAGACATAGATGGCATCTGTATAGACCTTGAAAAAGCCAGCGCACGCAAATAAACATCACTCTCAGATAGTACCTGCTGATGGAGCCGAGTGCGGCAGGAAGGTGTAGTGCTTCATCAACATCACAGCCAGCAGTTGTTCAGGGAGATGTCATGGACCTGCAAAAACAAATAATGAGAGCAAATAATAAGGTAACCCTCTCCAACTAATAGCTTTTGATAGCAACTGCAGTCGTTCAATATTAAGAAAATATGGTTGGTACAATTTTACGCCAAGCAGTACACAGCAACACAAAATATGTCACGCACAATGGAAAACAATTAAGTGTAAGATCCTACAAGCATTTCATTACATGTTTTTGTGTACCGCTACAATTTTATGCCAAGCAGTGGACTGGTACATCATAATACAGTTAAGTTGTACTAATTTATTCATCACAGACAAGACAAGTAGATGTATAGCTTATAAACAAAAACGCAGTTCCAGCATTAGCTAAAGGGAACAAAAAAGGGCCAATTCTAAGCAGCACTACACCAGATGAGTGACAGGAACTTATCATGGAAGGAACCGTCGTACTTGACTTCAGCGAGCAGTCCAAGCTTTCGCCGGTTCATGCTCTCTAGCCTCCTCTTCTTTGCTTCAGTTTCCTGCATCAGTCATGCTACCGGTATCAGCTCTGAATCCAATCAAAGTATATGCAGTACACACGGCATTTGTTGTCCATAGTAGAACTAGAACTAATTACTGGCTCTGAGTCCAATCGAGAACATATATACAGTATCGATACATTAGTCCATGCTAAAACTGAACTAATTATTGACACTCCATTGTTACCAGCATTAGCAGTACAACAGAAGTCTATATATTCTGTACCAATCCTCCAACTCAAGTACTTGTAGAACATCAATCAGTCAGACAGAGTGACAAACAAAACGACACTACACACTACACACTACCGAAGATCAAACAGAGGCGTGATGCGGCATGAGGGGAGGCCACGGTAATATAGTGCAGTACTTTGTGCGATAACTCCGCGTAAGAAGAGATCGCCGAGTCGACGTCATCGACCAGTAACGAGAGAAGACGGAGAGGTAGGAGCAGTTCGGTCGCTCACCTGGAGCAGATCGCGGTAGTCCATCCAGAGCGCCTGGAACCGGTCCCTCCCCCTGGCGCCATCGGCCTCCGGCGCCGCCGCCGAGGGGAGCCTCTTGGTCTTGCCCTTCTTCCTCTGCAGGCGCACCTCCCCGGCGTCGTCCATGGCGCAGGCGAGGCCGAGAACCCAAGGCCCGGCGGCGGGAGGCGGGGAATCCAGGACAAGCAGAGAAGGGCGCCGAGGGCTAGTAGATCGCGAGGTGTTCTCGATCCAGATCTAGGAGACGGGGTTGTGGTGTGCGTGCTTTTTGTGAGGCGATGGGAGAGGGAGGCGGGGTGTAGAAGGAAAATCGACAAGGTGGAGGAGTGGGGAGGGCGCCGCCGTCGCCGGCGACCCGCGAGAAGGAAGGGGACGGGATCGAGTTCGAGAGGAGATAGGGTTTGCCCGGGGAGGCGGCGACTCGCTGCTTATATTGCGGACGTGCCCGCTCGCGGCCGTCGGATCACATCGGACGGTCGCAGTGCTCCAGCACATGTCTAACGGGCCTAAAGCCCGGAAACGGATGAGATGCTGGACCAGTTTCGGCCCTGTTCGGCAGAATAATAATGAAAGAAAAAAACTAAAACTTTTGAGCTGAAATAAGCAAGTTTTAGGGCTTAATTTTCGTTCAAGTTGGAAAACATAAATATTCATAAATACTAGACCACATTTTATGTACAAATAACCAAGTATTTGCATGTCAAACAGTTTCTATCCACCTCTCGTCAAAAAGACAAATTGCTGTCGATTCAGCAGGAAGCGGGTCAAATTTGAACTACAGGCGCCACATAGTTTGCTCAAGATTTTGTGAAAAAATTATTTTTGGGTACAAAAGTACCTATTTCATCAGAGATATAGCAATATTTTTGCAAGATTCAACCCCTAGCTATGAACGGTCATGTCCGCCATTTTGACCGTATTTTGAAATAGGCATACGAATTCAAAACAATTCAAATAAATGGAAAACATCCGCGTTGTGTCCTTACATGTGTCATACTATCGATAAAAAATAATAAACTTGGAATATGGCAATTATCTTGAAAAAGTGTTCTCAGAAATGAGATATCATCTACGAAGATTCATGGCTTTCAAGTCACATGACGAATGTTATGTCCACATTCATGGCATAGTTTGCTTAAATATGCCCGTATTGGACACAAACATGTATCTTCGAACCGTGAACAATGTTGCCGAATAAACTTTTCATTTTCCTTTCACGAAAAATTCATTTTTCTATTTCCGAATGCGAAAAATGTGTTATTTTGTGAAGCAACTACCAAAAATATGTCGTAAAATAGGAGCGCTACATTATTCGAAAATACTAGACCACATTGGATTTACAAAAAACCAAATGGTTGCGTGTTAAACAGTTTTTATCTACCTCTCGTAAAAAGACAAATTCATGCCGATTCAGTTGGAAGGGGGTCAAATTTGAACTACAGGTGCCTCGTAGTTTTCTCATGATTTTTTGAAAAAATCATATTTAGATACACAAGTACCTATTTCATCAGAGATACAACAAAGTTTCGCAAGATTTAACCCCTAGCTACGAACGGTCATGTCCCCCGAGTTGACCGTATATTGAAACCGGCATACGAAATTCAAAAAAAAAATCAAAAAAATAGAAAACCTACGTGTTGTGTCATTATATGTGGCCTAGTATCCATAAAAAATAATAAACATGTAATACGGCAATTATCTTGAAAAAGTGTTCTCAGAATTGAGCTACCATGGACGAAGATTCATGACTTTCGGACCAAATGACCAATGTTATCGCCACATTCATGGCATAGTTTGTTAAAATGTTCCCATATTCTACACAAACGTGCATCTTGGAACCACGAACAATGTTGCCGAAGAAAGTTTTCATTTTCATTGAACAAAAAAATCATTTTTCATTTTCCGAGTTCCAAAAATGGGTTTTTTTTGTGAAAAACCTACCAAAATATGTTGCAAAATTGGAGCACTACATTTTAAAAAATTATTAGACCACATTTGATGTACAAATACCCAAATGCCTGCCTCTCAAAAGGTTTCCATCCACCTGTTTTGAAAAAGACAAAATTTTGCCGATTCAGTTGGAAGCGGGTCAAATTTGAACTATAGCTGCCTCGTAGTTTGCTCGTATTTTTTTGCAAAAATCATTTTTAGATACAAAAGTATCTATTTCATCACAGATACACAAACGGTCATGTCCTCCATTTTGACTATATTTTGAAAGTTGCATTTAAATTGAAAAGAATAATCCCACAAATTTATTTCAAATTTTTTAAAACCCAATATAAAGCAATATATAATCTTAAGGGTATTTTGTATTTTATTTTGACTAAAAACAGTACCTAATTCTACTATATACAATGGACAGAGGAATCGCTGCCCCGTCATTCGTCCACGTCGCCGCAAATCCAGCACCGTCCGATCCGCATAACGGACGTCGGGGATTGAGCCACGTCGCCTCGAAACCTCCCGCGCACTGTTCATACCTATTTTAGGCCAATCCCGACGCGACACGTCACCCCGGTCACCAGCCGGTCGCGCGCGTCCCAGCCGGTAGCCCACCCAGTCGCCGTGCAATGTTGCAAATAAGACCTCCTACTTTAGCATATTCGCATGAATCCGACGTAAACTTTACGCTCACCCCCCCGCAAAAGACTCTACTGCAATTCCGACAAACATGAAGGTCTACCGTGCAAAAAAACCACCGCGCCCTCCCTCTCCTTCTCTCTCTCCCGCGACCTTCGCGTCGCCGACGGCCGCCGCCGCGCTCTGCCGCCGGCACGGCCCTCCCCTTCCAAATCCTTCCCCACGGCGAGACGCGCCGTCGTCCCCTCCGCCTCCTCTCCAAGCCGTCCGTCCTGCGGCGCTCTGTGTGGCGCGGAATCGCCGGCGCGGCGTTTGGCACCCGCCGCCGCGTACCACGCCCGCCGGCGCTGTTCCGGCCACCAAACGCCGGCGGCGCCGCCCTCTGCAGGTTCCCCGCGGCCAGCCGCTTCGGCCGCGCCCAGACGCGCGAACCAAATCGTGCCGGAGCGCCGCTGCCGTCCTCCGCGCCGCCGCGGGCGACTTCGCCCAGATCCGGCCGCTGTGACGTCACCCTGACGTCACAGTGGGCCCATGCTGACGTTTTTTTTTAAAAAAAACCCCACAATATTCATATACTTCTGGAAATAATTTAAACATGTCCAAAAAAAATTCAAACACGCCAAATTGGACACATAAAAAATAAACGTGATAATTTAAACATGTCCAAAAAAAAATTCAAACACGCCAAATTGGACACATAAAAAATAAACGTAAACGCCCGAAATTCAAATTTCAAATTTCCAATTGCCGTCCAAATTTGTATTTTCCGTACCAACCAAACGGGTTTCCAACGCGCCAAATTATTCAAAAGCTGTTAGCCTTCCGAATTTGCCCTGTTTCCGAGATGCACCACATTTAAAATTTACAATAAATTTACGATTTAACAATTTCAAAATTTAGCCCACAGGTGCGGCAAAGCCGCACTTAATCCCCTAGTAGTATATAATGACAGAGGAAATCTTAATAAAATTTTCAAAATTTATTTGGTTGAAATTGAAATTCAAAATCAAAAGTTATAAAAGTAAAAAGAAAAGAATAAAAAGAACAGAAAAAAAAGAGAATCAGGCGAGCCGAGCCGGCCCAGCCCAGCCCAGTAGCGCAGCCAAACCAGGCTGGCCAACACACTCGGCACAGGGAAGAAGCAAAAAAAAAAAAGAGGCCTCGCCCACCGAGGCCCAAGCCCAGGGACCTAAGCGAAGGCTCTGCTTAATAGTGGTCCAGTGCACTACCAGTACGTAATAGGAGTGGTGGCCTGTTGGTTATGAGCGACGGGGAGAATGTGAGGTTGTGGGTTCGAGTCTCGCTAATTTTTTTTAATAATACGTTTTTTTAATTAAATTCGAAAAATATTACGCAAAATCACAAAATTTCAGAAATAATACGGCCTCGGCCCAGGCTAAGCCGACAGGGACTAATCGGCCCAGGCCTGGCCGATTAGTACCTGTCGGCCCAGGCCTGGCCGATTAGTACTAATCGGCCCAGGCCTGGCCGATAAGGTACAAATCAGGGCACGGCTGGGCTAGCCCAGTGGACACTTATCGGCCAGGCCTGGGCCGACAGGTACTAATCGGCCAGGCCTGGGCCGATTAGTGCCTGTCGGCTTAGCCTGGGCCGAGGCCGTATTATTTGTGTAATTTATGCAAAATGCGTAATATTTATCAAATTTCTGTAAAAAAATGTATTATTAAAAAAAAATTAGCTCGAGTCTCTCCCTCCGCCCCTTTTTTCATAATTATTCATGTGCGTGGTATGGCTCTGTCCAGATACGTGTGGGTCACACAGCGGGTCCCACGGTGGGTCCCACATGGCAAGTCCCATGGCGGGTCCCACTGGTCCCACATGGCAGCAGGATGGGTCCCACATGGCGGGTCCCACAGGTCACACGGGTGGGTCCCACATGGCACCAGGGTGGGTCCCACGGTGGGTCCCACATGACAAGTCACATGGCGGGTCCCACTGGTCCCACATGGCAGCAGGATGGGTCCCACATGACAGTTCACACGGTGGGTCCGACCAGGCGGGTCCCACATGGCAGCAGGGTGGGTCCCACATGGCGGGTCCCACAGGTCACACGGTGGGTCCCACATGACAAGTCACATGGCGGGTCCCACCTGTCAGTGAGATGGCTGAGTATTGACACGTAAGCGAAAATGACACATAAGCAATGACACATAAGCAAAAATGACACCTAAGCAGTGACACGTAGTCGAGACTGCTGAGTTGGTTGTCAACTAATACGAATGACCATTTAAATTGGTCGTAATCGGGTAGAAAAAATATATTAAATTAATGTTATTTGCATTATGACCAATTCATGTAAGACGATTATGACCTTTCAGACAGATTTGGTCGTTATATTTTCGGGTTTAGACCCTTCAAAACAGCGAGTGACCAAATGATACAAAATGGTCATAGATCTATGACCAATATTTTCAGGGTCACTATCAAAAGGTCATAAGTTAGCATATTTCTTGTAGTGTCCCACGAATCTCCACCCAAGGATCGCCACCAACACCAATGGTTTCAACGTATGCAACACCGGCCCAAAGTTGCTAGACGAATGAAGACGCACCGAAGAAGAAACGGCGAAAGATGACAACCACGTACGCCACCCCAGAAGAGCAGGACCACCGAACCTCGATCGCTCGCCAACCAGATGCGCCGCTGCTGCTAGAGAGGGGAGCCATGCATTTCCTCTCACGCCCAGGCTCATGGTCGTCGACCCACCGACAAACAAGGGCCACAAGGCGGCAAGGAGCACCTCGCCTCAAACCGTGTCAAGTGGGGTCCACCAAAAACCTTACAAAACACGAAGCTCATTACAGCCCACTTCCTTCTGGCCAATCGAAAGCCTAGCTCGGGGGTCGATCTCGGCGTAGCACCGAAGGTGGCTGAGGGGATGTGACAACGACGGTGAACAATAGCCGCGGGGATCCATGCAGGCCATGCATGGATGTCTGCTAGAGTAGTGTGAGGTGGGAGTTTTGACAAGAAAAGGAGTAATGTGTCGAGGGGGCCCGGTTTTTGGTTGCCTTTGCGGTGATGTCTAGCTCCAAAGATTTTGTTCCTAGGATGGGATGGCAGACATCTATGCATGGCCTAGTATAAACTATAAAAAGTTTGGAATTTTGAAAATGTGCATTGCTCACTACACTCGGATCCACACTTTTGTCTTTTTGTGTAGCGTTTTGCATTGAGCTTTTGCACCCTTTTTACTATACACCATTAACTACATCAAGAGAATCTTATGTTTTACATTTAACTTTTTTTATTTTGAAAATAACGGGGTCCGTATATCTCGGCCTCCTTTTTTTTTGAACAAAACGGGCAACATTGCCTCATTTTATTAAAAAAGAGGAGGGGAATTGACCGGTTCATTAACGGGGAACCGGCCGAAAACCGTGTGGTGTTCCATGACTACATCGGCCTCCTTTTGGACTTACCATTCGAAAGCACTAGACAGCTCAAACCATTTGACTAGAAAGTATGGAGTAAGTGCAAAGGATAGGTGAGGCTTTAAGCTCACGCAAGGGTTTCATGTCTTCTCAACTCACTCACTTTGCCACGAGATGGGGAGGGGTAATTTTAAGAAAAAGATGAAATTCCGCCCGTTACATGAAAAAGTAACATGCACGTAACTTCCAAATGGTTAAACTTGGTACCATATTACTTGTTGAAATTTTGTATTGTCTGGTTGGAAAAAGGCCTTTCATGGAGAGGTCCTCCAGTTTGAATTGGAGCTCAAATGAGAGTATGACGTGGTGCTAACTCCGCTAACTCAGAGTCAGATTCGATTATCTTCGGATCAATATCCTCGACCAAATGACAACATTCGTGGTGTGTGCATGAACAACGCAACTAGTACTAGTAGCAGGATCGCCGACTGCGCAAGATAATTTCAGTTGCACCAAATGCTTGATAATCTGCTATTTTGTTGGCCTCACACACTTTATTGTCTAAACTCTGAGTGTTTCTGGGATGGTTCTTATCTATAACTTCTAGGAGAGAAGAATACTTTTGCATGCTCTTGGTCGATCTCGATCGCTTTGCCACGTCACTATCGATGACAAGTCACCTGGTACGCCTTTCCGTGTCACCAATTGACCAAGCCAAATTAAAATATAGAGTAAAGTGCACCCGCTTGTCGTTTGGGTCAGTTCAGTACTACAAGTTTGAGTTTGCAAAAGTTATATAGTCCTAATAGTACACTGCGGGTGCACTTTACTCTAAAATAAATTATCTTGTACTGAAGTTTTATGCCTTTATTAACTTGTTTTATCATTCTACAGTTTTAAGGAGTATAATTTACTTAGTTGGCATAACTGCAACCATAACATGTGTTGTTAAATACTAGTTTACATTACGCTAAACTTAATATTTTTATAAGAAAATATCTTTTCTTGGATTATTGTTAACAATTGCATAAACTACATAGTGCGGATCGCGTGTTTCTACATTGTAATATTCTTTAATATCCCTGTAAAGCCAAGAAAGCGTTTGATTAAACAGGTATATTAATAGTGTTTCTAGTCTATACAATCGTATATTTAGAAACTTCTGGGGCATGAATTGATTACTAGTATTTCGATGATGAATATGACTTGCAAGTTAGTTGGCGAGTTAATAATGTGTGGATTGCTAAATTTAAATGGAAACAACACTGCTTGCAGAAACCAGCGATGAACGTAAAATCCCACGAATCTCCACCCAATGATCGCCGCCAACACCAATGGTTTCAACGTATGCAACACCGGCCCAAAGTTGCTAGACGAATGAAGACGCACCGAAGAAGAAACGGCGAAAGATGACAACCACGTACGCCACCCCAGAAGAGCAGGACCACCGAACCTCGATCGCTCGCCAACCAGATGCGCCGCTGCTGCTAGAGAGGGGAGCCATGCATTTCCTCTCACGCCCAGGCTCATGGTCGTCGACCCACCGACAAACAAGGGCCACAAGGCGGCAAGGAGCACCTCGCCTCAAACCGTGTCAAGTGGGGTCCACCAAAAACCTTACAAAACACGAAGCTCATTGCAGCCCACTTCCTTCTCGCGCCTCCTTCTGGCCAATCGAAAGCCTAGCTCGGGGGGTCGATCTCGACGTAACACCGAAGGTGGCTGAGGGGATGCGACGGTGAACAATAGCCGCGGGGATCCATGCAGGCCATGCATAGATGTCTGCTAGAGTAGTGTGAGGTGGGAGGTTTGACAAGAAAAGGAGTAATGTGTCGAGGGGGCCCGGTTTTTGGTTGCCTTGCGGTGATGTCTAGCTCCAAAGATTTTGTTCCTAGGATGGGATGGCAGACATTGCACGGCGAAGTAAAACCAGCGAGAAAGACAGAGACAAGAATATTTGGCGCGCAAGCTAGGGTAGACGATGATGAAGCGCGTAACGTTACTACGCGGCGTACGCCACACCAACTCCGACCTGACCCCGACCGGAGAGACCAAAACAAATACCCGAAACACCCGGGTCAAAGCTTCACGCAGAGGGGCAGGAAGGTAATTTCCCCGCCACTCTCCCCGCGTCGTCTTTACTTTACTAGGCAGGCAGAGGCAGATTCCCTATCTCCTCCCCTCCCCACACCGGACGGACGCGCAATTCCAAACCCTAGCTCGCTCCCTACCTCCAGATCTCCTCGCCCTCCCATGGCCGCGCTCGCTCCCAGCCTCGCCACCTGCTAGCTCCTGTGCACAGATCGGGACATGGAGGCGGCGGCGGAGGACGCGGCGGCGCCCGAGTCGTGGGAGACGGCCGACCTCGACGGGGCCATGAGCCGCCTGCTCCTCTCCAACACCACCTCCACGGCGCGACGCGTGGCCTCGTACCCGGAGCTCGCCGACGACGACCAGCCGGCGTTGACGCAGGAGCGGCGGGATCCGGCCAGCGGAGACGACGATCCGGTCGCGCAGGTCGACCAGTTCCTCCGGGAGGCCATCGAGAAGCCCCGCGAGAGGCTCTCAGGTATAATCATCAGACCCGACCCAGCGCGCACTTTCCTCCTGCTACGCGAGTCTACTAGTCTCGCGGGAGTCGCTCCATAGCTAGCTAGCTGCCTAGCTTCGCGGTCGAACCATACATGTGCTCCGCTGGAGGAACAATTCGCCAGCGGAATTGTAGTTGATTTGAACCGTATGCGGGCATGCCTGGGTAGCCTCACGGTGTTTTAGTGTCGCCGGGGTCTCTGTTTCTGCTGGATGCCCGTGGTCTGCTTCAGTAGCCTGCTGGGTCTGTTGCTCAAATTACGTGACCGAGCCTCAGAACACACTTGCTGCCTACAGTTCTGCAACATTACCTGCTACTTAACTCCAACCGCATACTATTAACAAATTGTGTTTGTGTCTGACAGTTTAGTACAAATCTTAGGCATGTAGACGCCGTACCAAGAAGATGTTAAGCTAGTGGTACATCTGTCTGATTGTGGGGTTGCTCAATTATCATCAAGTCTGGTATTCTATTAAAAAAGATAAAAACAGTCTGAATTTGTTTCATCAACAGTTGCTTCATATTGGTTGGATTTCCCGCCCTTGTTACCAATTGTGTTGCATCATTGTTCTGCATCTGCTCTTACTATGTGATTACGTTCCTAGTTACTTAGTCTAATAAAGCTGAGCAATGCTTCAATGGTTGTGTCTCATGGCAGTCTTATCTAATTGCAGTGCTACGGATGGAGCAAGAAATCCTCAAGTTTATCCACGACCCTAGGCAGACACAGTATGAGTTCCAGGGTCTCCCGACCTCGTACCTGCGTCTTGCTGCACACCGTCTGGCACAGCACTATTTCCTGCAGTCGATCGCCCTACCAGACACCAGCTTGCCTGATGGAACCAGCTCTCGGATCATCCTTTGTAAAACGTCACCCGAGTGCCGGTTGCCTGCTGTCCGCTTAGCTGACATTCCAGTTAACCTCCCCCAAGAAGAGAGCAGCACTGTTGCCAAAGTAGCTATTAAGCAGAGGCCCCAGAAGAACTACCATGGCGGCGCAGGTGCAGGTGCTAACTCTTCCAGAGGCAACCTTCAGAAGAGCGTCGAAGAGAGAAAAGAGGAGTACAACAAGGCACGTGCTCGCATATTTAGCAGCAGTAGTGGTGGCTGTAATTCGGCTGATGGAAGACCAGTTGATGAAGTGATCTTGCCCAATACCCTACATAGGTCCAGTTCCCTGGAGTTGAACCCAAACACCCGGTACAGTGAAGTGTCTGAAGCTACCCTTGAAAGGAGTTTGACTAGTACTTCATCTAGTAGTAGAGCAAATAGAAGCAGGATTGACAAGGAGCCTCCAGTCAACAGAGGCAGGCAAGGCAATAGGGTGGCGATATTTCGTGACCGTGACTCAGATCGCAAGGATCCTGATTATGACAGAAGCTATGACAGGTTTGCACCGCAACACAGTTTTTGTTTGTTGCTATCTAGGCCTGCTTTGCATGCACTCTGAACCTTTTGAGCGATCTTCATCATGCTTCAGTGTAGTCCCTTATTTTTTGATCTTGCTCAGCTGTTGTTTATTTTTTTCTTAAAGACTCCTCTGCACAGTTTTCTCCATATACTATCAAAGTACCTGGCTGAATTCTATTGATCTGTGTTATGGCTATCAAGGATTACGAGTCGACCTGTCGCAACTTGTCGCTCGGGTACCGACAAGTAGACAAGTCGCGCGACAAGTCGTGACTTGTCGCAACTTGTCGAGGTTTTGAACTTGTCGCTGGGGTACCGACAAGTAGACAAGTCGTGCGACTTGTCGCGACTTGTCGAGCGACACTTAATCCTTGATGGCTATGGATAGGATCAGTTCAATTGAATTTAAATTTTGTGCACTTTGATTGCTGAAGGTTAGAGGGAATGCATACAAAATGTAGGGCATCATGTCAGAATTTGAAAAATGTGAAGGGGGTCTAATGGCGAAAAATCAAATCAAAATAGTCACATGTATTCTGATGAAGACCATACAGCTATAGTTTTAGTGTTTGAGATACTTGTCAACGTTATGTAAAGAAGTATATACATGCCATGGTCTTAATTATTATATTATATTCCTGCTTTCATCTATAAGACATGCACACCCCCTTTTGAATATGCACTTTATGACAACCTTTTTAATATGCACTTTATGACAAGTTCACTTACAGCTGAGTATCCATTTCAGGTACATGCAAAGATTTGATCCTGGATTTGGATTTAATGGAGGCGCCTACACCATTCAACCTCTGTATGCACCTGCTGTTACCTACAACACTGAGTTCCCCCAGCTTGGGTCACCACAAATGTCGCCTGTTGCTGTTGAACAGCAGCCTCATCCAATGGCTCAGCACATGCCTGTGCCCTGGTCGCCGGCCCAATCACCTAATGCAGTTGGTTATCGGCCTCAAGATGGTGTCATGCCACCTTACAGTCCGGGTCAAGCCGGTGCTCCTGTCAGGTCTTCTGTTTTCATGCATAGTCCCCAGCAGTATGCCATGCCTTCACGCCCAGGAGTCACATTTGTACATCCACAGGATTCCATGCGACCATTCGCACAGGTCTGCATGCGTACTTAAGACCTGTATGATTTGTCCTATCTTTCTTACTGAGCTGATGTCCTAGAGTATTGTGAATAGATGTCAATTCCACAAGTAAATAACAATGATGTTCTGTATGATTTTTGCTGTTACCTTGCACATCATATTGTATGGTTCTTGTCTATAAATATTTTGCGCAGCTTCTGTTTTTAGTGCTAAATGTATAGTTACTTTTTTTTAATTAGCTTCTATCTTTGAAAACATAAAAACTACCTATTCTGTATACACTATGATGGTTGTATTCTTCATAGGCTAATTTTTATGATCCAGTTGTGAAGTTAGTTACCTTCTGGCTTGACCCGTACCGTGTTTTTGCTGTACAGACTCACCAACAACAACAGCTGAAGCTAGTCTACGCCTAGCCCGGCCCCGATGAGGGGCCTGGGCATGCCTGCTCCTGCCAGCACACGCCGAACCTGCAAATCAAATCGGATGAGACATCTTTCTCACTCCCTGGCTGGCAGGAGCAGGCATGAAAGAACCGAGAAGCGCAGGGCCGAGCCAATCATCCGCTTTATCTTGTCATGCTCGCGCGTTTCTCGGTGTGGTTCCTCCCTACACATTGGGGTGCGGGAGAGGGGGCACCTTACTCATTTGTCCGTGAAGTGAAGTGCAGATTGTTGCGTGGACCTCGGGTCCAATGCACGAAGAGAAGCGGAGGGCAGAGACAGTCGCTGTCCTGCCCCTGTCGTTTCTTTGACGTTCTCGGCGCCATTGCTCCTTGCATATCGAGTTTTGAGATGCGAGAGGGGCACATGTTACCGCTGGCTTCTTGGAAGACTAAGGCAGTGGAGGGGCGTCCTACAATGGAGGAGAATGTGGGGGCATCCAGCATGTGGATGGACAATCAGGACCTGGGTGAGTCCAGTTATCTTTGTACGCATTCTGTTTCTTAGCTTAACCGTTCTCACTGAATTAACAAGAATGAGTTGCTACACGCAGGTGATCCGTTGTGAGTGTTGGACCTGACACTTGTCTTGCTTCTGGGTGAAGTCACGCCATGACCTGGAGCTGTGCCGCTTCAGATGGAGCGGAGTGCTGGCTCGGTGGCTGTCCCTAGGGCTCTCGGGGTCTGGGTAGAGAGCTGCTGCTGATGATGACGATGAAGAGTTTCAGTCCTGGCTTTGTGTTGTTTTTTAAGCTTAGAACTTGGTAGCAGAGTAACTAGTATCTGTGTTGTACATGAGCGTTAGTAGTGATAATGGGTGCGCCCAACTATGTCATCATTATGTTACACAACTTGAGGTGTTGCTGCTAAGATGGATTAGCGTTTACAGTATTCCTGGCCAATGACATGTTTGTGCTGTGAACTCAAGTTGTTTGTGCGTGAACGGTTTGTGTTGATGTTAGCTATTGCGTCAAGATGTCATATCTCTTTACATCACACATTGTTGGGTATTAGCTTTTGCAATCCATATTAAGGTTTCACCACAAAGTTTAGCCATTCAACTAGATTTGAAGCTGGTAGTGAATTTGAAGCTTCCAACTCGAATTTTGGAAAATGGATTTTGCACCTGAGCTTCAGTGCTCTTGCTACTTTAAAAAATTCGAAAAGTATATTTCAAAGTTTAAAAAAATCTTGAAAAAATAATGTATGTTCTAAATGATGTAACAAGCATGCAAAATCTCAATGCTAAATTCTCTATATTATAGTCTAGGTAAAAATGACAAAATGGGGAGACTTGAAACTATGTACGCATTGTTAAATACAATAAAGGACAGACCCAGTGCTAGAAGCTCCCACACAAGGTGGGGTCTGGGGAAGGATTATACGAGTCCAGCCTTACCCCTGCAAGCATTGTTAAATACAATAAGATATGTAAATTTGTCATTTTTCACACGGTTTATTTTCTTGGCTTGCGATAGAATGCGTCTTGTTTATCGACAAAAACAATTACTCATTGAGAAAAGGAAACTAGTAACCACGAGACGGGACGGGGAGAGTCGAAAGCAGAAAGCAGCCTTCCTCCTGTTTTGATTCCATTTCATCGTTGATCTGGAAAGAAGAATGACATTGCGTAGATTTAAAGCACTCCCCTCAAGCCGAAACCGTGCATGATGTTTTCTAGATTCTTTAAAACTTCTAAATATACTTTTCAAAGAAATTAAATTAGCAGGAGTACTGTACTAGTTCGGGTGCAAGAAATCTCTACTCCTCGAATTCTTGCAGCCTTAATTCTTTTGGGCCGAGATGCGAGAATGAATGAGTCTACTCTAGTGCTGCACATTCCCGCGGCCTTTGCGCTTGGCAACCCATCATCCTTCCGGAACCCAAATCGAACGGCTGGGAGCGACCCACGGAGGCCGACCACCCGCCAAGCTAGAATTGTTCCAGTGCCACACACCTGGCGCCGCCGCCCTCCATTCCTCCTCCCCGAACCCAAGCACCACCAGGTAGCCAGCCTCTTCTCGTCGCCACGCCACCCCGACGAAACCCTCGAATTTCCCTTGATTTTTCCTCCCGATCTCATCCACTCATCCTCCTTTTGTGTTCAGGTGATCGGCGATCGTCCGTCCGTCGGCGGCAACCATGAGGTACCACCACCCATCTCCGCTTCTCCTCTCCCAGTCTTTCTGAGCCATCGTTTGATGGATAGATGCGGATTCCGCCAGTATTTGAGACCATGTATGTCGTATGTTTGACCAATGATCGATGTATTTTAGGGAATTCACGTGGAACGAGGAAAGGAACACGCAGCAGGAACATAATATTTTTGCAGGATCATGGCTGCTGGTGCTGTTTCCGTGAGCAAGTTCACGCTATAAAGGATTATCTAGCTAATCTAACGCAGATCAAGGAAGGCTGATTGTAGATCGTGTCTAGTACATGGAATTTCTCCTGTCGGTTTTGTTGCTCCTATTCACTCGTACAATCGAGGAAAGAAACCCGGCCGGCGAACACTTTATGATCTACATCAGGAAATTAATGCACTGAATTGGTACATGCCGGTGGTTCTACTTACGCGGTTCTAATTACAGCGGTTCTACGCCGCTGTCCACTTCTGCACGTGATTATCCATCACGGTCTTGGCTGCGCATCAAAATCCTTGCTCGTTTTCTTGGTTAATTCTACATATCGATAACACTTTCCTCTCCATGTCATTAAATATTTTACTGTGATTTGGCACATGTAGACCGGTGGTTCTAATTACAGCGGTTCTACACCGCTGTCCACTTCTGCACGTGATTATCCATCACGGTCTTGGCTGTGCATCAAAATCGTTGCTCGCTTTCTTGGTTAATTCTCAAGACAAAGTAAATAAATTATTGCTCTATGGCCACCGACACGGAACAAGTGGAACATTCTGTTGAAGCCTTAGTGGAAGAGAATTCTGAGGTTCTAGGTGCTGGACAGAGTCAAGAGAAGAGTCAAGAGAACACTTCTCCAAGCCTTAGTGGAGAAGTCTGTTGAAGCCCGACCTCATTTTTTTTCCGTCCTCCGCCACTGTACTGTTTACGTAGACGAGTTTCTAAGAGAAAAACACTCGGATTCTCTTTGGCGCCGTTATACAAAACCGAGTTGCCACACACCAAGTCGGTGCTCGCGGAGTCAACGTTACCGACCCAATCTTTGACCAACCAGCGAGCGTGCATGGTTGTTGCTCGTCGTCTTCCTCCTCCTCCGCGTCGGCAACTTAATTAATTGGCCCAGCTGCATGCACAATGCCCTATATATATACATGCACGTACAAACATAGGCTAAACCCACAACACTAACTGACCATCTACATACAGTACTTGAGCGTTAGCTTGCTACTACCTAGGTAGCTCCAAGCAGCAATGGCGGTAACGGTGGAGATCACACGGAGCACGGTGCTCGAGCCCTCACCGGAGTCGGCACGCGGCGGCGGGAAGAAGGTCCCGCTCACCGTCTTCGACCTCGCCTCCACCGACGGCTACATCCCGACCGTCTTCGCGTGGAACGGGCCGGCGCCGACCAACGACGCCCTCATTGACGGCCTCCTCGCCACCGTCGCCAGGTTCCCGCACCTCGCCGGAGGTTCGCCGTCGACGAGCACGGCAGGAAGTGCTTCCACCTCAACGACGCTGGGGTGCTCGTTGTCGAGGCCACCGCCGACGCGGACCTCGCGGCGCACGACGTCTCCGCGCACATCAACGAGCTCTACCCCAAGGCCGATAGGGTACGTCAGCATGCCGGCCGGCCGGCCTAGTGTTTTTACACGTCGATCGATCCGGCCGTATCAAAAGTCTCGACACGTAAGTACGTAGCCTAACCAAGTTTTGGACTTTGGAATTGCAGGAACGCGAGGGTGAGCCGATCTTCAACGTGCAGCTGACGAGGTACACGTGCGGCGGGCTGGTCCTCGGCACCGCCTTCCACCACCAGGCCGCCGACGGCCAGTCCATGAGCGTCTTCTACACCGCCTGGGCCACCGCCGTCCGGACCGAGTCGGCCGTCCTCCCCTCGCCCTTCGTCGACCGCTCGGCCACCGTCGTCCCCCGCAGCACGCCGACGCCGGCTTTCGACCACCGGAACATCGAGTTCAAGGGCGAGCACAGCGCGAGTCACTCGTACAAATTCATCCCCATGGACAGGATCAACAACCTGGCGGTGCACTTCCCGGACCAGTACGTCGCCGACCTGAAGGCCCGCGTCGGCGCGCGCTGCAGCACCTTCCAGTGCCTCCTCGCGCACACGTGGAAGAAGGTGACGGCGGCGCGCGACCTGGCGCCGGACGATTTCACGCACGTGAGGGTGGCCGTCAACTGCCGCGGCCGCGCGAAGCCTCCCGTGCCCACGGACTTCTTCGGCAACATGGTGCTCTGGGCATTCCCGACGATGCAGGTCAGGGACCTCCTCTCCGCCAGCTACCCTGCGGTGGTCGGCGTCATCCGCGAGGCCGTTGCGCGCGTCGACGACGATTACATCCAGTCGTTCATCGACTTCGGGGAAGCGGAACGCTGCGGTATCGAAGAGGGCGGGGAGGAGCTTGCCTCGACGGCGGCGACGCCGGGCATGGCGTTCTGCCCTGACCTTGAGGTGAACAGCTGGCTCGGCTTCCGCTTCCACGACCTCGACTTTGGCTACGGCCCACCATGCGCGTCCCTGCCGCCGGACCTGCCCATCGAAGGGTTAATGATCTTCGTGCCGTCCTGCGCCGCCAAGGGCAGCGTCGACTTATTCGTGGCGCTGGATGACGAGCACGTCGACGCCTTCAAGCAGATCTGCTACTCCATGGACTAATCGTCGTCGAAACGTATCTACTCCCTCCATTCCGGTTTATAAGATGTATTCTCAAAATCAGATTTTACCAAGAATAAATAACAATTAACATTAACTAGGATCAATTAATGTTGAGTTTTGGCCTTTCTAAAGAACAATATGAAAACGGGTGTGATCTTTCCCTAATTAATGTTGGCATTAAATATGAGAGTGCTAATTGGGTGACATACTGAAAAGATATAATTTGCATGGCCAATACCCATTCACCTAGGTTTTAGAGATTTACCAAATACATCCTATAAATATCGGAATAGAGGGAGTATATGCAGATGCATATGACTCGATGCATGCTAGCTACCCCATGAACTACAGGCTTTGCTTAATTATCTGATAGGCTGGTCAGCGAGGATTGCTAATGATCAGAGTATAGTGCTGTATAGCTTATGCTTCTTTCTTTTCTTGTGATCGAGCTTATGTTTCTTCTTTCTTACTGCAAGAACAAGTGAACAAGTAATTTTTTACATGCACATAATCTGCATATATAATTTAGATTGAATTTCGACCTTAGATCCAACAGTCATGGACACCACTATGCCCCTAGCCGCAACTTTTTGGGCCATAATCGATCTAAATCATTTTTTTTTTGAGGTTTAAGACGGTCGTATCCGTCATCCGATTAGATAGAATAGAGTGTTATGTACAGAATTTTGAGCTAGGGAAAAAATCCCTTTACATGCAAAATAAATTCTTAGGCTGTAAATAAATTCTTTAGTAACTGAATCTGACTGTTTGGGACCACACGGCTTGTGGTACGGCACGATCAAAGCTAAATAAACTGAACGACCGATGCTGCGTCTACAAGATGTGCTTACTAAATATGATACTTTAAAAAAATGACACTTTGCATACGTGGCTCGCCGGATCGAGAAACGCGGGCTAAACTTGGTTGTCTGATTTGATTTTTTTTCCTTTTTCAACCCGCTATTTGGTAAGCTGCTAAACTGGCTGCAAACTAATTATAGCCACAGAACTAGTGTTTGGTTGCCTCCTTGGGATGTATTATGCTCACCACATCTGAAAATTGTGATCCTACCACCCCTTACAAGTTACAACTAACTGGCCACATTCAATCACACAACAAAAAATTCAAACACGCATGATAAGCACTAACTAATTTCAGCAAACTAGACAAAAGGTTCATTACCACCTACTTATCTACATACGCGCGAGGATAATAAACAAACTGCGTACAGAAGCACAGAAACAGCAACGTGCACTTACTCTGATTGATCCGGAGTAAAACAAGTTTTGGACATATATACATGGCTCTATAGGATCTGGCTCAGCGAAAACGGCCGAATTAACCGTTTCTTCAGAGCCTGCCTGAGTGATGATTTAGTTTTGTATAGACCAACAACGCAAAAATGGGCCAGATAACCAAACGGCCCATTTTAGCATCATGGATCCTGGCCCCATACCTCACAGCTAAGCAAACACTCCCCCTAATATCAAAGAGATCCGACGAAAGAAAAATACACTATCAATGTCGACTTAACTCTCTAAATCACAAATGTGCAACAATACTCTTAGGTGCAGTGCAGTTATGTTAAGCTGCATCTGTAATATAGGCTAAGCGACTTGGGCAATTGGGCACAGGCCACCCAAAACAAGGTGCTTAGTTATCTCGGGCAGCTCCTTTGCGGCGCCCGCAGGCGGCGGTTCGCCCTCGCGCCGCCTGAAGGGCGCCCGTTAATGGGCCGGCCCACTAACCGAAATTCTGTTTTTTCCTATTCTCTTATGTTTTTTCATTTTTTTCTTGTTTCTTTATTTTCTGTACGTTTTTTATCGGTTTTTCTTTTACTTTCAATTTTTGAAAAAAAATAGATTTGAAAAATGTTAGTTTTTTAAAAACTGTTGTATTTAAATTTGAAACCATTTTTTAATTTGGAATCATTTTTAAAGTTAGAACCATTTCAAATTTGGAACCATTTTCAATTTGGAACCATTATAAATTCGGAACCATTTTTAGATTTAGAATCATTTTTAAAATTAGAATCATTTTCAAATTTGGAACCATTTTTAGTTTGAAACCATCTTTAAAAATGATATATTTTTTAAAATTTGGAACCATTTTCTAATTTGGAAACATTTTTAAATTTGAAACAATTTTAAATTAATAACCATTTCAAAATGAAACCATTTTCAAAAATAGAACTGACTTTCAAATTTAGAACAATTTTCATATTTGGAACCATTTTAAATTTGGAACCATTTTTAAATTAAGAACCATTTTAAATTTGGAACCATTTTTAAATTTAAAACCATTTTTTAATTTGAAACTATTTTCGAAATGAAACCATTTTTAAAAACTAAACAATTTTCAAGAACAATTTAAAGAAGAACAAAAAACAATAAGAAAAGAAAAAAGAAAACAAAAGAGAAAAAGATAAAGAAACGAAAAAGAAAAACATAATCAAAAAAGAAACGAAAAGGAAAAACGAAAAAAGAAAAACGAAACAAAAAAGTAACGGAAAAGAAAAAAGAAACGAAAAGAAACAGAAAAAGAAAAAATAGCACTATGGGCCAGTCCATTAGATCGCTCCCGTTAGCGGCGCTAGGGTTATGCGCCGCTAACGAGCGGTGTATATGTTTTGCCGTTATTTCGCTTACAAAAATTGATTGGTTAATGGGCTAGGTACTACTGTATCTACGTATTGGGCCTAGCTTCTAAAAGCAGAAAGGTGTGAGAAGAGTAGGCCGAAGGCATATCTGGGCATGGGCAGCCCGGCCCGAGGCCCGGCCCGAAATTCCCGGGCTTGGGCAGCAATTTTAGGCCCGACGGTCGGGCCGGGCCGGGCCTTGGTTTTTTGGCAAATCAGTAGGAAGCCCGGCCCGCGGCCCGGCAGCCCGCCGGGCCCGGGCGTGGGTTTTTGGTGAAGGGCTTTTCTCGGCCCGGCCCGAAGCCCGGCCCGGCCCGACGCATGCCCAGGTATAGCCGAAGGACATAGCCCATTGAGCAAAAACGAGCCTGATGGCTATGACCCGCACCACGGCCTGCAAACACACGGAGAGAAGCCCTTGTTGGAGCCTTTGATTGATCTTTCCCTCAACAAAATCGACTGATCCACTGAAAAGAATCGACTGATCTCCCAACAACAAATTCATTCTCTACAAAATAACTTTCATGGAAATATGCGTATGGTGAAAAATGTGAAGCACTTTATTTAACATTGTTGGACCAGTGGAAACCAGGCAACCACAGACCGTATGCCTTTGGCTCAGAAGACTACGCACGGAAGATCAAGTCAAGACAACAGTCAACGAAGCGCGACATGCCCCCCCTCCCCGGCCTCGTGAATGTAAGAAATTAGGGTTGGAGCAATTTCGGCCTACCCTATATTCCTCTGCCTTATCGGTGGTGACGCTCACAATGCATATTGATGCTAGAGTGTGGGACCTTTATATTGACTCCAAATTTCAGATAAATCAATCTGTTTCTAGATAGGACTCGTGACATGTTAGAACGACCACCATACCTAACAGCCAATTACCGAGCCTATTATTGTTAAACAATTAGGTCCCAGCATGCATGTCTGAGTCATACGCCGAGTTTGAATACACAATCAAAACTCGCAGGTTTTAACAATCCATAGAGCCAATCCTACGGACAACCTGGCATTCCACCCAATACTGTTCCTGGGTATAATTCTATCGTATTAATATACACTATATTCCAGTATAGACGTACCGGCTTCCTTAAGTATATTTCCTTATGTACATGTGCATCAATAATTCTCTGTTATTTCCGTGACACTTTCACATTGATGTTTAATTCCAGACAATATAGTCGATATATAAAATGTTACAAGACACAATTTCCTACATCTCCCACTTGACTGAAAACATTTTATTTCAATCAAGGTGAATTCTCATGCAATTAACATGGTTAAAAATAATAATTCCTTCCTTCAATGCGCTCACGTTGTATATACACTTTGTGACCTTTGGAGTCATATTATCACAAAGTAACAGGTTATGATGCACCCTCCACGACCTTATGTTTCCAAAACATTCCTTAGCCACCAAAAAAGTAGACAAAAAAAGATCGCATTTTTAGCACTTCCTTCCTTCAATGCTTGACATGCATCAAAGTATTCATATTTATTCCGTAAACAAAGAATATCCATGTTTCCATTGTAAACCAGAAATATCTACAAATGTAAATATTAACACATAACATAAAAAATAGATTACCTTTCACAAAGATCAATTTTCAAAAATGGTTTCAATATATCCACGTAGCTGAAGCTTGAGATCATCAAAGAATGAATAATCCACGTTTCCTTGCGCCAGCATATTCATGTATGTGGTTCCAACAATCTTTATAAAATTAATATTTCGTTTGCTAAAATTCCAACAAATCCTTTTCCGTGCTAATCAAAATAGCAACAATTACAGTGGCATGGCTAAGTTTTGGTCGCACGAATAATGTCCCACAATAACCGTGGTATGACAATTATCCTTCCTTTTTCCTCACGAGTTCAAACATAATTCTTCGTAGAGTACCATTCCCTTAATCAAAAGGTACATGACAGGTTTGCACTTTTCCATAGAAAAAATATACAAAAATATTATCTATGTAATTCCACTCACAAAATGCAGGAAGCTTTAGACATACCTTTCATATGAAAGTTAACACTAAACCAAGCTTTCACTTCCATCAATGTGATATTTTAAAAACAAGAAGAAAATAGCACATATAATGATAACACAAAGCAATTAACACTAACCTGTGTATATGATTGTCTTCCATCATAAATAAAACCGCATGACCTGATATTCCATTGATGTGAAGCTTGTTCGAAAAAATATGAAGTGAATTCAGTTAGCAAATCATGTCATCATTCCCACCTCCTCTAAATTCCAGAGTTTCCATAAAGTATAAACATTTCCTTTGTGTAAAGAAATAAACAACAAGCTTAGCATTGTAATTCCACCAAGCAAGTTGCATTTAAACTTACTCGTAAATAAATCCATTTGCAATGCGGTTATTTGGTACAACATCAAGTTCCCAAACTTTAATTCCCCCTCATTGAGTGTATTACTTCCCGCAATGCTTCCATCCATAATTAAAATTAACATGTTTTAGTATTTCGTTTTCTTTCCTCTAAAACATAGAGTAACTTACTCAAATAACACACAATAATAGCCAAGAAATGACGGTCCAATTTTATTCCTCCCACTTTTCCTAAGCATGCTAGTGTTGAGAGTGTAATTTGGTGTTTTCCTTTGAGTTTCCCATATACAAAACAATTCCTACTTTCCACCAATATACCTTATTCCGGATCAGAAACAAAATACCATGCAATCCACTAGAGTATAAAAACTAAAAAATAATCTTGGTGTACTATGTAGTAACAATCATTCCAATTCCATACTACCAAAATATAAATATAATACTTTTTTCCAGTTCACAAAATATAAACAGTGACTGTGATAAATAATGACTTACTGAACAAATAGTAGTATGTAGTGCTTTTACACATAATCAAGGGAATAACCAATAGTTCAGTTCCTCCATTCAACCATGGAGCATATGACATAAAACAGCGGTGAATAATTCCATGCTCATTCCATTAGCTTTAATTAATATTTCTGAAGTGTACTTCCCCTAACCAATCAGTTTCAAACCTTGTAATCCTTTGATGAGCTGATTTTCCACTTCAGTATGAGATGTTAATACAACAAAAACCTTCCGACTTGTATTGTCAAAGATATTAATAACCATATCAAGTAAATCATGAAATAAATAAATATATCCACCTCAAGAAGGCGTGTCCAAAAATACCGTAAATATGTGTTCATAAAGTATCATATTCCTCCCACTAAGGCTTAGAATTCCAGAATTAGTATTCCACTAATTTTGTTCCTTGATATGTGACCATGTTGTAAATGAGATAAAATAATTGAATCTCTAATGGGAGTGTAAAACCAAATGTCACATTGAAGAGAAATCCATAACTGATAGTCCTCCCACTTAAAGTTTATAATTCTAGAGTTAACAAGCGCAATTATGTTAGTAGAGTATGACCAAGTCGTAAATAACATCAATACTAAATTCCGAGTATGTGTTCCTATTATCAGTATTCCTCCCTATGGAGTTATCTTCACAACAAATTTCCAACGAAACTAATAGAACATGAGACCGTTGTGTTAAATTCCATATTGCACTAACCTTTCCGTTGAGAAATAAATTCACTCTTCCTTTTCCAAACAGCATACATAATCAACAAATTCCGATAGAGAAGTGTAAATTAAAATTTCTTCTCATCGTAAGTGACAAAAAGAAAGTTCCTCCATAAACAGAGTTCGATTACATAATTTCCAATTCCAAAGTATATACAATTTATCATTAGTGACTAATTAATACACTTATTTATTCCTTTGGAATTGTTCACATGTCAGTAAATTTGCTATTGTATTCCATCAAATTATGATGTACAGGCAAAGTCCATTATCCAACTATATGGAAAAGTAGTGACAAACAAATATTTAGTGCAAACAATAACATTGGACATACCGTTGAGTAAATATCGATTTCCTCTTTCATTTGAGTATTTCCCATATTCCTCCAAAAAATAAGTGATGCCAGTTTCAATATAAACATGCTTCAAGTCGTCTCTTCATCGTTACGCCAGAGAATTTCGATGAATTATTAAAATACTTCGACAGATTCCGGAATAATCCAACGCGTCCAATATATTCCGGTGATAAGTTCAATCCGTAGAAATTATCAAATCAAAGAGAGAAAATCCATCATGCAAAGAGTACAATTCATTTTTCCACGCAATATGTCAGCAAATGATGCAATAAAACATAAGCGAATAAAAAAAACCTTACGCACAATATTCCACGTAATCTGTGCAATCTCATATTCAACAACTAACGAATCAAATATGGATATAACTATGTGAACTAGTCTATTTTCCTTAGTCAAATTCCATAGTTTTCCTTTCCCTTTGGTTTTTCCGGTTTAAAAAGATCAATTACATAATCAACATTCTCAAGACAAAGTAAATAAATTATTTTCCTTTCCAAACCGTGTAATTAGAACCACCGGTCTACATGTGCCAAATCAGAGTAAAATATTTAATGACATGGAGAGGAAAGCGTTACCGATAGGTAGAATTAACCAAGAAAACGAGCAAGGATTTTGATGCGCAGCCAAGACCGTGATGGATAATCACGTGCAGAAGTGGACAGTGGCGTAGAACCGCTGTAATTAGAACCGTGTAATTAGAACCACCGGTCTACATGTGCCAAATCAGAGTAAAATATTTAATGACATGGAGAGGAAAGTGTTACCGATATGTAGAATTAACCAAGAAAACGAGCAAGGATTTTGATACGCAGCCAAGACCGTGATGGATAATCACGTGCAGAAGTGGACAGTGGCGTAGAACCGCTGTAATTAGAACCGTGTAATTAGAACCACCGGTCTACATGTGCCAAATCAGAGTAAAATATTTAATGACATGGAGAGGAAAGTGTTACCAATATGTAGAATTAACCAAGAAAACGAGCAAGGATAATCACGTACAGAAGTGGACAGCGGCGACTCCATATTTACCATATGCTTGAGATTTTCCTCACTCGCCGTACACCAGCAACAGCATGCCAAGCAGTACCAATTCAGTGCATTAATTTCCTGATGTAGATCATAAAGTGTTGGCCGGGTTTCTTTCCTCGATTGTACGAGTGAATAGGAGCAACAAAACCGACAGGAGAAATTCCATGTACTAGACACGATCTACAATCAGCCTTCCTTGATCTGCGTTCGAGTTAAAGAAGCAAGATTAGCTAGATAATCCTTTATAGCGTGAACTTGCTCACGGAAACAGCACCAGCAGCCATGATCCTGCAAAAATATTATGTTCCTGCTGCGTGTTCCTTTCCTCGTTCACCGTCTAGACAAGTACAAGGGAGATAGAAAAGGAGAGATGCTGGGCTGAGAATAGGAGACAACGGGAATGGAACACTCAGAGTAGACGGAGAACGCTATACATCAAACCTCTGTTGGTCTGGCGGACTACGCTATTCTACTCTCGCGAAAAAAAAACAGGAGGTTCTGCATTCAAGCAGCACCGACGTCTGAGCAGAAGGGATGTACGTTAAGTTATTCACTCCAGCACTCACGGTCCTTCTATCGGGATTAAACACAGAGATCAATGCCTCTCAAGTCTCAATGCTTGTAGCATATAATTGCCTTGTGACCTGGATAATTCCCAGAAATAAAGCTAGTTAGTGAGATATTTTTGTTACTGCGGTTGGAGCACAAGTTTAGAAACACATATAAATAAACACACCAGAGAACCCACACGTACGTACCTGAGTAGGTGTCTGTTGGTCGCGTCGTGAGTGAGTGTGGGATGATGTGCAAACCTTATCGTCGTCTCTCCCCGCCCTGCGGGCATCTGTACAAGGAAAATCTCGCGGAGATGAATGCTGCCCAACAAGGAGATTGCGAGGCCAGCAACGAAGGACGGGCAGGAGCAGCTGACGTCGTAGGTGACGGCCAACTTGTCAGTGGTAGAACGGATCCAACTTTGCCACATCTGCAATGGGTGAGGTAGAAACGGATGTTCAGGTGGATTGCAGCGGGGCGAGGACCGAGCTAATATCTTCCAACAGAGTTTGTTCAGAGTACTCAAGATGCAAATACGCGATACATTTGTTCTGAGCTGATATGATCCAATATCGATGCGTTTTGGAGAATTCCACGGCCTATTTCCTTCCAAACGTGCCGAATACACATACACAACAAGTGTAATGCTCCGGTTTAAGGGATGTGAAGCCTTAAACTGGAATCACACCTCCTTGGCTAAGGGACAATGCGGAGCAAGATGGGCTACACAAATTCAATCAAGAATAGTTTACTACATTGCATCAGTGACATGTGAATTAGAGAGGTACGGACATATGAGTTGTGCCATTCGAAATTTAAACTGAGTACAGAATAAATATGGACAAATACTAAAACAAAAAATCATATACTAGGGCAGCTTATGTATATATATATATATAAACACTCATATTTTGTAACCCGTTTAGAAACAATTTGGTATGCACTCTCACGCAATGACATTGATATCGAGGCAAGTCATTATTTACGAAGAATTTAGCTGTCAAAATATCTTCGAACTAATGAGATCAATATTCCTAGCTACCATGACATGTATGGTTGGCAGCCTATAAATCACATTGGGACGAGTGAGTTTACAGTTAGCCCGAGGTTCTGGGGTGTTTTTCTAAGATTCTTTTTTACGACAACTCAAGTCACCTTAGCTACCATAACTTAAAATGTAGGGTCAACAGTCTATAAATCACCATTCACCATGGATCAAGTGTATTCTCTCCATATTTCACTCCCATCACATTTCTCTCTTACAACAACTAAATGTTAGAAACAATACAAAAGAGCAAAAGAGATAATTTAGCTTGAGAATGCGAGGGGTCGGAAAAGAAACACTTGGTGCGAAATTGGCACTGTGCACTGCTGGATTATCTTTTCCCGCATAAACATCGGGGGTTGAACGTGACAACGTTCTTTGTTGTACAAGAAATCCATGACATTGCCTGCACTAGCTAGCCACAGAGAGCTCACTATCGCGGCGACAACACTGAAACAATTGAGATAAAGCTCAGTACCACGGGACGGCCCTAGAGACGCTCTCCGGGGGGGCGAGGCGAGAAACGGAGGTAGTGGCGCTGACAAGACGTGGTGCTCTGTTACGTCGGACCACCACGCAACTTCGCCTAACAGTAGCTAATTGCTGCAAATTCCTCCCTTCTATAGTTGTGCCTGGCGCTAAAACGTTATATATATATGTGTGTGTAGAAATTAGCTACAAAGTCTTATATTTTGATACGGAGGGAGTAAAACATATGCGTTGCTACGGGTTGATTTTAAAAACATTAAGTCTCAACAATTTCACAACTGAATTTCTTTTAGAATAGATAGAGGTAACAAGACGGTATCCAAATGGAAATAGCGAGGCCACGTGGTATGGATCTTTGCCGAGTGTTCAAATGAAACATGACATAGTGACGGTCAACTCCTCACCGAATTGAAGGGTACCTTCCACCAAAAGATTGAAGACATTCCCTAAGTCCATGTCAATGCCAACATGTCGTTTTTCATCTCACTGGCCTGGATTTGTACTAAGCTGATTGTAAATGATAAGTTCTGGTCCTAAGTTCATGCATCACGAACACATTCTATATATCAAGAAAATCTGAATTTTTTCGAGGATTGTTATTGTGCTTCTAAGCCAAAGCAGAGCTAGGGTAGAGCGGGCATGATTTGTATTCATTTTTAGGCCGGGTTGTTCCTACAATGTGTGGGCCGACGTGTCCACTCATCTCTTTCTATGTATAATTTTAATGTGGTTAATATCTAAATGCTTCGGGAAGTTCCATTGCGGAGAAAAAGGATAACTAAATAAATTGGCTCGTCAAATTTGAATCAATCTGGATAAATATGAACCTAACTTAAAACTTGAGGAAACACATGCCCTTAATGTGTAAAAGACCGGCGGTTAATAAAGACGTTCATTAAACAATATCCGGTAAATGAATGCGAGATACATTTCTTTACCACCAATCATACGTTACATGGCTGACAGGTTATTCACATCTATATATATACAAGACCATCGATAGGCTGCTAGGCTATCTTCTAATTATCGTGCTTCACGCATCACAGAGTTTCTCCAGCCAAACTAATTATCTTCTACGCCAACCATTATCATAACAATGAAAGGAAGAAAGAAAAAGAGAGAGCTGCTAGGCTGAGAATAGGAGACACTGGGAATGGAGCACTCCGAGCAGAGACAGAACATTGTATTCCATCAACTGATCTTGCATCGCGCGACACCATTCTGCTCTCTCAAAAACAAAAAGTTCATGGACTGAAGCAGCACGTATATCTCACCGGAGATCGACACGTGTCAATGTTTACAGTTTTGACTGCGTTGTGCAAGCGTCCACGTCCTCTGCACATTCACCTCCCTACCCTTTTTTCTTGAAGGCCCATCTCTTCGTGTTAGGCCTCAAATTGGATATCCTCCCAGCGATGGCGTTTGTCGATGCATGCAGCAGGCCGTTCCACTAAATGCACATATGCTACCGCACAATCATAATTGAATACTCCAGATTCGGTGGGCATGGCAGTCTTTGTTTCGGTTAATAGAACTTTTTACTGATGATGTTGAGCCAAATGTAGATTACAGGTTCATCGGGCTTGCTCGTTCCCTTCAGCAATATCAGGTATGACATGATATGTCGTTGTCTGTTGAAAATAGGTAGAATAATCTCTGTAGGGATATCATAAATCTTGTGACGGAACTGAAATGTTGGAGCGCACAACGTAGTCAGATATTTCAGTAAAAACTACTATGTTCAAAAACGGAACAAAATACTTACGTAAGAACTACTTTGAGGGGAAACATTGAAATAGGGAGCAAACCCACCATCGCTGTTCCTGCACAAATCCTCGTCTATTGTTGAAACCCCAAATTATCAACGTTCGGTGTTCTGCATTATTTAGAGACATGACAGCTGACCCACTTCGCCATATATGCATTAGCCTGTATGTACTGCTGAAATATAGTGCCACCAGTGAAAATAGTACTCCATGTTTTAGTCAAATGTCTGAATTTTGGTTAACTTTAAGCTGGGGAAAGCCACTGACGGGATCAGCAAAGCAAAAGACATTATCAAAATGTTCTTCTAATTACCAAATTACTAGCAAAGGGAAATGCCAGATAGTCTATGCTACTCTATCTGGCGTGAAGTATAACAGCCTCCATACTCTGAAGATGGAGAACGAGCAAATCACCAGACACTGAAGATGCAGGGAAAAAGACAACAGGAAGTGGTCAAATTATGTATTTCCAATTAGCGTTACAGCACATCATGTTTTTTTAGACATAATTTTTTTTACACATAAGTTACAGCACATCATGTTATCTTCCAGCAGTGCGAAGATTGAGATGTTGTCAGTTGCATGTTGATAAAACATAAAAACAGAGAAATGAAGAGTAGCATACAAGAACACATCAGTCCCTTGCAATGTCAAATTGCTTCAGCTACAGCAAATCAGTTCCTCGCAATCTCAAATTTCTTCGGCACATCACAGCATGGTAGCTTAGTTGCAGTATTGGTTCAGTGAGAGAGAAGACAAGTTGCAGCTGATGCGTGGGTGCATTTATATGCGTATTGCAAAGGCCTTTGACACCGTGGCATGGCAATTTCTGTTAGAGGTGCTTCAGAAAAAAGGGTTCGGACACAGATGGAGAGCATGGATTGCTATGATCTTATCAACAACTTCATCTAGCATTTTACTAAATGGTGTTCCGGGGCCCAGGATTAAGCATGGCAGAGGGTTGAGGCAGGGAGATGCCCTATCGCCTATGTTATTCATTTTAGTTATGGATGCCCTCAGCCACCTCTTTGACAAAGCAGAAGAAGAAGGGATTTTAACAGCGGTTCATGCACAACAACCGATACCACAACGCCTGTCTATTTACGCGGATGACGTGATTTTGTTCCTCAAAGCTGATCAAAGAGAAGCGGTCGCTACAAAACAGATTTTGGATATGTTCGGTATGGCTTCTGGGCTAGCATGTAATTTGAGCAAGAGCTCAGTTTCGGCCCTGGTTTGTTCAGATCAGACCTTGCATGAAATAAGCAACAAGCTCAACTGTCAGATTGCGACTATGCCGATCTCTTACTTGGGGCTGCCTCTTCATACCCGGAAGGCTAGGAAAGCCGATTTCAAAGCGCTGATCGACAAGATAAGAAATCGACTTGCATCATGGCGGACACATATGCTTACTCACGGAGGAAGGTTAATTCTGGTTCAATCTGTCTTGAGTGCGATTGCAATATTTCATTTACTTTCTCTTGAGCCACCAGCGTGGGTTTTCAAGGCCATAGATAAAATCAGACGCGCTTTTTTGTGGAACGGGACGGAAGTGGTCGAGGGAGGCAAATGCTTGGTGAACTGGCCCACGGTTTGTCAACCAAAATCTGTCGGGGGTCTTGGCATCTTGGACCTCGAAATCTTGAGCAAGGCCTTCCGTACACGATGGGCTTGGAATCTACGTTCCAGCGAAAAAAGGCCCTGGTGCGAACTGGCCACATCGGAGGATGAGAGCATCAGGGCGATTTTTAACGCTGCCGCTACGGTCGTTCTAGGAAACGGAGAGAGAACAATGTTCTGGTTAGACAAATGGATCAATGGTAAAACCATTGAAGACATAGCCCCAAATGTTTATGAGATCATCAATCTGGATATTAAAGCAAAGAGGACCGTGGCTCAAGCTCTCAACAATGGAGCATGGATTGAGGACATAAAAAAGCCGGTAACAATTAACACTTTCATACAATCTCTAGCCATATGGGAGGAATGTCAAGGAGTAACTCTTACACCTCACATTGATGATAAGTGGGTTTGGTCATGGGATACAAAAGGTGTTTTTTCTACCAAGTCGGTATACCAAGCGCATTTTATGGCTAATATCAGTTGTGATCTTGCGGAGGCCATATGGAAAGCCTGGGCGCCGATGAAGTGTAAGTTGGCAATGTGGCTTTTCATCCGCAAGAGAGTGTGGACTGCGGATAGGCTGGAAAAAGGGGCCTACCGCATCCGGGAAAATGCTCTTTTTGTGGCATGGTTGAAGAAAATGCTCAACATCTATTTATCGGATGCGCGGTCGTCAATATTATTTGGGGACAAATTCTTAGCTGGGCAAATCTTCAAAGGGTTGCACCTTCAGTCCAAGACAATCTAAGAAAATGGTGGGTGCAGGCCCGGGAATCGATAACAGGAAAGACTAGAAGAAAGCTGGACTCGTTGGTCGTGTTGGTCGCTTGGGAAGTGTGGCGAGAGAGAAACAGGCGCGCGTTCGACAAAGTTATTAAGCCCACCAATGTGCTCATTGAGCATATCAAGAACGAGGCTAAGCACTGGGCTTTAGCTAGTGCAGGACGACTAGATCTTGGTTTAGATTCTGGTCCGTAGGAGTTTCCTTGCTAGGTGCATACGGCTTGAGGTTGTTACTCATGCTTTGTTTGCCCAGGTCGCTTAGGTCGCTTGTGTTCCTTGTTCTTTTCCGTTCCTGTAAGACTGCAGCCAGATCATTGGCTTTCTTTCTTTTCTATCTATGTTAATACATGCAGTGCTCCTGCATGGTTCTAAAAAAAAAAAAAAAAGAGATCTCGGGGAGTCCGATAACGATCTGAACTGCTCTGACAATGGGGACCCAGAGGCAGCCAGCGTGTCTCAAAGTCTGGACTTCAATACTTTTTTTACAACAGTCTAGGCTTTATTGTACTTCTGGGAATTAGCCTTTTTCCGAAATGGAGGTCGAGCCCCCCGGTCATTACATCAAAATGATGCACAAAAGGTGGGAATTAGTCTAGTTGAGCCCTTTCACTACGCCAGACAACAACGCCACAGTTCAATGGACCGTCCTGCAACCGTTGAACGACTATCATCGAATAAGTTCTTATCCTTAGATGTCCATGTAACATATGTGTGCATCATGTTGATGCTTTTTGCCGTCATCGGGCACATCTTTTTTTCTTTCCATGTAGATGTTTGATCGATGTGTCATAGCCCCCCGTCATGTCAATACATACAAGATAAAAAAAAAACCCTCCTTAGTCATGTTACAGTTCATGTGCAAATATTGGCAGATCTTTGAGTACAAACTATGAGAGATATCCGTAGAGGATCCCAAACGGTTAGTTTTCACGAAGAAACGCATTTGATAGTCATGTAACATAAATGGTAGGACAAGATATTACGTTTACACGGGACATGACTTGTGATAGCCGACCGATTCCCACATATATATACACGTGCTTTCCTAAAAAGCACGACCAAATTTCCGTTCCCCTAATATAACCGGGGAACCCAACCCCCCTAGGACCCCTGCCTTTCAGCTTGTGACAAAATACACTAGGTTTAGAGTTGACACTGCTGCACTCTGCTCATCTTGTGTTCACACTCCAAATTATCAACTTGAGGGTCTTGGTAAGGCAGAAAGTGTCATTAAAATTCTCAACTTTAGGTGTTTAGTAGGCGGAATTGTCATTACATTTTTTAAGCGTCATTAAAAATTCCTCGGTGGCTCGCGTTTTCAAATTTGTTGCCCGCCTCTCCCATCAGTTCAGACTTTTGGTTGAGTCGGCTGGAGCATAAATTCAATATCGCTATGCATAAACCTGTGTTTGCTACACCACTGGAATACAGTGTATACTATCTCTCACCTAAATCCCTCCACTACTCTGAACCATGCTTGGTCTGCTAGTAACCAGAAAAACTTCTTCCATATGCTTACCAACTGAGCATAGCTCCTCGTTTATGTATTTCAGAGACCCTAGCAAGTTTTCTCCTCCACTGGGGGTTATGTTGTCCAAAGCTTAGGTCTATTGAAGAATCTTTTGAGGTTTTGAACTTCCGAAAAATAAAATCAAAATACCAGAGGTCTTTTTAAGGAGTGAGCTCAAAGTGTGACTTGGTTGTTGATGCTAAAATATCTTGTCATTTCTAATGAACCATGGTTGCTGAATTATCTTCTGCTTTGATTCCAGATATGTTCTTAGAATTTAGAAGAAGTGATAGCATGATTTCATCTTTTGGAATTAACTTAGTTAGTTGGTGCTACATCCGTTTCAAATTACTTGACGCTGATATTTAGTACAGCTTTGTACTAAATACATGTCAATTAAACCGTTTTAAACTAATTGACGCGGATTTAGTACAAATATGGAACAGTGGGAGTATTTTTCGTTATCCAAAAAATATTGGATTAAAGATGACGAGATTTAAGATGAAACAATACTAATTACAGCAGGAGAGTATCCTTGCATGACCAAGCGCCTATATAAAGAACTAGCTTGGTGACGCTAACATCGCCAAATGAAATCTCATTAGAGCTTCCTGCTGTGCCATAATGGACGACACCAGACACAGTAAATGCACCAAAGGATAGTTTGTACAGTGGTAAAGAGTAAGCACCGTATAGTTTGTATTTAAATTACACTTTGTGTATTTTGCTGCCTACAAGTGATTTATCGTTCTGATTGAGTGTTAGTTTACTTCTGTTTGAAGGCTGCCCAATTCCTGGAAGCATTATCATCAGAGACTCAGAGTCGAGAGGTTTCAGGTCGTAGCATCATCAGAAACACGGGAGATGGCGAACACTAAATCGAGAGCTATGTCAGTAGACATATACGACTAGGAGGCATAGGGAAAGAAACATATACACCAATGGTATTCTCAGCTTCCTGTCAAAAAAAAAAAAAAAAAAAAAAAGGTATTCTCAGCTCCGAGCACGGTTAGTCGTGTTGCCGCAAATGTACTTGTCTAATCCATGTATGTTCTGTTCGACACAACCGGGGCCTCTTCTGCAATAAACAAATCACAAAAAAAAAGGATTCCTGATGGTTCAGTACGAAGCAGGGAGGAGATATGCACATCAGTTCTCTTTGCAACAGAAATAGCTACTCGATATTTTCCAATGGCTATAGCAGGAAAAGGAGAAGAGAGAAATAGTGAATCATCACTTGGATCCACACCAGAAATTCAGTGCACCGCTTGATTCGGAGCAGATCAAGTGACTATGTATGTGAAAAGAAACCGGAAACAAACAACTACTCGATAAGATTGAACACTTGAATGTGTTGCCTTTGATTGATCTTTCCCTCAACAAAATCGACTGATCCACTGAAAAGAATCGACTGATCTCCCAACAACAAATTCATTCTCTACAAAATAACTTTCATGGAAATATGCGTATGGTGAAAAATGTGAAGCACTTTATTTAACATTGTTGGACCAGTGGAAACCAGGCAACCACAGACCGTATGCCTTTGGCTCAGAAGACTACGCACGGAAGATCAAGTCAAGACAACAGTCAACGAAGCGCGACATGCCCCCCCTCCCCGGCCTCGTGAATGTAAGAAATTAGGGTTGGAGCAATTTCGGCCTACCCTATATTCCTCTGCCTTATCGGTGGTGACGCTCACAATGCATATTGATGCTAGAGTGTGGGACCTTTATATTGACTCCAAATTTCAGATAAATCAATCTGTTTCTAGATAGGACTCGTGACATGTTAGAACGACCACCATACCTAACAGCCAATTACCGAGCCTATTATTGTTAAACAATTAGGTCCCAGCATGCATGTCTGAGTCATACGCCGAGTTTGAATACACAATCAAAACTCGCAGGTTTTAACAATCCATAGAGCCAATCCTACGGACAACCTGGCATTCCACCCAATACTGTTCCTGGGTATAATTCTATCGTATTAATATACACTATATTCCAGTATAGACGTACCGGCTTCCTTAAGTATATTTCCTTATGTACATGTGCATCAATAATTCTCTGTTATTTCCGTGACACTTTCACATTGATGTTTAATTCCAGACAATATAGTCGATATATAAAATGTTACAAGACACAATTTCCTACATCTCCCACTTGACTGAAAACATTTTATTTCAATCAAGGTGAATTCTCATGCAATTAACATGGTTAAAAATAATAATTCCTTCCTTCAATGCGCTCACGTTGTATATACACTTTGTGACCTTTGGAGTCATATTATCACAAAGTAACAGGTTATGATGCACCCTCCACGACCTTATGTTTCCAAAACATTCCTTAGCCACCAAAAAAGTAGACAAAAAAAGATCGCATTTTTAGCACTTCCTTCCTTCAATGCTTGACATGCATCAAAGTATTCATATTTATTCCGTAAACAAAGAATATCCATGTTTCCATTGTAAACCAGAAATATCTACAAATGTAAATATTAACACATAACATAAAAAATAGATTACCTTTCACAAAGATCAATTTTCAAAAATGGTTTCAATATATCCACGTAGCTGAAGCTTGAGATCATCAAAGAATGAATAATCCACGTTTCCTTGCGCCAGCATATTCATGTATGTGGTTCCAACAATCTTTATAAAATTAATATTTCGTTTGCTAAAATTCCAACAAATCCTTTTCCGTGCTAATCAAAATAGCAACAATTACAGTGGCATGGCTAAGTTTTGGTCGCACGAATAATGTCCCACAATAACCGTGGTATGACAATTATCCTTCCTTTTTCCTCACGAGTTCAAACATAATTCTTCGTAGAGTACCATTCCCTTAATCAAAAGGTACATGACAGGTTTGCACTTTTCCATAGAAAAAATATACAAAAATATTATCTATGTAATTCCACTCACAAAATGCAGGAAGCTTTAGACATACCTTTCATATGAAAGTTAACACTAAACCAAGCTTTCACTTCCATCAATGTGATATTTTAAAAACAAGAAGAAAATAGCACATATAATGATAACACAAAGCAATTAACACTAACCTGTGTATATGATTGTCTTCCATCATAAATAAAACCGCATGACCTGATATTCCATTGATGTGAAGCTTGTTCGAAAAAATATGAAGTGAATTCAGTTAGCAAATCATGTCATCATTCCCACCTCCTCTAAATTCCAGAGTTTCCATAAAGTATAAACATTTCCTTTGTGTAAAGAAATAAACAACAAGCTTAGCATTGTAATTCCACCAAGCAAGTTGCATTTAAACTTACTCGTAAATAAATCCATTTGCAATGCGGTTATTTGGTACAACATCAAGTTCCCAAACTTTAATTCCCCCTCATTGAGTGTATTACTTCCCGCAATGCTTCCATCCATAATTAAAATTAACATGTTTTAGTATTTCGTTTTCTTTCCTCTAAAACATAGAGTAACTTACTCAAATAACACACAATAATAGCCAAGAAATGACGGTCCAATTTTATTCCTCCCACTTTTCCTAAGCATGCTAGTGTTGAGAGTGTAATTTGGTGTTTTCCTTTGAGTTTCCCATATACAAAACAATTCCTACTTTCCACCAATATACCTTATTCCGGATCAGAAACAAAATACCATGCAATCCACTAGAGTATAAAAACTAAAAAATAATCTTGGTGTACTATGTAGTAACAATCATTCCAATTCCATACTACCAAAATATAAATATAATACTTTTTTCCAGTTCACAAAATATAAACAGTGACTGTGATAAATAATGACTTACTGAACAAATAGTAGTATGTAGTGCTTTTACACATAATCAAGGGAATAACCAATAGTTCAGTTCCTCCATTCAACCATGGAGCATATGACATAAAACAGCGGTGAATAATTCCATGCTCATTCCATTAGCTTTAATTAATATTTCTGAAGTGTACTTCCCCTAACCAATCAGTTTCAAACCTTGTAATCCTTTGATGAGCTGATTTTCCACTTCAGTATGAGATGTTAATACAACAAAAACCTTCCGACTTGTATTGTCAAAGATATTAATAACCATATCAAGTAAATCATGAAATAAATAAATATATCCACCTCAAGAAGGCGTGTCCAAAAATACCGTAAATATGTGTTCATAAAGTATCATATTCCTCCCACTAAGGCTTAGAATTCCAGAATTAGTATTCCACTAATTTTGTTCCTTGATATGTGACCATGTTGTAAATGAGATAAAATAATTGAATCTCTAATGGGAGTGTAAAACCAAATGTCACATTGAAGAGAAATCCATAACTGATAGTCCTCCCACTTAAAGTTTATAATTCTAGAGTTAACAAGCGCAATTATGTTAGTAGAGTATGACCAAGTCGTAAATAACATCAATACTAAATTCCGAGTATGTGTTCCTATTATCAGTATTCCTCCCTATGGAGTTATCTTCACAACAAATTTCCAACGAAACTAATAGAACATGAGACCGTTGTGTTAAATTCCATATTGCACTAACCTTTCCGTTGAGAAATAAATTCACTCTTCCTTTTCCAAACAGCATACATAATCAACAAATTCCGATAGAGAAGTGTAAATTAAAATTTCTTCTCATCGTAAGTGACAAAAAGAAAGTTCCTCCATAAACAGAGTTCGATTACATAATTTCCAATTCCAAAGTATATACAATTTATCATTAGTGACTAATTAATACACTTATTTATTCCTTTGGAATTGTTCACATGTCAGTAAATTTGCTATTGTATTCCATCAAATTATGATGTACAGGCAAAGTCCATTATCCAACTATATGGAAAAGTAGTGACAAACAAATATTTAGTGCAAACAATAACATTGGACATACCGTTGAGTAAATATCGATTTCCTCTTTCATTTGAGTATTTCCCATATTCCTCCAAAAAATAAGTGATGCCAGTTTCAATATAAACATGCTTCAAGTCGTCTCTTCATCGTTACGCCAGAGAATTTCGATGAATTATTAAAATACTTCGACAGATTCCGGAATAATCCAACGCGTCCAATATATTCCGGTGATAAGTTCAATCCGTAGAAATTATCAAATCAAAGAGAGAAAATCCATCATGCAAAGAGTACAATTCATTTTTCCACGCAATATGTCAGCAAATGATGCAATAAAACATAAGCGAATAAAAAAAACCTTACGCACAATATTCCACGTAATCTGTGCAATCTCATATTCAACAACTAACGAATCAAATATGGATATAACTATGTGAACTAGTCTATTTTCCTTAGTCAAATTCCATAGTTTTCCTTTCCCTTTGGTTTTTCCGGTTTAAAAAGATCAATTACATAATCAACATTCTCAAGACAAAGTAAATAAATTATTTTCCTTTCCAAACCGTGTAATTAGAACCACCGGTCTACATGTGCCAAATCAGAGTAAAATATTTAATGACATGGAGAGGAAAGCGTTACCGATAGGTAGAATTAACCAAGAAAACGAGCAAGGATTTTGATGCGCAGCCAAGACCGTGATGGATAATCACGTGCAGAAGTGGACAGTGGCGTAGAACCGCTGTAATTAGAACCGTGTAATTAGAACCACCGGTCTACATGTGCCAAATCAGAGTAAAATATTTAATGACATGGAGAGGAAAGTGTTACCGATATGTAGAATTAACCAAGAAAACGAGCAAGGATTTTGATACGCAGCCAAGACCGTGATGGATAATCACGTGCAGAAGTGGACAGTGGCGTAGAACCGCTGTAATTAGAACCGTGTAATTAGAACCACCGGTCTACATGTGCCAAATCAGAGTAAAATATTTAATGACATGGAGAGGAAAGTGTTACCAATATGTAGAATTAACCAAGAAAACGAGCAAGGATAATCACGTACAGAAGTGGACAGCGGCGACTCCATATTTACCATATGCTTGAGATTTTCCTCACTCGCCGTACACCAGCAACAGCATGCCAAGCAGTACCAATTCAGTGCATTAATTTCCTGATGTAGATCATAAAGTGTTGGCCGGGTTTCTTTCCTCGATTGTACGAGTGAATAGGAGCAACAAAACCGACAGGAGAAATTCCATGTACTAGACACGATCTACAATCAGCCTTCCTTGATCTGCGTTCGAGTTAAAGAAGCAAGATTAGCTAGATAATCCTTTATAGCGTGAACTTGCTCACGGAAACAGCACCAGCAGCCATGATCCTGCAAAAATATTATGTTCCTGCTGCGTGTTCCTTTCCTCGTTCACCGTCTAGACAAGTACAAGGGAGATAGAAAAGGAGAGATGCTGGGCTGAGAATAGGAGACAACGGGAATGGAACACTCAGAGTAGACGGAGAACGCTATACATCAAACCTCTGTTGGTCTGGCGGACTACGCTATTCTACTCTCGCGAAAAAAAAACAGGAGGTTCTGCATTCAAGCAGCACCGACGTCTGAGCAGAAGGGATGTACGTTAAGTTATTCACTCCAGCACTCACGGTCCTTCTATCGGGATTAAACACAGAGATCAATGCCTCTCAAGTCTCAATGCTTGTAGCATATAATTGCCTTGTGACCTGGATAATTCCCAGAAATAAAGCTAGTTAGTGAGATATTTTTGTTACTGCGGTTGGAGCACAAGTTTAGAAACACATATAAATAAACACACCAGAGAACCCACACGTACGTACCTGAGTAGGTGTCTGTTGGTCGCGTCGTGAGTGAGTGTGGGATGATGTGCAAACCTTATCGTCGTCTCTCCCCGCCCTGCGGGCATCTGTACAAGGAAAATCTCGCGGAGATGAATGCTGCCCAACAAGGAGATTGCGAGGCCAGCAACGAAGGACGGGCAGGAGCAGCTGACGTCGTAGGTGACGGCCAACTTGTCAGTGGTAGAACGGATCCAACTTTGCCACATCTGCAATGGGTGAGGTAGAAACGGATGTTCAGGTGGATTGCAGCGGGGCGAGGACCGAGCTAATATCTTCCAACAGAGTTTGTTCAGAGTACTCAAGATGCAAATACGCGATACATTTGTTCTGAGCTGATATGATCCAATATCGATGCGTTTTGGAGAATTCCACGGCCTATTTCCTTCCAAACGTGCCGAATACACATACACAACAAGTGTAATGCTCCGGTTTAAGGGATGTGAAGCCTTAAACTGGAATCACACCTCCTTGGCTAAGGGACAATGCGGAGCAAGATGGGCTACACAAATTCAATCAAGAATAGTTTACTACATTGCATCAGTGACATGTGAATTAGAGAGGTACGGACATATGAGTTGTGCCATTCGAAATTTAAACTGAGTACAGAATAAATATGGACAAATACTAAAACAAAAAATCATATACTAGGGCAGCTTATGTATATATATATATATAAACACTCATATTTTGTAACCCGTTTAGAAACAATTTGGTATGCACTCTCACGCAATGACATTGATATCGAGGCAAGTCATTATTTACGAAGAATTTAGCTGTCAAAATATCTTCGAACTAATGAGATCAATATTCCTAGCTACCATGACATGTATGGTTGGCAGCCTATAAATCACATTGGGACGAGTGAGTTTACAGTTAGCCCGAGGTTCTGGGGTGTTTTTCTAAGATTCTTTTTTACGACAACTCAAGTCACCTTAGCTACCATAACTTAAAATGTAGGGTCAACAGTCTATAAATCACCATTCACCATGGATCAAGTGTATTCTCTCCATATTTCACTCCCATCACATTTCTCTCTTACAACAACTAAATGTTAGAAACAATACAAAAGAGCAAAAGAGATAATTTAGCTTGAGAATGCGAGGGGTCGGAAAAGAAACACTTGGTGCGAAATTGGCACTGTGCACTGCTGGATTATCTTTTCCCGCATAAACATCGGGGGTTGAACGTGACAACGTTCTTTGTTGTACAAGAAATCCATGACATTGCCTGCACTAGCTAGCCACAGAGAGCTCACTATCGCGGCGACAACACTGAAACAATTGAGATAAAGCTCAGTACCACGGGACGGCCCTAGAGACGCTCTCCGGGGGGGCGAGGCGAGAAACGGAGGTAGTGGCGCTGACAAGACGTGGTGCTCTGTTACGTCGGACCACCACGCAACTTCGCCTAACAGTAGCTAATTGCTGCAAATTCCTCCCTTCTATAGTTGTGCCTGGCGCTAAAACGTTATATATATATGTGTGTGTAGAAATTAGCTACAAAGTCTTATATTTTGATACGGAGGGAGTAAAACATATGCGTTGCTACGGGTTGATTTTAAAAACATTAAGTCTCAACAATTTCACAACTGAATTTCTTTTAGAATAGATAGAGGTAACAAGACGGTATCCAAATGGAAATAGCGAGGCCACGTGGTATGGATCTTTGCCGAGTGTTCAAATGAAACATGACATAGTGACGGTCAACTCCTCACCGAATTGAAGGGTACCTTCCACCAAAAGATTGAAGACATTCCCTAAGTCCATGTCAATGCCAACATGTCGTTTTTCATCTCACTGGCCTGGATTTGTACTAAGCTGATTGTAAATGATAAGTTCTGGTCCTAAGTTCATGCATCACGAACACATTCTATATATCAAGAAAATCTGAATTTTTTCGAGGATTGTTATTGTGCTTCTAAGCCAAAGCAGAGCTAGGGTAGAGCGGGCATGATTTGTATTCATTTTTAGGCCGGGTTGTTCCTACAATGTGTGGGCCGACGTGTCCACTCATCTCTTTCTATGTATAATTTTAATGTGGTTAATATCTAAATGCTTCGGGAAGTTCCATTGCGGAGAAAAAGGATAACTAAATAAATTGGCTCGTCAAATTTGAATCAATCTGGATAAATATGAACCTAACTTAAAACTTGAGGAAACACATGCCCTTAATGTGTAAAAGACCGGCGGTTAATAAAGACGTTCATTAAACAATATCCGGTAAATGAATGCGAGATACATTTCTTTACCACCAATCATACGTTACATGGCTGACAGGTTATTCACATCTATATATATACAAGACCATCGATAGGCTGCTAGGCTATCTTCTAATTATCGTGCTTCACGCATCACAGAGTTTCTCCAGCCAAACTAATTATCTTCTACGCCAACCATTATCATAACAATGAAAGGAAGAAAGAAAAAGAGAGAGCTGCTAGGCTGAGAATAGGAGACACTGGGAATGGAGCACTCCGAGCAGAGACAGAACATTGTATTCCATCAACTGATCTTGCATCGCGCGACACCATTCTGCTCTCTCAAAAACAAAAAGTTCATGGACTGAAGCAGCACGTATATCTCACCGGAGATCGACACGTGTCAATGTTTACAGTTTTGACTGCGTTGTGCAAGCGTCCACGTCCTCTGCACATTCACCTCCCTACCCTTTTTTCTTGAAGGCCCATCTCTTCGTGTTAGGCCTCAAATTGGATATCCTCCCAGCGATGGCGTTTGTCGATGCATGCAGCAGGCCGTTCCACTAAATGCACATATGCTACCGCACAATCATAATTGAATACTCCAGATTCGGTGGGCATGGCAGTCTTTGTTTCGGTTAATAGAACTTTTTACTGATGATGTTGAGCCAAATGTAGATTACAGGTTCATCGGGCTTGCTCGTTCCCTTCAGCAATATCAGGTATGACATGATATGTCGTTGTCTGTTGAAAATAGGTAGAATAATCTCTGTAGGGATATCATAAATCTTGTGACGGAACTGAAATGTTGGAGCGCACAACGTAGTCAGATATTTCAGTAAAAACTACTATGTTCAAAAACGGAACAAAATACTTACGTAAGAACTACTTTGAGGGGAAACATTGAAATAGGGAGCAAACCCACCATCGCTGTTCCTGCACAAATCCTCGTCTATTGTTGAAACCCCAAATTATCAACGTTCGGTGTTCTGCATTATTTAGAGACATGACAGCTGACCCACTTCGCCATATATGCATTAGCCTGTATGTACTGCTGAAATATAGTGCCACCAGTGAAAATAGTACTCCATGTTTTAGTCAAATGTCTGAATTTTGGTTAACTTTAAGCTGGGGAAAGCCACTGACGGGATCAGCAAAGCAAAAGACATTATCAAAATGTTCTTCTAATTACCAAATTACTAGCAAAGGGAAATGCCAGATAGTCTATGCTACTCTATCTGGCGTGAAGTATAACAGCCTCCATACTCTGAAGATGGAGAACGAGCAAATCACCAGACACTGAAGATGCAGGGAAAAAGACAACAGGAAGTGGTCAAATTATGTATTTCCAATTAGCGTTACAGCACATCATGTTTTTTTAGACATAATTTTTTTTACACATAAGTTACAGCACATCATGTTATCTTCCAGCAGTGCGAAGATTGAGATGTTGTCAGTTGCATGTTGATAAAACATAAAAACAGAGAAATGAAGAGTAGCATACAAGAACACATCAGTCCCTTGCAATGTCAAATTGCTTCAGCTACAGCAAATCAGTTCCTCGCAATCTCAAATTTCTTCGGCACATCACAGCATGGTAGCTTAGTTGCAGTATTGGTTCAGTGAGAGAGAAGACAAGTTGCAGCTGATGCGTGGGTGCATTTATATGCGTATTGCAAAGGCCTTTGACACCGTGGCATGGCAATTTCTGTTAGAGGTGCTTCAGAAAAAAGGGTTCGGACACAGATGGAGAGCATGGATTGCTATGATCTTATCAACAACTTCATCTAGCATTTTACTAAATGGTGTTCCGGGGCCCAGGATTAAGCATGGCAGAGGGTTGAGGCAGGGAGATGCCCTATCGCCTATGTTATTCATTTTAGTTATGGATGCCCTCAGCCACCTCTTTGACAAAGCAGAAGAAGAAGGGATTTTAACAGCGGTTCATGCACAACAACCGATACCACAACGCCTGTCTATTTACGCGGATGACGTGATTTTGTTCCTCAAAGCTGATCAAAGAGAAGCGGTCGCTACAAAACAGATTTTGGATATGTTCGGTATGGCTTCTGGGCTAGCATGTAATTTGAGCAAGAGCTCAGTTTCGGCCCTGGTTTGTTCAGATCAGACCTTGCATGAAATAAGCAACAAGCTCAACTGTCAGATTGCGACTATGCCGATCTCTTACTTGGGGCTGCCTCTTCATACCCGGAAGGCTAGGAAAGCCGATTTCAAAGCGCTGATCGACAAGATAAGAAATCGACTTGCATCATGGCGGACACATATGCTTACTCACGGAGGAAGGTTAATTCTGGTTCAATCTGTCTTGAGTGCGATTGCAATATTTCATTTACTTTCTCTTGAGCCACCAGCGTGGGTTTTCAAGGCCATAGATAAAATCAGACGCGCTTTTTTGTGGAACGGGACGGAAGTGGTCGAGGGAGGCAAATGCTTGGTGAACTGGCCCACGGTTTGTCAACCAAAATCTGTCGGGGGTCTTGGCATCTTGGACCTCGAAATCTTGAGCAAGGCCTTCCGTACACGATGGGCTTGGAATCTACGTTCCAGCGAAAAAAGGCCCTGGTGCGAACTGGCCACATCGGAGGATGAGAGCATCAGGGCGATTTTTAACGCTGCCGCTACGGTCGTTCTAGGAAACGGAGAGAGAACAATGTTCTGGTTAGACAAATGGATCAATGGTAAAACCATTGAAGACATAGCCCCAAATGTTTATGAGATCATCAATCTGGATATTAAAGCAAAGAGGACCGTGGCTCAAGCTCTCAACAATGGAGCATGGATTGAGGACATAAAAAAGCCGGTAACAATTAACACTTTCATACAATCTCTAGCCATATGGGAGGAATGTCAAGGAGTAACTCTTACACCTCACATTGATGATAAGTGGGTTTGGTCATGGGATACAAAAGGTGTTTTTTCTACCAAGTCGGTATACCAAGCGCATTTTATGGCTAATATCAGTTGTGATCTTGCGGAGGCCATATGGAAAGCCTGGGCGCCGATGAAGTGTAAGTTGGCAATGTGGCTTTTCATCCGCAAGAGAGTGTGGACTGCGGATAGGCTGGAAAAAGGGGCCTACCGCATCCGGGAAAATGCTCTTTTTGTGGCATGGTTGAAGAAAATGCTCAACATCTATTTATCGGATGCGCGGTCGTCAATATTATTTGGGGACAAATTCTTAGCTGGGCAAATCTTCAAAGGGTTGCACCTTCAGTCCAAGACAATCTAAGAAAATGGTGGGTGCAGGCCCGGGAATCGATAACAGGAAAGACTAGAAGAAAGCTGGACTCGTTGGTCGTGTTGGTCGCTTGGGAAGTGTGGCGAGAGAGAAACAGGCGCGCGTTCGACAAAGTTATTAAGCCCACCAATGTGCTCATTGAGCATATCAAGAACGAGGCTAAGCACTGGGCTTTAGCTAGTGCAGGACGACTAGATCTTGGTTTAGATTCTGGTCCGTAGGAGTTTCCTTGCTAGGTGCATACGGCTTGAGGTTGTTACTCATGCTTTGTTTGCCCAGGTCGCTTAGGTCGCTTGTGTTCCTTGTTCTTTTCCGTTCCTGTAAGACTGCAGCCAGATCATTGGCTTTCTTTCTTTTCTATCTATGTTAATACATGCAGTGCTCCTGCATGGTTCTAAAAAAAAAAAAAAAGAGATCTCGGGGAGTCCGATAACGATCTGAACTGCTCTGACAATGGGGACCCAGAGGCAGCCAGCGTGTCTCAAAGTCTGGACTTCAATACTTTTTTTACAACAGTCTAGGCTTTATTGTACTTCTGGGAATTAGCCTTTTTCCGAAATGGAGGTCGAGCCCCCCGGTCATTACATCAAAATGATGCACAAAAGGTGGGAATTAGTCTAGTTGAGCCCTTTCACTACGCCAGACAACAACGCCACAGTTCAATGGACCGTCCTGCAACCGTTGAACGACTATCATCGAATAAGTTCTTATCCTTAGATGTCCATGTAACATATGTGTGCATCATGTTGATGCTTTTTGCCGTCATCGGGCACATCTTTTTTTCTTTCCATGTAGATGTTTGATCGATGTGTCATAGCCCCCCGTCATGTCAATACATACAAGATAAAAAAAAAACCCTCCTTAGTCATGTTACAGTTCATGTGCAAATATTGGCAGATCTTTGAGTACAAACTATGAGAGATATCCGTAGAGGATCCCAAACGGTTAGTTTTCACGAAGAAACGCATTTGATAGTCATGTAACATAAATGGTAGGACAAGATATTACGTTTACACGGGACATGACTTGTGATAGCCGACCGATTCCCACATATATATACACGTGCTTTCCTAAAAAGCACGACCAAATTTCCGTTCCCCTAATATAACCGGGGAACCCAACCCCCCTAGGACCCCTGCCTTTCAGCTTGTGACAAAATACACTAGGTTTAGAGTTGACACTGCTGCACTCTGCTCATCTTGTGTTCACACTCCAAATTATCAACTTGAGGGTCTTGGTAAGGCAGAAAGTGTCATTAAAATTCTCAACTTTAGGTGTTTAGTAGGCGGAATTGTCATTACATTTTTTAAGCGTCATTAAAAATTCCTCGGTGGCTCGCGTTTTCAAATTTGTTGCCCGCCTCTCCCATCAGTTCAGACTTTTGGTTGAGTCGGCTGGAGCATAAATTCAATATCGCTATGCATAAACCTGTGTTTGCTACACCACTGGAATACAGTGTATACTATCTCTCACCTAAATCCCTCCACTACTCTGAACCATGCTTGGTCTGCTAGTAACCAGAAAAACTTCTTCCATATGCTTACCAACTGAGCATAGCTCCTCGTTTATGTATTTCAGAGACCCTAGCAAGTTTTCTCCTCCACTGGGGGTTATGTTGTCCAAAGCTTAGGTCTATTGAAGAATCTTTTGAGGTTTTGAACTTCCGAAAAATAAAATCAAAATACCAGAGGTCTTTTTAAGGAGTGAGCTCAAAGTGTGACTTGGTTGTTGATGCTAAAATATCTTGTCATTTCTAATGAACCATGGTTGCTGAATTATCTTCTGCTTTGATTCCAGATATGTTCTTAGAATTTAGAAGAAGTGATAGCATGATTTCATCTTTTGGAATTAACTTAGTTAGTTGGTGCTACATCCGTTTCAAATTACTTGACGCTGATATTTAGTACAGCTTTGTACTAAATACATGTCAATTAAACCGTTTTAAACTAATTGACGCGGATTTAGTACAAATATGGAACAGTGGGAGTATTTTTCGTTATCCAAAAAATATTGGATTAAAGATGACGAGATTTAAGATGAAACAATACTAATTACAGCAGGAGAGTATCCTTGCATGACCAAGCGCCTATATAAAGAACTAGCTTGGTGACGCTAACATCGCCAAATGAAATCTCATTAGAGCTTCCTGCTGTGCCATAATGGACGACACCAGACACAGTAAATGCACCAAAGGATAGTTTGTACAGTGGTAAAGAGTAAGCACCGTATAGTTTGTATTTAAATTACACTTTGTGTATTTTGCTGCCTACAAGTGATTTATCGTTCTGATTGAGTGTTAGTTTACTTCTGTTTGAAGGCTGCCCAATTCCTGGAAGCATTATCATCAGAGACTCAGAGTCGAGAGGTTTCAGGTCGTAGCATCATCAGAAACACGGGAGATGGCGAACACTAAATCGAGAGCTATGTCAGTAGACATATACGACTAGGAGGCATAGGGAAAGAAACATATACACCAATGGTATTCTCAGCTTCCTGTCAAAAAAAAAAAAAAAAAAAAAAGGTATTCTCAGCTCCGAGCACGGTTAGTCGTGTTGCCGCAAATGTACTTGTCTAATCCATGTATGTTCTGTTCGACACAACCGGGGCCTCTTCTGCAATAAACAAATCACAAAAAAAAAGGATTCCTGATGGTTCAGTACGAAGCAGGGAGGAGATATGCACATCAGTTCTCTTTGCAACAGAAATAGCTACTCGATATTTTCCAATGGCTATAGCAGGAAAAGGAGAAGAGAGAAATAGTGAATCATCACTTGGATCCACACCAGAAATTCAGTGCACCGCTTGATTCGGAGCAGATCAAGTGACTATGTATGTGAAAAGAAACCGGAAACAAACAACTACTCGATAAGATTGAACACTTGAATGTGTTGCGAGATAATCTACCAATAGTGTAGAGGGACAAGCCGTGGGCGCAGTGGGTCGAACCCTTCTACACCATCTAGGCACCATACTAGCACGCCGTGGTGGACACGGAGTACGAGACGCGCCGCGGCTGTTTCTTTCTCATTTCCGGCATGTCGTCTCCAGCAGTGGCGGAGCCAGTTCACTCAATGAGCCCGGGCAAATCCTATTTGCGGCGCTCCCGGCCGGACTTTGCCTAACAAAATGCCATTACTAAACCATGTGTTCACCCTCGTGCTTAATGGAGATTGCTCCAGATGAGCCCGGACAGCTGCCCGGGGTAGCCGGGAGCTGGCTCCGCCCCTGGTCTCCAGCTAGGGGATGGTTCAAGTTGGATGACGAACGTTCGATGACGAACGTTCGATGACGACCACGACGATGAGTCTCCCGCAACTTCACTGGCTCAGGATCGGGCTTCGGCACAGAAACATGCCCCAGCACGAGGAGGCGGTGCATGATGAGACGACCATGACAACTGCCCTAATCCCAAATGGGAGGGCATGCAGGCGGCCATCGATTCTTCCTTAAACCCCACTACACTCCGGTAAGGCCAGCGACTCAGAGGCATTCAAGTTCCTTGAGAGGCATCTACGCTCCACAAGGCCGCCGATACCTTCGATAACAATTTCAGCTATGGGGACCAACGTGGACGGCGAATCAACAACATCCAAGTTCCCCACGCCAGAGCCGGAAGCGCCACAGATCTAGGGCCAGCTAGATCTAGTGTTTAGTTCAAATCTCATTTAAGTTTGTGAAATGTCCATTCTTAAATTTCGGTTAAGTTTGTTTAAATGTTCTGAAAATTTCTATGAAAAATCATCGCTTCATTTGTACTCAATTAATTTTTTTTTTGGAAAAAATCTATTTGAGCGCCGGTGGGGGGAGACGCTCCCAGTAGGGCTGCAACGTGTGCCGGCGCTCCCAATACACTTCTCCGACACACTTGTTGGACGCTCTATTGGAACCATTGGTGGAGATGCTCTGATGAGCTACTGTATCCGAGCTTCTACAGTGCACCATACTAGGAAATCTACGAAATGAGGTATCCCCACACTCATTCCACATGTGTATGTTGGGTTCTAGGCAATGCCTACTCCTACTAGACAAAATTTTGGTTGACATTAGCTTTGACAAGAAACATGAACTTGAAGGGGCAAGGAGACACTGACATACGAATAATTGGGCAGCCTTCAAACAGACACCATACTTTTGGTCAAGATCAAATATCGGTATGGTGACCTTTTGCCACCATCCAAACATGCCAAATATCTCTATCCTTCGAGCTCAAGTTCGTCTGTGAGCGGTCATTTGGAGGCAATGAGATTTTCTTCAGTTGAGATGGTGATGATACAAAGAAACTGTACAGGAAAACATGTGAGTGATAAGAGGTAAAAATAGCGAGTATTTATCATTTAGGTTGTTCCTGCAAAGTTTGGGACGTGTCTCCTCAACTGTTTCAGAATATATCGAAATGCCTCGAGATGTTTCATTTCGAAAAACAAGATATAGCTAAATAAATTTACTCGTCAAATTGGAAACGACCAGGACATATATATGTAGCAAACATAAAATAAAAGGCATCACATGGCCTTAATGTGTACAGCACTACTGGAGCTGGTCATTGTTTATGAAAACGTTCCTTCCGAGATCAATTTGCTTACCAACCACACGTTACTTGACCAATGATTTATTTATGTCTATATATACAAACTGCCATCTGTAGTTTTCATGCATCATACATAATTGAGTTTCATCACCTAGCCTAATTCTCTTCTGCACCACAATGCAAGGAAGAAAGCGAAAGAGAGAGATGCTATGTTGCGAATAGGGGACAACATGAATGAAACACCAAGAAAAAAGGAGAGAATAGGGTACTCAATCGTTGTTGCTCCGGAGGAAGACATTATTCAACTTTCCCAAGATCAAACAATTGATCGAGTACTACATTCTCTCAACTTCGATGGGCATACCGCTCCTAACCACGACTGACTTCTGAGGGCTATGGCCACCCATTTAGAACTTCTGGCAACCTTCACCACTATGCACATTCACCTCCCTACTCAACTTACGGCGTTCGCCAACACTGCCACCGCTTTTATTTCGCATGCCCAGCTCGTTGAGGCCCTCGCTGTGATGGTGCTCGCAAACATGTAGGCAAAATTCCTCAGCCCCGTATGCACCTCTTGACGTGATTGTTGAGATGGTAATCCACGCCTAACACAAGAGGTGGACCTACTCCCCGGGCAACCCACTAGCCTTTGGCCCAGAGAGCATCGGCCCCGATCCCTACCTAATCATTTTCAAAAAATTATAAACAAAACCTAGCTGTTTTTGTTAATTTGTGGATCCGCCCTTGCCTAACCATGTGTTGTACAATTTTTAAAATACTGCACATACTACCTGTTGGCCTTAGCAAACAGTGCGTTTGTACCAAATGCTCTTTTTGTGATTCACCCGAGTCTATTGAACATTAATATATTACTTGTTCTAGTTTGGCTCGCTTCTGTTTGAAGATATGTTCACTTTCCTCTAAATATTCTGCCACTAGACAACGTAGGCATGTAACCAATATATTTGGCAAATGACTTAATTGGAAGAAAATATGGTTAGACATGTATTTGTGTTGGTGTTCGCGCTTTTCTTTGAAAAGTTTGGAAATTTCGCAAGGATCTTGTGTTAAAAAAATCAATGGCAATTTGTTGCAGGTTATGCACATATATAGCATCCATATGTGGACCTTCCTCCTTTATGTCGACTAGTCGGGTTTTGTGGATATATGTTTCACTCGGTTGATTGTAATCGTCCGGGCTATGTTCAACCAACCACATAGATTTCAGGATGAATAGAGGCTTTATGTATTCTTTCCTCCCTTTGGTTGATTCATGTTGCCACGTTGCGCGGTCCGTCAGTTTGACTTAAATATTTGATATATGCAATAAAGAAAGTTGAGTGCATCACACCGATGCAGAGGGCGGAGCTGTGCTTCCCATTAAAAAATAGCAAACACTGATATTTATTCTCGCCTCAGAAATGTTGAAAAGTTAATAAAACACCTGTTTTACCATTTTTTACTTGCGAACTGTGAGAAGATTATACTGAATAAAATGTGGTATTCTGTAACAAAAATCAACGGCAGTAACAACATTCAGTGTGTTTTTGTATAAAAACTGTTCTATTTAACATTTTGTTTCAGAACTGTTCCAATATTCCATGGAAAAAATGGATCCAATCAGGATGCGTACTTTGAATCTAAGGATGGCTTCTCACTATGAATGTAGCTTCCAGTTAACCTCTGTGCTCGACTTTTGAAACCCCGATCACACGGTTCTCACCTAGAGTCCTAGACTACACTGATGGATTGTTTACAGGTCAGAAATTACAACAGGACCATCAGGAAACACCTTCAGAAATTACATCGACCTGAGTTCAAATTCCAACTCGCTGCACAACGATCTGGGGACGCCGATGAGAGAGAGAGGAGAGGCCAAATGGCGGAGGGCCGAGGGCATGGCGGTCTCGACGACGTCGGAACAGTTGGTCACGGCGGCGGTTGGAGACGCTCGAGGACCCTCGATCTAGGGGCGCTGAAGAGAGACAGGGAGACAGGCTAGACGGCCGCCGGCGTCATATCCACGACGGCGCTAGGCAGGAACCCTAGCCATCGCTCCTTTCTTTCGTGTGTGCATCGTGGGGAATGGGGGAAATTGAGACGGGGCTGACCGGTTTGTGGATTTTGGCTGAGAGTTTCGCCTTATATTGGAGTGGCAGTTTGTTCATAATTACGTGAAACCAAGAGGGTACCCACGTCCACCGTCGCTCGGGAAGCAAGGAGAAGCTCGGGAAGCACCTCTCGGGCAGCTTTCGCTTTTGGCCGGCGAGCCAGTTCATTTCGCCACCGCGCTTCTGACAAGCGCTTTCCTACTTTTGCTTGTTTGTTTCGGCTTCCACTTTTCCACCTCAAAAGCAGGAGCTGGAGCGGAAACAAACAGAGCCTTAGACCTATAGGTGTGGCCAACGGGTTGGCCTGTGTTGGCTGTTTATAGGCGTGTCGTGATAGCACAAGTGTATCACACTGCGGCACGCGTCGTAAACGAGCTGGCCCTGCATAAAATGTTCAGATTTTAAAAATGTTCAAAATTGAAAATCGTTCAAAATTTGAAAAAAAATTGAGATAAAAAATGTTTGAATTTTGAAAACCTTTCAGATTTTGAAAAGTGTTCGAAACCAAAAAAAATAATATATAAAATGATTCGTTTTAAATTTATTCAGATTGAAAATATAACATATTTTAAAAACGCTCTAAGATAAGAAAAAACAGTAATTTTTTTGTTGGCCCGCTCGAAAGCCGCCTCTGGGGGAGCTCCCGATGATGTATGTACAAACCTAGCCCAATGGGTCCGATCGTCGCTCTAAGCCTAGCCCAATCCGTCAACATGGCCGGAAGCCGCGATGAGGCGGATGGTCCACATCAAAGAACTGGTCCTAGTACTTTCATTCATGGCTCCGGAGTTGTGCGAAGCCGCGTGTTTATAACGCACGCTCTAGACGCGTTAGGCTGCACGGATCGCTCTAGAAGGTTCCGGAACATAACGGAACCTGCTCCGCTCCAGTGTACGGACACAGAAATGTCATCTTCTCATTACACCGTCTTATTATTACCACAATACCCTTCTTAAACCCCATCACCGGATCGCCCAACTAAGCAATAAGAGGAAACCCTTCTTCGCATCGCATGTCCCCCTTCATTCCGCTCAGAGCATGCGCGATCAACAGATCTCCGTAGGCTGATCGCGTCCCGCCGGATCTTGCCCAGTCGATCATCAAGTCCGATGATCTGACGGACCTCATCGCCTGATTTGGTGCTTTCTCACCAAGCACCAAATCGCCGCTCCATCATCAGGCATGGCTGGGTCGAGGAGATCTCGGACGACGGGGAGGTGTAAGCCTTCCCCGGTGTCCAAACTGCGCTCATCTGGCGGAGCCGTTCCGGAAGAATACCGGGCTGACGACACGCTCACGCCGGTAGACGCCGCCGCTGCCAACAAGAAGAAGCACGCTAATGGATCAGGCACCGCTCCGTCCAGTCCCCTGGCTCCGTCCAAGAGCTCCTCACCAAAGTATGTATGACCTGCACCCAGCCGTCTACAGAAAGCTAGCCGCAGCTTGCCCGTATACCCTAATCTGTTAGATCTTGTTCGATCCTACTAGGTTTAACCAAGTTCAGCCTAGCACGGAGGCGGAGGAAGCCAGCTTGAGCTCAAACATGATTAAGATCAACTATTTGTAATGCTACATGTTGTGTTTGTTGGGATCCGATAAATTGTGGAATTATGATCATCTTTGTTAAGTTATCTATGTTATGTTTTATTTATGATCTTGCATGCTCTCCAATGCTTGTGGTTACTTTGGCCAAGTATATTTGCATCCCCAAGAGAGGGTATTTATACTAGATAGTAGGTTCATACTTTCATGTGTCTAGGTTCGAGTTGACAAAAATGACTGAGGCCATGTTATGTTGTTGCTAACTACGGATAAAACAATGGTGTTCACTACTACAGTTGTACCCACTTCTTACTTTACGCACTTTGCTTATTGTAATTATCTGTAACTTGCAACTTAATCCTTTCGGGTGACTGATAGCGATCTCGGGGTGGATCATTAGTCATAGATGCAGATAGCAAGCGGTCTATGTATTTTGATGTATTGTCCAATTAAATATTACACTGAACCATATTATCTTATGATATCATTGTCATGATCCACAATTTGTTAATTCCCTGTCTGTAGTTTGTTCACCTAACATGTTATTTATCTTTTGAAGGACACCAGTAGTGAAATGTGGACCCGGTCCAATTTCTTGATACTGTTTAGAACCGTTTTGTCATGTCTCGAGGGACGGACACTGGGAGTAAAGGATATCCCTTTTAGGTTCGGCACGGGGCGCGAAGGAGGCTATGAAATGCTGCTTCCATGAGGCGATGCAGATCTCTTCGCTCTGATAATCAAGGCGAACAACACGGGGACACAGTGAGTTAACCAGGTTCAGGCCGCCCGGAGGCTAACAACGCTACTCCTGCATGTCTGGATTGATGAACTAGCCATGGTGTTCCTTACAAGATGTGGTGGTGAGTTACCCGGGAGGTGGGCGGCTAGAGGTAGACGAAGAGCATATCCTTCATAGGAAAGATACACCACCTCCACGGCGCGACGCGTAGCCTCGTCCCCGGAGCTCGCCGACGACGACGACGCGCCGTCGCAGGAGCAGCGGCGGGATCCGGCCAGCGGAGACGACGATCTGGTGTCGCAGGTCGACCAGTTCCTCCGGGAGGCCCTCGAGAAGCCCCGCGAGAGGCTCTCAGGTATAATCATCACACCCGACCCAGCGCGCACTTCCTCCTGCTGCCACGCGAGTCTTCTAGTCTCGCGGGAGTCGCTCCATAGCTAGCTAGCTGCCTAGCTTCGCGGTCGAACCATACATGTGCTCCGCTGGAGGGACAGTTCGCTAGCGGAATTGTACTAGCTCATTTGAACCGTGTGCGGGCATGCCTGGGTAGCTCACGGTGTTCTAATTTCGCCGGGGTCTGTGTTTCTGCTGGATGCCCGTGGTCTGCTTCAGTAGCCTGCTGGGTCTGCTGCTGAAATTACGTGGCCGAGCCTAGGCAGACGCAGTATGAGTTCCTAGTCTGCTTCAGTAGCTTCTGAGGATTTGTCGTTGTTATGCATCTGCTCTTACTATGTGATTACGCTCCTAGTTACTTTGTCTAATAAAGCTGAGCAATGCTTCGATTTGTTGTGGTCTCATCGCAGTCTTACCTCATTGCAGTGCTACGGATGGAGCAAGAGATCCTCAAGTTTATCCACGACCCTAGGCAGACGCAGTATGAGTTCCAGGGTCTCCCGACCTCGTACCTGCGCCTCGCTGCACACCGTCTGGCACAGCACTATTTCCTGCAGTCGATCGCCCTACCAGACACCAGCTTGCCTGATGGAACCAGCTCTCGGATCATCCTTTGTAAAACGTCACCCGAGTGCCGGTTGCCTGCTGTCCGCCTAGCTGACATTCCAGTTAACCTCCCCCAAGAAGAGAGCAGCACTGTTGCCAAAGTAGCTATAAAGCAGAGGCCCCAGAAGAACTACCATGGCGGCGCAGGTGCAGGTGCTAACTCTTCCAGAGGCAACCTTCAGAAGAGCGTCGAAGAGAGAAAAGAGGAGTACAACAAGGCGCGTGCTCGCATATTTAGCAGCGGTAGTGGTGGCAGTAATTCGGCTGATGGAAGACCAGTTGATGAAGTGATCTTGCCCAATACGCTACATAGGTCCAGTTCCCTGGAGTTGAACCCAAACACCCAGTACAGTGAAGTTTCTGAAGCTATCCTTGAAAGGAGTTTGACTAGTACTTCATCTAGTAGTAGAGCAAATAGAAGCAGGATTGACAAGGAGCCTCCAGTCAACAGAGGCAGGCAAGGCAATAGGGTGGCGATATTTCGTGACCGTGACTCAGATCGCAAGGATCCTGATTATGACAGAAGCTATGACAGGTTTGCACCACAACAGTTGTTTTTGTTTGTTGCTATCTAGGCTCTGAACCTTTTGAGCGATCTTCATCATGCTTCAGTGTAGTCCCTTATTTTTTGATCTTGCTCCGCTGTTGTTTATTTTTTCTTAAAGACTCCTCTGCACAGTTTTCTCCATATACTATCAAAGTACCTGGCTGAATTCTATTGATCTGTGTTATGGCTCTGGATAGGATCAGTTCAATTGAATTTAAATTTTATGCACTTTGATTGCTGAAGGTTAGAGGGAATGCATACAAAATGTAGGGCATCATGTCAGAATTTGAAAAATGTGAAGGAGGTCTAATGGCGAAAAATCAAATCAAAATAGTTCACATGTATTCTGATGAAGACCATACAGCTATAATTTTAGTGTTTGAGATACTTGTCAACGTTATGTAAAGAAGTATATACATGCCATGGTCTTAATTATTATATTATATTCCTGCTTCCATCAATATAAGACATGCACACTCCCTTTTGAATATGCACTTTATGACAACCTTTTTAATAACTGAAGACCTTACTCCCTACACATTGGGGTGCGGGAGAGGGGCACCTTACTCATTTGTCGAGTGTTTAGCTTAAAACTACCACTTTACAGACTAAATCGCAAAAACATACCACTTTTGCCCGCAATCGCGAAAAGCTACCACATTTCGTCGCAAATCACAAAAAGCTACCAAATCGTACTGATCGTGAATTGAACAAAGATTGACACTCAAACTGACATGGCGAGCCCACATGTAAGTGATGACGTGGCAACCAAGCACGGCGGGACCCACTTGTCAGCCAATAAACAAATCAAAGCTAGCAAAAAAACTCACCTGGGACGCGGCCGCGGCGTCCCCGTGCAACTTTACCGGCATCGACGGCGTCACGGCGTGCGCGGGGCTCTAGGAGCTCACCCTCACCATCAACGCCTTCTCCGGCACCATCCCGGACCTCTCGCCGCTCTCCGGCCTCCGCGTCCTCAACCTCTCGCAGAACGCCTTCTCGGGACCCTTCCTCCACAGTTCGGTGACTTCAGGGAGCTCGTGAACCTGTCGTTATACACCAACAACCTTACCGGCGAGCTGCACGACGCTGCTGCGGTTCCGGGTCAGCAAGAACGAGCTCTCCGGCGACGTGCCCGAGGGGCTCTGGGCGCTCCCCAACGCCGAGATCATCGCCGGCCGCTGCCGCTACTCACCGCGCCGGCGGCCTCGCGGACGCCCGCCGCTGCCCCTGCTCACCCCGCCCCCGCCGCCCCTGCTCACCGCGCCGCCGCCCGACGCTATCCCTGCTCGCCGCGCCGCTGCCCCTGCTCGCCGCACCCAAGAGGAGCTCCGTTCGGCCGAGGTCCGTTCCCCTCGAGCCTCGCGCCGGTGCCGGGCGGACAAGGAGAGGAAGACTGCACCGGCGGGACAGCGGGGCAGACCAGACTAGCGGCGGCGGCCGCGGACCACGCGCGCCGCCTGTCTCTGGACGAGCACGGCACCGGCCATGGGCACCGGCGGCGACTGCGCCCCGTGCGTAGCTTCTGCCCAATGGATTTTTTAATTTTTTTGATATTTTATTGAGCAGAAAAGTCAATATTGCCACGTAATCACTTACATGTGGGCCCGCCATGTCAGTTTGAGTGTCAATCTTTGTTCAATTCACCATTAGTGCGATTTGGTAGCTTTTTGTGATTTGCGACGAAATGTGGTAGCTTTTCACGATTGCGGGCAAAAGTGGTATGTTTTTGTGATTTAGTTTGTAAAGTGATAGTTTTACGCTAAACACTCTCATTTGTCCGTGAAGTGAAGTGCAGATTGTTGCGTGGACCTCGGGTCCAATGCACGGAGAAGCGGAGGGCAGAGACAGTCGCTGTCCTGCCCCTGTCGTTTCTTTGTACGTTCTCGGCGCCGTTGCTCCTTGCATATCGAGGTTTGAGATGCAAGAGGGGCACGCGTTCCCGCTGGCTCATTGGAAGACGAGGGGCAGCCGAGGGGCGTCCAACAAGGGAAGAGAATGGGGGGCATCCAGCATGTGGATGGACAATCAGGACCTGGGTGAGTCCAGTTTATCTTTGTACGCAGTTTGTTTCTTAGCTTCATCTTTCTCACTGAATTAACGAGAATGAATTGCCTCACGCAGGTGCTCCGTTGGGAGATTTGGACCTGACACTGCTTCTGTCAGAAGTCACGCCATGACCTGGAGCTGCGCCGCTTTAGATGGAGCGGAGCGCTGGCTGCCCCTTGCTTGCTCTGGGGGTCTGGGTAGAGAGCTGCTGCTGCTGATGATGACGATGAAGAGTTTCAGTCCTCGCTTTGGCTGATGATGACGATGAAGAGTTTCAGTCGTTTCAGTCCTGGCTTTGTGTTGTTCCTAATAATATATTTGAGTAGAATTTAGTACTAGCAGAGTACTACTAGTAGTATCTGTGTTGTACATGAGCGTTGGTAGTGATAATGGGTGCGCCCAACTATGTCATCATTATGTTACACAACTAAAAAAAAACTATGTCATCATTATGTTACACAACTTGAGGTGTTGCTGCTAAGATGGATTAGCGTTTACAGTATTCCTGGCCAATGACATGTTTGTGCTGTGAACTCAAGTTGTTTGTACGCCTGCGTGTGAAGGGTTTGTGTTGATGTAGCTATTGCGTGAACAGGTCATATCTGTATACATTACACGGGGTTGTGCATTAGCTTTTGCAGCAATCGAGATTCAGGTTGCCCATCCAATAACATTTCACCACAAAGTTTACTGAGTTTACTGGATTTGAAGCTGGTAGTGAATTTGAAGTTTCCAACTCGAATCTCCCTTATTCTCGATCTCATATCCCCACGTCTCGTGCTCCCCTTTGTGTGCAGGTGGATCGGCGATCGTCGACCCGCGGCAACCATGAGGTACCACCACCACCCATCTCCGCTTCTCCTCCTCGTCTTTCTGAGTTGTCGTTTGATGGGTCGATGCGAGTGTTTGCTGGGTTGTCTCCTCTCCTCGTAGCACCACTAGCATCTATCCACAGATCCGCCGGTTCTTACCTGAGCAGATACAGATTTAGCACTTCTTCATCTAGTTGCCCTAGATTTTACTACACGATCTGTGGTAGAGTTTGCGTTTACTGTGATTGCGGTGGAGATTGTTCCTGTGCTATCAGTTACCTGTGGATAATTATAGTGTCGTCCGACATAATGCGTTGGAGCCCATTTGCTAGAGTCGTACTCATAATTGGCTGTTTGCAACTGTAAGGCGTAGTTACTTGTAAGACCTGTTCGTATGTGAGATCATGCTGTATCTTCCGCTCCGGTCAGAAGTTATCGTTTTTGACTTGGGTATACTCTGCTTTGCAGTAAGCTGTCGACCGAGTCCGTCAAGGAGGCCATCACCCAGATCGTGGCGGAGGCCAAGGAGAAGGACAGGAAGTTCAACCAGACCGTCGAGCTCCAGATCGGCCTCAAGAACTATGACCCGCAAAAGGACAAGCGGTTCAGCGGCTCCGTCAAGCTGCCCCATGTCCCACGCCCCAAGATGAGGGTCTGCATGCTCGGTGACGCCCAGCATGTGGGAGAGGTATGGACGGCCGTTGTGTAGTTTTTGTTAAGTAATTCTCTTTTTTATTTTGTAGCAGAGATATATGGTGATGTTCAGGCTATTGCGTCGTGCCGTTACAAAATGTTGAGCTGTGCTGAAAACTGCTTTTAGTACTATGTTACTGGTATCTAGCCAACATCAGAACCAACTTAAATACATCACATAAATGATGTCTGCTCCTACAGATTGTAGGATATACGATTATAATTTGATCACAGTTTTGCTCTTTCACATAAGTTTTTTTTTTCATTTTCTTTGACGTACCTCTTCAAGATGGCACGGTGTTCCTGCAATCTGATAAAGAAGATAATTGACCCTGTTTATGATTTGGTTGTGATATTTACATTTCTCTTACTCTCTTGATTGCAGGCTGAGAAGATTGGTCTTGATTCCATGGATGTTGAAGCTCTTAAGAAGATGAACAAGAACAAGAAGCTTGTCAAGAGGCTTGCCAAGAAGTATCACGCTTTCTTGGCCTCAGAGGCTATCATCAAGCAGATTCCCCGTCTCCTCGGTCCTGGTCTCAACAAGGCAGGCAAGTGTTCTGATCTGTCATCTTGTAGTTACTTGTCTCTCAGCTGGCTGATTTACTTTTCGTGGCTAGGGGTTGGATCAACCTTTCTTTGGGCATGACTCCATTTAGATTTCTGACTTGTATCTTTTCTGTCCTGGACCTATTAATTGTTATAACAGTGGTCTTATAGTTGTTGCCAAATTGTCTACTACTAGAACCTTAGAAGCATGTTATGTTAGCTGCATTTTATTCCTGATATCGCTATGGATGAAAAACGCGGATTTCTATGTGACAATAATGCACACAACTCCATTTCATATGCACCTCAATCCATAGTTTGTAAAGTGTTTATTATATGACCGTTTTTTATACGATTGATATTTTATATCCCTTAGCTGTTACATCACATTCTATGCCCTTTATAATGAGACCTTGTATCATCTACTTTTTGCGCTTAGGATAAACAACTTAACTATCCTTGTTCTGAACTTCTGATCCTGTTTATTGCATGTTGTCTTTCCTGATAGGATTCTTGTATTATTAAATTGTTATACTGACGACTTTATTGTTTCTTTTAACAACTGCCCGCCAGCTGAACTTTGAAAGCATGTTGTTAACTTGTATTTCATTCCAAATATGGATGAACAGTGTAGTTTGTCAGATGTTTATGTGTCGAGGACCTGCACACAGCCCCATTTCATTTTCAGTTTTTCACTAGGATACATAGTTTTTATAGGTGCGATTGTGTTAGCGGTATTTTTTTAGAGCCTACCTGCATTATATCACATTGTATGCCCTGCACTGTGAGAGTTCATTAATATCATATCCTTCCTGTGCATAGTATAAATGCTAAATCAACCTTGTTCTGAACTCCTGACCCTGCATATTAATCACTCTGTTTTAATGGCATTACAGGCAAGTTCCCGACTCTGGTCTCTCACCAGGAGTCTCTGGAAGCCAAGGTGAACGAGACGAAGGCCACGATCAAGTTCCAGTTGAAGAAGGTGCTCTGCATGGGCGTGGCCGTGGGCAACCTGTCGATGGAGGAGAAGCAGATCCAGCAGAACATCCAGATGAGCGTCAACTTCCTGGTTTCCCTGCTCAAGAAGAACTGGCAGAACGTGAGTCCTGTTCTACTTTTCTTCCCTCAGATTGTTCCGACGCGTCAATTGAAATACGCAGATGGACAGGCAGTTATGTGCAAACTGATTAAACAGGACGTGCTGTTGCTTTTGTTTCGCAGGTGAGGTGCCTCTACATCAAGAGCACCATGGGGAAGCCGGTCCGTGTGTTCTAGGTCGGCGCGACTGCCGCTGTCTATATCGATACTAGCTACAGTAGCAGATTACCCCACTATGTTTATGCCATGTTTTTTTTGCTTGTTTGTCTGTCAAAATCGCGTGTGTCCTCTTGGTGAACTTGATAAAAAATCAAGTAGCAGTGCTTTTCCTTCTACAAGGATCTTGATATAACTGATGTGCTCATCACCAAGATCATGCCATGCGTGTATTTTGTATACTATCTATCCTAAGTTATGCTGTTTCTCCCTGATGCATTTTATGCTTGGCAATATGCAGCTGATATCTGCATGTACTCAGCTTTTATCTGGTATTGTTTTTCTCATGACACGCCTACTTTGTGCGTGTTTTCATTAAGGGGCCAAATTCCGTTACACCTTTTTTCGACACGTGTCATCTGTGGGAACTTGTTGTTCTTGGAATGGCTTTCAGTTGAAAGGTCTGCGATCTCACGTTTGTTGTAAAATGTGGAACAGATGAAAGACAGTTGCATGCATATATGATTATCAGATCCTCAGTAGCGTCAGGTGTGCAAATAAACAGTGCCAAAGTAAGCTCGCTTCTTAGCTGTGCCTGAATCGGTTAAAAAAACAAAAACTATCTATCTAAAGGAATTCAAACGACAGTAGGAAACCCAATCGTCGTCAGTCATCCGTTGACAGAAGTACATTGTAACAACCTGTGCAACATCGCCCTCTACCGTGGCCTCCATCATGAGAGATCCTCCTTGTCCATGGCAAGAAGGGACCAGGCAACAACGACTTTCACCTTAGAGTTGGGGACAAAACATTCATTCTCGCTGATTTGACAAGGTTTGACAGGAAAGTTGATATGACCGACTGCACCAGTGCCGCCAGATTTCGAGTTGGCTGCAACGGAGACTTTCAGTGTTCCATGTAATTCGACTGAAACAACATTCCTTGATAGACAATTGGAACCATATGACCCCGAAGGCATTTGTCGACCACGACAATCAAGCAAGACAAAATCCCTACATGCAGCAGCGGATGAGCAAAAAACTCTCCCAGAGACTCCTGGTGAGAGACCAGAGTCGGGAACTTGCCTGTAATCTCATTAAAACAGAGTGATTAATATGCAGGATCAGGAGTTCAGAACAGGGTTAATTTAGCATTTATACTATGCACATCAAGGATATGATATGAACTCTCACAGTGCAGGGCATACAATGTGATATAACTAGCTAGTCGGCACTAAATTCTCAAAAAGAAAAAAAAAGTATTCGGCACTCACCTGCCAATCTGGATTTTCTAACGGTGCCGCTTCCTACCGGATATCATCCGACCATCCGTCTGTTCATGATTCATGCTGATTTCTCTTCAATATGTTGCATATTTTACTGTGATATGGTATATCTATGATATTTTCTAGATATAAAATAAATAGTAATGAAAAATTTGATATTTCACCCATATTATAGATATATGTTACATATATTTGAATTATTATTGTTATTTTCTATTTTATATAAAGAAAATACGAGATTTTAATAAAATTTCATTCGGATTTCAGAGGGGGCCTAGCACGAATCGCGAAGAGGTGGATGGTGAGATGATATCCGCTAGGAAGCGGTGCCGCTAGAATTGCTTTTTCGACTCACTGCTCATCCACTCACGACAGCACAGCTGCTGCTTTGTCCGCCCTCCAACGGCCTATAAATACTGCCTCGAGCTGCACTTGATTCACACAACAACCTGCTTCACACAACAAAGCCAAGTAAACATCAGAGCTCTTAGATTTCCCGAGTGAAAGTTCAGCGCAAGATGTCAGGGCAAACCGGCGGCCAAGACACCGGCGAGTAGGGCTTCGTGCAGAACATCCAGGAGACGCTCCCTGGTGGCCATGATGATCACAAGCAGACCACCGGAATGACCGGCACGGCGACCCATGACACCCCGGCCACAGTCGGACACACTGCAACGACTGACACAGCTGGGACACACAGCACCGAAGCCGGCACCGGTGAGAAGAAGGGCATCATGGAGAAGATCAAGGACAAGCTACCTGGACAGCACTAGGCTCCGTCTGCCCGCCCGCGTCCGATAGCTTTGTGGAATAATAAGATGGCCTACTTCCAACGTACATACATTAATTAATTGAGTCTAGTTCAGCTAGCTCACTTGATCGTTGGAGAAGAGAATTCATCAAAGTATAAGCTTTCATGTGTGTATTGTATGTATGCTATGGCATCTAATAATCAAAATGTTATTGTTTGTATACATGTTTGTTCTTATCAATTCTCTTATTATTACACTCTTGCTCCATGTACCGGTGATTTCCTACATTAATTACTATACTTTCATTAGAAAAAAAGGCTGGTGCATGCGTGGCTCCGAGTGCTAGTTCATAACAAATGAGACGCGCGTACGGAAACAAACCCACATGATCGTATCCGCCTCTACCTTTTGTCTTTTTTGTGGCTCCTTTTGGGTTTGGTAGGTGCCTTGTTTTGGTCGGGGATAATTAAATTATGAATCTAGAATAGTGGCTAAGTATTCAGTTGTCAATTATACTAGCGGCGGCTTTCAGGGATGTGCGCCAACTAAGCATGACTCCGAAGCATTCTAAACCATATCAAGTCGGAGCAGATTTCGCAATCAGAGCCCAGGCCAAGCCTCTTTGCATAAATTAACCCAAAAAAATGATTGTGACGTGCGTACTAGCAATGCGCCACTGGTTTGCAGTCCACGGTTTCGTGACGTTGCTTACCTAACATCCGATACAAAGTTTACGAGCAAGTTGAAGCCTTAGGGTCAGCATGGTTTCTAGTCAGCAATGCCAACTCGGTGCAGACATTATACAGCTCGGCTCTCTTGTAGCTGACGCGTATGCCAAGTGTCAGCATTACACACCCCGACCAAGCAAAGGAGGGTCTAATGGAACGTTTTGAAATATTCCGAAACCTTCTAGAAGGTCCCTTCATAGTTTTTCGAGATCCTCCGAAATGCTTTAGAAAACCGTATTCTCTCGTTCCCCATACAATCATAGCATTCTACATGTCACTAACTGTGAGATCCTCCGAAACGCTTTGATCTTACGTGGATTTGCAGGGAATACCTTCTGGTCAATAACTGTGAGCGGGATATGGGTACCCATAAAGTCTCCCACTTTATCGACAGAACCTTGTATCACGCATAGAATTAATTTTGTCTCACGGTACGTTATACAACCCAAGACGAGATATTAGCGGTATCTCCGTGATCTACTCCTTGATCACTATACGTACTATACTCGTTACCGGTCACTTTTTTCTCGTTTACGTATCTAGTATCCCCGTGACTAACACACCTTAATCAATACTAGCTAAGTGCCCGTGTGTTGCTACGAACAAATAGATGTGTTTAATAACAAAATCATACAACCTAAATCCAAATTTATTTTATATTAATTGTGGGTACGCACATGCATAAGAGGGTGTGAAAGATCATTTAAAAGTTTATTTGTTGTAGATTTGACCATCAAAATGTAATATTAAGTCAACACCTATGATGTAGAATGATGGACGAACAATAACATCCAACATTGGCAAATTTAAGCACTCAAAAAAAATCCGAACTTTTAACGCACATGTAATTAAAGTTGACAAAGTATGTTATAGATCAGATGAATTTTCTTACCCCAAATATTATTTCCGATTTCTTTATGAAAGCGATCATTTAGATAGTCATATAATAAAATATTACATCTCAAGATTTTTTCCATTCTTTATATAAAAACTTGTTTCCTTTTATCTCTAGCACTTACTAAGATCAAGTATTTAGGCCATGACTATGTTCTCACCGCAAGAAAAAAATGTGTAGTGAAGCATAGAGAATAGTTAGATAGCACCACATATTGTTATATCTCACTCCCGAAAGAAGCAACCTGGTTAGCATCGCCGTGCTAATAGCTAGCGTCTCGTTCTAATGTTTCTCTCCGTCTACTCCGTGATATATTTCTCTGCCACCACATCTAGTCTAGCACTCTAGACTATGTTCTATATCCACCGCGCCCCGTGAACCTGCTCATCTAATTGCCATGCCAATACCCTATTGCCGCAGCGTCATAGCAACAGCCCTCCCCTGGCAGCCTATTCCATCTTGCCTCCCTCCCCTGATCTCTCGTCCGTGTGCCCATCTAGACCTCGCCGGCTCTCTCGCTGCCTCCCATGGAGACCACAGGAAACGAAGCAGGGAACAAACGTGCGAGGGAGGGATAGTTGATCGGGCTGGGGAGGTGTACGCTGAAGAGACATGCGGAGGGACAGCCGATCCGGTTGGGGAGGTGATTTGAGTTGTATTCGTATTCGTATTCGTATTTGTATTTGAACTGCTTTTTTTCGATCGAACACAACCTAGCTATAGGGCGCCGCCCTGTTCCCTGACCTCTTGCATGCGCGCCTGTCCGGGCCGACGCCTCCAGCGCGGTTGTGACCCCGCCAGGCAACGATGGCTGATGGGGAGCATCTCTGAGCGGACCACGTCGAACAGCGACATCGGCAGGCTCCTGGCATCTAGGCCTCTTCTCCGGACCTCTTTTCCTGGCGCTGCTCTCGGTGAGGCCCATGGAGTCTCGCAGGACAAGGAGCTGGTGCGACGCATCTGAACATGTGCAATTGTTCTTTTCCCGTGTTGATCCGATCCGGATTCCTTTTCCGATGGCAATTGTTATTTTTTCACGTATGCAAGGCACCGATCGGGTGGATTTTTTTCTCTTTGCGACGTACCATCATCACCACTTTTAGCTATACTAGTACAATTGCACGTGCAACGCACGTCTATACAATGCTTGTTTTGCAACGTAATAATTTATAACCATACTGACTAAATTAAACCCCTACGTGAAATTTATGTGGATAAAGATGGTTGGGGTGTACGTGCATGCACGTCTCCATCGTACTATTAAGCCAGCGCGTTGCACGAAATAATAGAAATAGTGACAGAAAATACGCATGACAAATATTAACTTTGTTCCCCACATTTATGTATTCATACTAAAGAACATTGGGGGAATAACTTGGTCATATTATCTTTTTTCCTTGTTTCACACCTTGTGTCTTCCTCTCTACTTATTTTCCATTCTGGAACTCCATTTTTTCACCTCGGCAGTATCTCCGCGATGGTCCAATTCTCTTTTTAATAATTTTGAACATATTTTTTTTACATATCACAAATTCAGCAATGGATATTATAATATGCAAATGGTCTAATTTTTTGAAGTGTTGCGTAGGCTATAATTTGTACCGCTTGTTTTTTTTTCATGCGTGGAATGTAAACCCCAAGTGACTTTCGTCATATAAAAGCGGATAAAATCATGAAAAATAAAACGCTATTTCACAGTCTGGTGTACTTCGGCACTCCTAGGCTTGTCCTCGTTTGAACAAAAAATGATCACGTCCTCTTTTGAGAAAACATCTGTTGCCATTATTTCAATTTTTTGCCAGCGTTAATGTTAATTAAGAACCACACACCGGCCAACAGCATCGTCTTGTCTCAACCTGAAGTATTCGGTGAAAATATCTCCCTACGTAGCTGCATAGTCATTTAATTCTGGATCATCAGTGTGGCGAGGATAAGATGGTACTTTGATTATGATCGACTCCCAGTGATTCCAGATATGCAATAGAGTTTGGGGTGATATCTGGTTGCAAGCCAGCAAGTCATAACAGCTAATTTCATCTTCAGACTCTGGTCACGAAAAAAAAATCACAAATACGAAGGGATAAAAGTATCTCTCCCGTCCTACTCACACGATTCCAATAACTGAACAGGACAAGTTTTTCTCCCTTGCTTGCAATTTTGATTGATTATCTTGTGCTTAAAATAAAATCCACTGCTAATGGAGAGAGTGGAGGTTGTCTCAAGAATCAGCGGAGAGATTGGACTGAGACAACGCTGTTCATCCTTGCCTTCGGAGCTCCTCCGCCGCACGGACCGAGTTGACATCTCGTTGTTAGCTACAGAGGACATCTGAACCAGGAAAATGGTGGACAGCCTCTGCAGCACGGCACATTCGAAGAGATCTCCGCCGCACCAGTCTCCTCCCCAGCGAGCGGTGCAGCGCCGCCAGCCGCACCTGCACGGAAGAGACGAAGGTGACCCTGCCCCCACACGCCCGCTACTGGCAACACCAGTACGTGATTCGTCATGACATGCCCCCGAGTCTGGTAAGCTCGGGTCGGCGCCTCGTCTTCATCGGCTTCGACAACGTCTTCGGCATTGGGTCCTTCCTCTACGACTGCCTTGACCGCGTCTCCGTGTATGAACTCCGTGTAGTGTATATGAACTCCATGGAAAGGATGCGGGACACGCTCCAAACTGTATGTATATGTATATGCATCAACGTGATCTCCGTATGAACTTTACTTATACGAAAACGTTTTTGGCGCATCGACGTGATCTCCATACCCTAAACCTCTCCTAAACCCTAAACCCCTCCTAAACCCTAACCCCTCCTAAACCCTAAATAAAAGGGAAAAAAAGCAGAAACATTTAGTCCCTGTTGGACCGGGACCAAAGGTTATGCATATGCACCCCACGAGCTCGGGACTGCCCACGTGGAGGGCCTTTTGTCCCGTTTCGTGGCCAACCGGGACTAAAGGGGGGTGCCTTTAGTCCCAGTTGGTCAGTCCCGGTTGGCCAACCGGGACAAAAAGCCCGTACCAACCAGGACTGTTAGTCGTTTTTCTACTAGTGGCCCTCCGTCAGGCAGGCGCAGGACCTCCTATCGAAAGAAGAAGCAAGGGATTAAGGGAACCACCGAGCGTAAATGAAGGCAACCGGAAGTCCGCCGGTAGCACAAAGCTGAAGAATTTTTTTAAAATATTTTGAGAACGAGCCAGTGGCTCAGTGGTAGCGTTCGGCGGTGGCCAGCTACCCATCGCGAGTTCGATCCCTGGGATCGACTCGCGGTGTCTCACGGGGTTTTTAGCAGCCAGACACTGGCTGTTCCCAGGAGCTCTTCTGCCTCACGTCTATGTACCACAGGCGAGATCGACGTGCCCGTCGGTCACCGAAGCACTGGTCTTCGGCCAAGTCTCTCAGGACGTAGTTCTGGGTTATAGGATGTAGGTCTAGTTTAGACACATAGCTGGGGTGTGCGTGTGTGTGGTGTGCGTGTGGTGTGTGTTTCCTGTGTGTCCGAACAGGTACTACAGCTTGTAATCCCAGAGAGGCCTAAAAAAAAAAAAGCTGAAGAATTTTTTTAAAATAATTTTTTTTTAAACTTTATTCAGAAACTAGCACGCGATCTGGGGAATTTTGAGTTGTAGCGCGCTGTCGTCACGGCCCGTGCCGAAACAACGGGTTTCGGCACGGCCGATACCGAAAGTGGCCATCTGCATGTCGGTAGGCGCGGCGGCAGGCGTGGCCCACGTCTTTTGGCAGCGCCCGTGCCGAAAGGAGCGCTTTCGGCAGCGCCTGCCGAAAGGAGCGTTTCGGCCGCGCCTGTGCCGAAACCTGGCAGATAAGCCTGACGCGCCCGGCTCGGCCTCCTTCTTCCTTCTCTCGCTCGAGCTGCTGCTTCTCCTCTCTGTTCTTCCGTTTTCCATCGAAAAAGACCACCGATTCTTGCCCCAAAAAATTCCTAAAAGCCCACAGACTTAAGAAATAGAGTAGAGGAGGTTGAGGCATCCCCGATCTATTGATGGGATAGTTGTTCGTGGAGGCGTTTGGGGGTGTAGAGGTGGGGCAATGGTGGTCAACAATGGTGGATAGTGGTGGTGTGTGCCGGTGTTGGGGAAGCTAGAGGCGTGTTGCGGCGGCGGTGGTGCTAGATTGAAGCCGGGCAGCGGGAGCTACGCACGCGTCAAGGGTAAACCCTAATCTCTAGATTTTTAGGTTAAATGTTAATATAGTTTGTCGGTGGATGTGTCAGGATTAGTGTAGATATATGTTGTTGGTTAGATGTATTGTATATTTTGAGTAGTCTTTATTTTATCGGGTTCGTCATATTTATTTTCGGCAGTCGTAATATTTAGATATATCCGTTGTAGAGTATTTAATGATGGAATAAATTTGTTTAGGTAATGGAAGTGGTCGATGTTGTTGTGCACTACGGTGCCGGTACAGTTCGTGCATCTGAGTCAGCGGTTGATCTTAGTGAATTTGAAAATGTGGAGATTTAGTTGACAGAGCCAGAGAAAGTGAAAATCGCGTTGTCCAGTGGTATTTGACGGTGAATTTTGGGTATGATCCTAATTACTGGACTGTTAGGATTCAGTCGGTATGGACCAAATCCCGGTCAAATATTCGCTGAGAGTTGTTGCCGCTTGATCGGACAAATCAGTGGGTTTCTTGGCTAGCATCATGCAAACGCCGAGGGACAAAACTAGAAGTCCTAGTGTCGTTTGTTCTGAAGCAGAATAATTTAGAAATAGGTGGCGGTGCTGTTCAGACCGGAGAGACTAGTGAAGCAACTAGTTCGCGAAACTTAAAAATATCTACCACGAATCAAAAAGGTTTTCCTAACTGAGCAAAGCATTATTATGCATTTTGTGAAGTCAAGAAAGTGCGTTCAACTAATGTCCACTGGGCATGTTTGATTCGTAGGAAAAATGGAGGAAAAGTGAAGGAATACTGTTCACGGAGGAATATTTCCTATATGGCCATTTGAAACGCAGGAATCACCACAGGAATTTTCATGGATAGGAACTCGTTTCCTTTGGTTTTGGAGGAAAATCGCAGGATTCCAAACATTCAGTCCAACCTCATTCTTTCTGCTCGTCGCGTAAGACCGAGGCACAATTAGCACTTGCTGGTATGGATGCATGCATGTGCTATTTAATATTGTTTGCATGTTGTTTCTATGACAAGTGGGGCTGAGCTTTAATGCATGCATGTGCTAGTTAATAGTAGCAGGATTCCTATGTTTCACGCTTCCTGTGTTTCAAACGCCACAACTGAATTTTCCCTTCGTCTTTCATTCCCTCAGTTTTGCACATGGATTCCTCTCATATTCCTATGGTCTTCCAATTCCCATGATTTTCCTATCCTGTGTTTCAAACAGGGCCTAATGGGGAAAGATAAGTATAAATGGTAAATTAGGAAGAATCATGTAGTGAAACAGAAACTGGAAAATAGTAGTATATTATACAGAAAGCACAATATAATTATGAACTCTGCTTCGTGAGCATTGACATATCACATATGTTGTGAATCAAATAAAATCACACGAGTCGATCTTCACCAGAGTACATCTATGGAGAGAACAAACCTGTACGCTAACGTTTACAATCTCTAAAATGCAACACACTTGACCAATACGTATATATAGTTCTTATTCCATTCACATATTTTTCTTGTGACACATGATACTACAAAGGAAAACTAAATTGAGTAAAATAGAGCTGAGGAATCATGCAAAGAATAATAAAAGAACCAGCACATTACTAACGCCATAGGTTTAGAACATTACTTGTCTCGTCGTAGTGGAGAAACGACCCAATCGTGGAGACTTGCGGGCTGAAATGCCAGCACACAATACGATAAGCTTCGTGAATATATTGCCCATTCCTTATTTTAGTGCAATAAATTGCTGATGACTTAACTAAGCGAGCACAAATCAATCTGATTGAACTGTTTGTTGCCATGCTGCATTCATTTGTATTATTTCTACATCTCATCCCTGCCAGTCAACAAAGGCGGAAAAAGAACTAAAGACCAGTTTTGTGTATTAATGATCATTTGGCCCAACAATCTTTAGCATCATCACTATCAGGAGGAAGGTGTCATGTTGCTTGCCTAAACCGGCAAGGACATATTCCTGCATATAGCACCCGGGGGAGATAGCTATACAACTATAGGAAATAAAGAATCGCATGTATATATAACTATGGATAAAGCAAAGCTTTGACACAGAGTTTACCCTAACATCTTAGTAATTGGAGTCGCTTCAAAAGCAGAGCATATAGTCTATGGAGTGAATCAAAAGGAGTACAGGTGGGGAGGTAAAGCAATCAGCTCAGTTTAAGTGCTTCAAAATCATCAGTATGAGAAAACAATACCCATTACTATACTGAATAAGGTACTACAGTGGATGACGGGGACGTACCACAATGTTCTTCTCCAACTGGTCCCAAATATTCAGTGATCAGACATCACACAAGCTTTCGCTGCCATCTCGGCAGTGATAGTCAGAGTTGTGACCCCATCCGGCATAGTTACCGTGCATGGGAATTATGTAGGCCTGCGGCTGGCTGCTGCCGCTGATGTTTCTGCGCTGAACGCGACGTAGACTTGATGAGGTGTGACCAGAGGGTATGTGTGCGTGCTGTCAATGCCCGTCATGGACTCGACATCGTCATCAATGCTCATGTCAGAGTTGCTTTTGCTGATGTCGGTGTCGGGGTCGACATATGCTTCGGGTGATTTGTCGGGGTTGTTTGTGTTGTTGACGAAGAACTCATGATCAGCGCGGATCTCTGGGCCGACGAAATCATCAAGGCAGATGCTATCGTCTATGTCCTCGTTGTGTGTGACGCTGGAGTCGAGGATCATGTCGAGTGGCCCGGTGGAGTCGAAGATGGTGTCGAGGTTCCCAGTGGACTCGACTGTGCTTTCATGGTATGCGGATTCAACTTCATCCTCTGGAAACTCTTTTGCCAAGAACTTGTTGAGCTCCCTTATTGACATGGATGGGACAGACGAGCCAGTTGGCGAGATCGGTTCGATCTGTGATGAAGTAGCTTCCAGGATTGCAGCCGATGGAGTCTCGGGTGCCGCAGTCGCGAGTGGATCTGTCAAGTCCTGCACACCAAGTTTGTCGAATTTTTTTTGAATTTTCCAACAGTTATATCCAAACCTGAGTCGAGACTAGCAAAAGTCTCCTGAGCTTCTGGCGAGTATGGTGCGATCCTCCTTGGTGAGGTGATCTTTGTTGATGAAGCTGGCGAGTGATCGCCCATTGATCCGATGTTTGCAGATGTCGCCAGCGAACGGTCACTGGCGGGTGCGATCGGCGAGTTGCCGTTTGGCGATGGAAACGGCGAGTTGCCGTTTGCAGATGCGATCGGCGAGTTGCCGTTTGATGATGAAGCCGGCGAAACCGTGAATCCAACACTACCTGTTCCCACAGATGGCGCCAATTGACGAGGGATGTCCTCGGCAATACCCATGGTTAGGGACCTAGGGTTGAGATTATGTGGTAGAGAACGCGTAGTGTTAGTATAATCGACAGCTGACAAGCGAGATTTACCCAGGTTCAGGGCCCTCGAGTGAGGCAAAACCCCTACGTCCTGCTTGTCTGTATTGATGATGTGAATATCGTGGCTACAATGGTCCTGGCAAGATGTCGATCTCGCTAGGGTTCTGGTGGTTTGGTATCGCGTGCCTTGATCGGTCGCCCTCCCAGCCCTTATATATGAGGCTGGGTCTCGGGAAATCATAACCGACTAGGATTACAGATAAGGAAAGTCTAAACTGGCTATAGCTTCGCCTGTCTTGGAAGGTACTCCATCTTCTTGGGCCTCCCTTCATGGGGTTCTACAAAAGATGCCTAATGGTCAAATTCGCCTCGTAAAATATGACTATATGAGTGGATCAGTTACAGGTTACACTTTAACCAAACTTGTCATGTGCAATTGATGATTTAGGAACTAGGATAAAAATAAGTGCATCATCAATAAATGGTACAGCGGCGGTAAGTCATCAAAGTCGACAACACATGATCTGAGATGCTAAAATTTGTCCAACCTACAACTTTTGAAAGTATATGCTACAAACCACATCGTAAGCGAAAATATCTGGTGCATTTTTGTGTAATCAATAGTGCATTGAAAATATAATTAAATCGACATTTTTATGTTCCAATTTTTTGAAAAATCTATACTTGTTCATAATATTGAGTTATACTACAGTGCAAATTTCCAATATTAAAATTGTACTAGTTTAGGCTACACATAAATGATAAAATATGACAAAGTTCCAGGTGTTATCCTCCCGTCCACCCAATTCTCTGGGCGAAAGCCTAGATCAGTTTGTTGGATCATATGACAATTTCATCGACGTCATTACCTTCAGGGAGACATCTTAAAGGTGGACTGGCACCACTGATCTCTCTGTTGTTGTCTGAAGACCAGACGGCCAACCTTAAAGGTGCTTGGTCTGTAAAAGGATTAATTCCATACGGGCGGATTACTATGCCTGGTCAGGAAAACAAGGGAACTTATTTTTTGGCGGAAAAAATAAACAAGGCAACTTGATAATGATGGTATACGATCGACCTGATCAGCCAATCTCCCTAATCTAATCGAATACCAATTGAAGTGAGTACGTGAAAGAAAGTCGATTATCGCCGGACTCCTGCTCGTGGACTACCGCGGCTCCGTCGTCCCTCCGGCTACAGAGGGCGACGGCGATTTAAAGGTGAGCCCGATCGCGACCCCCTCTTCAGCCCACCATAAAGATCGGATCGTGTTTGTCCTCGGCTGTCAGCCCTAGAATTGATTCTCAGCTGGTTGCTGGTTGCGCTAGAATTGTCGATCGATCCGGAAAAAGCAAATTAAGGACGAAGCATGCCTCGGGTGCTCTACTGTGCGAGGACCAGTCCTCCTCTAGAGCCTCCTTTTCCATTGCCGCCTGCACCACCCAAGAAGCCACCACCTGCTACGCCATCAACGTCCACGACAGCCAACAGCCAGCAACCGTAAGCCCAAGCTTCTTGCTCGTCATCTATGGTTTATGCCGATCTGAATTCATCATCTCTGTTGTTTTCGTCGCACTATATAACCCTAATTTGATGGTCAAAATAGGTATTACGAGTCTGACAGTGACACCGACGAATACTGCCCGTCCACCCCGGAATCTGATGGAATCAGAGAGATTCAGAAGACTACAGCTACGGGTTTGAATGTTTCTGGAAAATGTCCCCGAGTATGCAAACATCGCGCTGGATTACTACAACAGCCAAGACAAGCACGACGTAAAACTTTTCAATCATCTCTGATTCAGATATTTTATATGCCCTAGTGTTACTTCTTGCTCTTAGTTTTCAGTTTCTTTTAATCTCTGTTGAAGGCATAATTTGGCTGCTTCGTATTTATATAAGCCCAATTAATTTGGATGATGATACTTAGATTATTAGCTGACATATATATTTGAATTTGCTGTTTAGTTCAAATTACAGTCTTGGTTGTATTCCAGTACAAATGTTGCAGAGACAGATCAAGTGTAGCAAGCTATTTGACCAAGACAAATATATTGATTATTCTGCACCAGAGGCTATAGAAGACAAGTCTTGGATATATCAGTAGATGGGCTGAATTAAACGCTGCTGTATAGGACAACTCCTATCAGGCTTCGGATGCCAGGCTGCAACCGGTATGAATTGCAAAAGCTACCGAAGCAAGGAAATAATTTCTCCAAGCAAGGATAAGAAGTCGTACTGGTGCTTGCATGCATTAAACTAATATTATATGCCTTATTAGGTACATGGCCGGATTTGCTAGAGATTAGAATAGTCTATTCGGCTTGCATGCCAAGTAAAACTTCCGTGTCCTACCCTTATACGTCAAAGACCAGACACCTATATAATATGGGTACATGGCCGATTGTAAACCCCCCCCCCCCCCCCCCCCCCCCCCATCGACATACAACAAAAATCAATCTATCTTTTTTACGTATCTTTTTACCTACCGTCTTCTTCATGTTTTTTCTCCTGCCGAGCTCTAGCAACCCTAGGGCTTGGTGATCTTTGCCGTTTTGCGCTGAAAAGCGGTCTTCTCTCCTCCACGAAAGCGAGGGGATCTTTGTTACTTTGCTCGGAAAGCATCCGTTCGTCGTCACGAAAGTACGACGAGTATCGTGGTGTCGCGTGGTAATTTTGCGTGGCAACACAATTGGTGACTCCGCTAGGACGAAGAATAAAGACCTACACACGATGAACATCGTCATCAAGAATGGCAGCGATGTCGACCCCGACATCACCATCGCCGTTACCCTCGACGATCTTTCAGAGGAGGATCGGCGCGAGCTCGAACGGGAGCTTGAGGAAGAGAAAGCCGAGACGATAAAACTGATGTTGGCTGGATACCAGAAGACAAAAGACGGCGTCGTCAAGAAGGTATCTGCGCCGAGTCCTTCCGATACACTCGGCGCTGAGGTAAAAAAGCCAACCGAAAATGTTGCTCATTTAATTGATGTGTTGGTAGCTAAAAAGTTTGAATCTGACATGGCAAATATGACACACACAATTACTCAAGCAATTGAAACAATTGATAGCACAATTGACGAATTTAAGGCGCATTGTAATAGAGGTCTTGAAAATAGTTTAGCTCCTTATGTTGGTTCGTCAGTGCTGCAAGTCAATGATGACTATTCTAAAACAAAGCTGATGCCTTTGGAGAACCGTGGATTTATTAATTTGCCTACACCTGATGCATCGGCTAATGTTGTCCAACCTTACGCCACCGCCCCGAGCTCCCACGCCGCCGACGCCGACGCCCACGCCCACCCGCCCCGACCGCGCCACGCCCACGGCCGGCGCGTCCATGTCCACGGTCGGCACGCCCCACGCATCGACGGCCCCTACTCGCCCACGCCACCGTCGCCGGCCCGAGCGCCGCCGCCCGGCCAAGGTAAGCCGAACCCCTCCTCTCCTCCTAGCTAGCTAGAACCCACACCCACAAGGTGTTTGTGGGTTTGCCCAACCCAATTTTTTCTAGAAAATAGGGTTTCAAATTAGAAACTAGCTAGGGTTTTTAAATTTGAGAAAATAGGGTTTCAAGTTTTAGGAATTAGGATTTCAAGTTTTAGGAATTACAGTTTTTCGGTTTAGTTTATATTTTGTTGCAAATGCGGCTTTGTGGCTGCAAATGCGGCTTTGTGGCTGTGAATGCGGCCTTGTGGTGGTGATGAAACATTTGCAGGTACCCCTAGAGACCCTTGAGATTGCCGGAATGTTGATTAACTTTCATTCCGGCAAATTCGGGTACTCATATGTCCTATTTTTAGCCAAAATCATGCCGAAATTTCTCGTGAATTTTGGCATGACTTTGGCCGAAATGTTGTTATGTTTTGTATTCTTCTTACATTGCCGATGATTAAAATGTTGTGGCACTATGTGATTCAGAGGTGGTGTGAGTGAAACTTGTAATATGCACAAATATAAATTTTCTGCATCCTACTGGTTTCGCTAACTCCATCTCTGAATAATTTGTGTGTCCACTCTAAGTATGAGGCATGCTTTAGAGTTGACCCTATTTCATTTTTAGAATGCCGATGATTAAAACGATGTGGCGCAATGCGTGATACCCGGATAGTTTGTCGAACCTTGTAATATGCACAAATTTAAGTTGTGTGCATACTACTTGGTTCGACAAAGCTATCAGGGTTGCTTGTCTGTCCAATAGTCAGTATGATGAGGCATTAATCTTTTTGTTTGTGTTTTGTCTCTTCCAATAGTCAGTATTTTTACATCTTATTACAATTCCAATGATTAGAAAGCTGTAAAACTGTGTGTATTTTACATCTTTCTATACTCAAATTCGTTGTGTAACATTTTTTATTTGCCTTGTATAGAGCATGCCGCCGTGCCGCCGCTCCATGAGCGGGTTCATTGGCGTCCGTCACCGCCCATCTGGCCGCTGGTCCGCGGAGATCACCGTGGACGGCCAGCGTTGGTATATGGGGACTTTCGACACGGCGGAGCTTGCCGCGCGCGTTCGACGCGGCAGCCTGGAGGTTTGGACGGCCGCGTGCAGAGCTCAACTTCCCTGACGTTGAGTCCCGGGAGGAGGCTGAGTTCCTCGCGCCGCCGATGGAGATTGTCGACATAGACGAGGCGCGGCGTAACCGCCGCCAGGGGATAGCTCGCCGCGCTGCCGACATCGACGAGTGGCGGATGGACGCGCTGCGCCGCGACCGCCCCGATCTGGTGCAGGCGGAGCTGGACTTCTACGCCTCGAGGAACAAGAAGAGCCAGGCGAGCTCCGACGCTCACTAGTAGGGAAGTGCCTTTCTGTGGCGCACCAAAAACTGTTTCTGTGGCGCATGGTCGGTGCGCCACAGAATGCCACATTCTGTGGCGCACGGACCATGCGCCACAGAAAGTATACAATTCTGTGGCGCACCTCCAGAGTGCGCCACTACATTATTGTCCATGCGCCACAGAAAGAATTTCGATTATTTGCTGTATTTGAAAATAATGTATCTGTGGCGCACTTTGTTCGTGCGCCACAGAATATGGTGCGCCACAGAATTATTTACCGTGCGCCACTAAATTATTTGCCGTATATATTATCGATTATTTGCTGTATTATCGATTATTTGCTGTATTTGACAATAATACAGGTATATTACAGAATTTTTAGAAAATAATAGAAACAGTAATATATTTTGACACAGTATTAAAACAGACAGATAAATATGTACATCACCACTTAGAGCCCGAATACATACATATATAGTACAAGCATATGCATTTAACATTGGCATATGCATTGGGATAAGTCTTAGTGCAAGCATATGCATTTAACATTGGCATATGCATGAAAATAAAACATTAGTCTTAACCAAGTACAGTGGAAACATCAGTCTACATAGATAAGTGGACAAGTCAACATAAAACATAGTACGGAAAGAAGTGGACAAGTCGCTCTATGGGTCGTCGTCCCTAGGCCTATCCAGCTGAGCCCAGTACATCGGATCTGCGGGGTCATCAGTGTCCTCGCTCCCCCACGGCTGACCCGAAAGAGTGCGGAACGGAGGTATGCCGTCCCGCCTATTCACCTCGACCCAGTGCCTAGGGTCGTTGTGGTGATAAGCATCGGGGTTCGGCTGCCCGAACATCCGCAATAGCTGCTGCTCCGACTCCTGCCACTCCTGGTGCCGCTGCTGCTGCCGCTCCTCCGACGCCTGCTGCCGCTGCTGCTCAGAGTCGGAATCCCAGTCCTTCTCCCATTCCTCCTCCTGCTACTCCTCCTCCTGCTGCTCCTCCTCCTCCCAGATCCCAAGAGAAGTGATGTCGTCGTCAGTAGGACCGGCTCCGTTGGAAGGACCGGTGCCGTACGAAGGACCAGCACCGTCAAAAGGACTAGCGCCGAACTGCTGGTAGGACATCAAGTTTGGCTCGTTCTGCAGGAGATGCCTCACATACGGGTCGTCCTGGGGGCGTGCGTTGCGACGTGCGATCTGCGCCTCAGCCAACCTGTGCTCCATCTCCTTGGCCATTTCCACCTGTCTGATCCCATCCGGTATGAACTCATTCACACGGTGGCGATCCGCTGGGTAGTTCAGATCCTTATCTTTCTTCTTATCACCGTACTCGTGTACGGCGAAATAATCATAGGCGCGCCGCCTCCTCCGCTGTATTAAACTGCCCAGCCCAGTGCTTCCTCTTGTTGATATGGATCTGACATCCATACACGTACCGACCAAGCTTCTTCCTATAGCACGCCCTCACACCCTTAAACCCGGCCATTCCGTGAAACTAAAACATATTAAAAACAAATTCATTAGAATCAAAAAAAACTACACAACTATATACTACAAACTACACAATGTGGAAATTACACAATATAAACCAATGAACAGAACTAAAATTATTTTTAGCAAAGTCATGCCAAAATTATATTCATGCATGTAGGGACATTGATCAAATATGCATAAGTATAACTAATACATCTTGATCCCATGAATAATTTGGTCCATTTTTATTTAACCCTAATACATCGCGAATAATATCACTAATACATCTCCTCTCCCATGCATGAACCTCTGAAACTAACTTCGACCGGGTCCTGAGCCGCGGGGTGCTGAGCCGCGGGCGCTGCGCATCCAAAGATAAGGAACCCTCACAGGGTCATAGCTCACGTGACGAGGAACCCTCTGAAGAAACGACCATCCATTGTTGTACTGCCTATCCAACAAAGTCATGTAGCGACGGACGTGCTCGTCCTCCTCCCTGATACGGCGACGTACCACCTCCTCGGGGGCCGGCTCCCTCTGCACCGAGCATGGCCCACTCGACCGCCACCAAATAAGATCCGGGTCGACGACGTCACCCGGATTCCTCACCAAAATACGCGTCCCGGAAGGTAGCACCTCCCAGTGCCAGCCCGGTGGAGTCCAGTCGCGGACATCGCCCCTCTGGTCCAACAGTGACATCGCCCCTCTGGTCCAGCAAGCAAATTTAAATAAAGTACAAATTCGTAGCAACTATCAAATAACACAATTTTCAAACTCATTTTTAGCAATGTGAAAATTACACAATATAAACCAACAATGAACACAACTAAAATTATCTACAATCTAAGCTACACAACTATATGTCCTATTTTTAGCAAAGTCATACCAAAATTCACGAAAATTTGGCATGACCTTTGCTAAAAAAGGGACATATGGAGTACCCGAATTTGCCGGAACGGAAGTTAATCGACGTTCCGGCAAACTCAAGGGTCTCATGGGTACCTGTAGACATTTCACAAATCATATGTCCTATTTTTAGCAAAGTCATACCAAAATTCACGAAAAATTTTGGCATGACCTTTGCTAAAAAAGGGACATATGGAGTACCCGAATTTGCCGGAACGGAAGTTAATCGACGTTCCGGCAAACTCAAGGGTCTCATGGGTACCTGCAGACATTTCACAAATCATATGTCCTATTTTTAGCAAAGTGATGCCAAAATTCACGAAAATTTGGCATGACCTTTGCTAAAAAGGGACATATGGAGTACCCGAATTTGCCGTAACGGAAGTTAATCGACGTTCCGGCAAACTCAAGGGCCTCTCGGGGTACCTGCAGACATTTCACAAAAAATCCACATCTCCGGCCGGCATCTCCGGCCGGCACTCCACGACACGATGGTCGTGGTAGCACAGATCAACACAAGCACACACAACTTCTCGATCGGGGTACCAATAGCAAAGATCATACATAAAAAGGTGCCTCATATGAAGAGTGCACATCAAGAACTTCCAAGTGTCGGAACTTCCAAGTGTAAGAGTCAACCTAGCTATCCTATGAAATGATGTTTCACAGCGATGACTCTGATTCAGAGAACAGTAGCGTGGCCCTGAGCCTGAGCTTGACAGAAACTACAGACCGACGGTGCGACGCCGTCGATCTTTGGCCCATTTTTTACATTCGTTCTATAGGTTCGGTCATGCTCAGGCTCAGAGTCAACCTAGCTATACTGTGAATCAGAGTCATCGGTGTAATACAATAGAAGCCTCATATATCATTGTCAAAACAAGGCAAAAAGAGTACCTACAAGACCATGTTCTAATACAAGCACTCAAATTGTATATAGTACAAGGTATTGTAGATACTCTTTTCCCTTTAACATGACATAGTTTAAATCATCGGCCTATAGTACATATACAAGAACATGGGTAAAAGGATAAAAAGAAGATGTACAACACAACAATATGGATAAAAAGATGAATAAAAAGATCAGGGGAGGAGATTAGTTGAAGCAATGTTCACTAATGTTATTACTAAAAGCCAATTCCAACTAAAAATGCATCTTCAAGACAGTTAAAAAGTACAAACTTTGGAGGCTTACAAAGTTATGAAATCTTGATCCTATTTACAATGTACCTTCATGGATCTATTGCACTATATTATTACATCATGAGAAAGCTCAAAAATAGTTTTTTGAAAACTTCAAACACCTTAATTCAAGTCAGTTTTAAAGCCATGTTTAAACAGTGACCATATGTTTAAACACCTTAAAACTCAAATTTTTCATCTCCAATTTTTTTATGTACTAACCTAACACTAACCTAGCAACTAACACTAACCTAGCCATGTTTAAACACCTTAAAGCTCAAATTTTTCATCTAACCTAACACTAACCTAGCAACTAACCTAACACTAACCTAACACGAACCTAACACTAACCTAGCAACTAACCTAACACAAACCTAGCAGCAACTAACACTAACAAATTGGGTGCAGCTTGGGATTTCTAGCAACTAACACTAACAAATTGGGCTTGGGTTTGGAATTTTAGCAAACACCTAGAGGTAGGGGAAGGAGGAGAGGGAGAGAGGGGCAGCACCTCGGGGAGGGAAGGGAGGCGCGGGTGGCAGACGGCGGTGGAGGTGCTCTTCGTGGGCGCGGATGGGCGGATGGCGGTGGAGGTGCTCGTCGTGGGCGCCGGCGTCGAGGTGCCGCGCGGGCGGACGGGTCCGAGGTCGTGGCGCGGCCGGGTCCGAGCACGGCGTGGCGTGGGTGGCGGTCCGAGCGCGGCGCGGCGCGGCGCGGGTTGGGCTGGGGCGGCCGGCGGCGGCGAGTGGGTTCGGTGGTGGTGCGGCGAGGGTGTCGAGCGCGGGCGAGAGAGAGTGAGTGTGTGCGGTGGGCTCGGGCGCGAGTGGAGAAGAGAAAGAAGGGAAGGCCCATCTGCGGGGGGAAATATATCTGTGGCGCATCTGCGGTGGGATGCGCCACAGAAGTTTCTGATTCTGTGGCGCACTAGTGGGGATGCGCCACAGATATTTTATTTTCAGTGGCGCATCCATAACCGTGCGCCACAGAATAAGCACCCAGGAAATCATATTGGTGGGGCCCACCACCTATCTGTGGCGCACTGGGCTGGATGCGCCACAGAAATGTCACCAGATTTTTGTGGAGGCGGGACCCACCATATTTCTGTGGCGCATGCCATCTTGCATGCGCCACAGTATTTTGTGGCGCACTTGGCATGATGCGCCACTGAAATGTTTTTGTGGCGCATGGCCTTTGTGATGCGCCACAGATAGTGGATCCATAGAAAGGCACTTCCCTACTAGTGCTGGACCCTCCACTGCAGCGCCGCCGTGCCAGAAGACCGGCGCCGATTCGTCTTCGGACCTCTCGAGCTTCTGGGATGATAGCTTGGACTCATCCGACTTCGATTTCGGACCTCCTAGAGTAGTTTTAGGTTAATTTGAAGTTAGCTTAAGTGATGAACTAATGCATGTTGTTTAGCTTATCGAACTTTAGCTTAAGTTCATGTTGTTTTAGGTTTGTAATGCATGTGTGATGAACTAATGTATCTGTGTATGACACCTTGATCATTAGTATGTGGTCTTGTCTATACTTCTGGATGAGTAGTTTTATGCATGTATTTGAATTTACTGTATTTATACTGGATATACTCTGGAATACAATTTTTCAGAAAAAAATAATTCCCAGAAAATGTACTGCTGACAGGCGTGGTGGATTACCGCTGGCGGACGCTTGCCCGCCAGCGCTGTGGCATATACCGCTGGCGGGCGCAATGGATGCCCGCCAGCGGTAACAACCCTTACCGCTAGCGGACGGACCGCCCGCCAGCGCTATATATTACCACTGGCGTAGCGATCGTTGGCGGCGCTCGCCCGTCAGCGGTAGGCCTTTTCCGTCCGCCAGCGGTAGGCCTTTTCCTACCAGTGAACCATCCAAGCCACATTAATTAGATTCAGGCCTCGACAGAATGTTTCCCCATCCACAACTAATACTCCACACGAATACGACAAACCAATAGGCCCTAAAGAATATTTAGGATGGAAGATTTAACTTTGGCATGACCTTTTAAACAATTTGGCATTCCGATCACAGAGAAAATAATGAATGATGAAAAAATACTAGAAAGAGGCTGCCTCACATACAAAGCTGCTAGTTCCATCAAGAAAAACCATGGAAATTAAACAAATTTTCTGCAAGAAGAAAACATAGTCCTGACATAGTTAAGCTAGCTAGCCAACTAAAGGCTAATCGGTAAGAGAGTGCAACATTTTGTCAAGGCCTTCAACGTTTTTCAGACATCCGTGTCACACAACAAACAATTCATAAAAATAGTAGGGGTCGAGGTTGAGTGGTGAAGAAAGGGGATGGGTCGATTCGTGGAGGAGATGCGTCGGGAGTGAGAGGAGGAGACCGTGTGCCTTTTGGACTGTTGGTGCCGTTGTATCGGTGGATCGGGAGTGAGTGGAATGGGACTATTTAACTGGAGGCGGATCGACACAGAGTTAGTCGCCGTATCGAAGCAGCAATCATAAGCTACTCCTACTCCTACTTGCAAGTCATCAGTTCTATTATTAATCCGTTTCAAAACCCCAATGGATTTCCCAACAAGCCCTAATGGATTCTAATACGAATTGAATTGAGTACGTGAAAGAGAAAGCTTATTAATTAGCCGGTCCGACGACTCCTCCCTGGCTCCTCGACTACCGGCGGCTCCCTCCGGCTATATACAAACCGCGACGCAGCGAGTTGACGGTGAGCTCGCGACCGCCTCTTCAAGACCAACCAGAACCACCGGCCGGTTGGTCGGATCGTGTTCGTCTTCCGCTGCAAGCTAGCCCTAGAATTAATTCTCACTTGGTTGGTTGCTTGCCCTATAATTGCCTGCTGCCGATCTCAACAAAGAGGAGTACTGTATTTCTTCTCGAAGGAGAATTAAGCCATGCCTCGGGTGCTCTACTGTGCGAGGACCTGTCCTTCTCTAGAGCCTCCTTTCCCCTTGCCGCCTCCACGACCCAAGAAGCAGCCACCACCTGCTACGCCATCAACCCCAACCCGACGACACGTCAACCTTGATGATCCGAATTCCCCTACATCGCGGCTTCCTCCCGATCCCAACCACCAACAACCGTAATTAAGCTCAAACTTCTTCCTCGTCATCTATGGTTTATGTCAGAATTCATCATCTCTGTTGCTTTCGCCCCACTATCTATATAACCCTATTTTATTTGATGGTCAAATTAGGTATTACGAGTCTGACAGTGACACCGACGAATACTGGCGCCCGTCAAGCCCCGAGTATGATGCAAACTACAGCTACGACGCGGATGAAGGATCTTTCGACCCCTATCATGAGAATCTCCCTTACTATGCAAACATCGCCTTGGAGCACTACAACAGCCAAGACAAGCACCAGGTGAAGCTTTTCAATCATCCATCTCTGCATGCATGCATGATTCCAATCTTTTTTTATATATATGCATGCATGCGCCACTATTACTTGTAGTTTTGAGTTTTCTCCTTTACTCATCTCTCCTTAATAAATGCAGATCAAGTATCGGCTCGTCAAAGGCATCGTCAGCCACAATATCAGATACGATGGCTCCTATTATCATCTGAATTTCACGGCTAAAAGCACTCTAGAGAATTCAAAGGAGGAGTTCTTCTTTGCAGAACTACGACTTGATTTTGATATAAAAGGTACCGTATCCATAGTTGCTCTCGAAGAAAACGAGAGTTGGTTAGTTATAAACCAAAAAAAAAAAATAGTCTGCTTATTTTTCCTGTTGAATCATCCCAACTTACTATCATAATAACCCCCTCTTGTTTCTATAGGTGGGTTTGGTAAGCTCCGAGGTGGTGTTGATCCACGACATTGTTCTAATTGTGGAGATCAAATGAAGCACCCGCTAGATGGATCCTTATATGAGGCTGGTCATTATCTAGTTGATAATTTCAACTTTCATAGATATATTGAAGCACTTCCAGCAACTCAACCGGTGATGTGCAAAAATAGTCATATAATGGTCCAGCGTGGGTTCGACTTTCGAGAATGACGATGTGCAGATTCGATGTTTCTTCTCTGACGAGCGTGGCTGGGCAAGGCAGCGGGATCTGGGATCCAAGTGGCGTTATGGGCTTGCCACGAAGAAGAGGGCAGTGCTTCTTCCGTCGGTGGATGTTCGAGCATTGCTCAGAAGATTATGTTTTGTGTGTTTCCTTCTTTTCCATTGTATTCTCGGTTGTCCCTTGTCCCTCACTCCATAATGTCCTAGTGTGTGCGTGGATTGTAATCGTCTTTGATGTAATTGACACGGCATAACTTTGTACAAGAAAGTTGTGGCAAGGAATGACTTTTAGCAGTACATTATTGTGAGACTGGTTGTAGTTTATTTATGATGATAAGAGTCAATTCTTCTAGAGATTAAACATTCCATCAGGTCCAATGTTGGTTCTAATAGTATTTTCAAATAGCCAAAATAACCCATGTGTGCATCATTCGTGCCTAGACGGTTGGGAACCCATTTCTAGCGGATGGTAGGGGCTACACACCCCAGAAATTATCTCTTCGTTGCAGGTTGTCGTCAACACGAACAATCAAAAAGAATGCAATTTGATATCTGAACTTGATCGACGATATGTACATATCCATGCAGCTTTCAACTGTGTCTCGGTCTGAACTGGAGTTGAATTTGATATCTGAACTTGATCGACGATATATACATATCCATGCAGCTTTCAACTGTCTCGGTCTGAACTATGCTCATTTTTTCAGTGCATGTTCTCTGCTCATTTTGAACTTCGATTCTATTTTCAGTACCTGTTCCAAGAGACTTTCCCGTGTCGACTTAGTGCATATTCAGTCTATTTTTCACATTGTTCATAGATAGACCTCGATTTCAGTTATGATTTTAATTTATTTGCTGTATCATAGTCAATATATTTGATTTCTTCGTTTCTCCATGACCGCCACACATTGACAGTTTGGCATGTTCTTTCAGTACCAAAACAAGATGTTTGCAATGACAGAGTCTACAGCCTTTCGAGGTTCATGGGGCAACAGAAGATATCATCATAACCAGTCAATTAATCCCTTGCAGGAGGAAGGTAGGGGAGTGCTGGAGAGTGCCTTTGGACAGAACAAGACAGGTTTTCAGGACATGGGGCATGGAAACTGTAACGATGCGGCAAAGAAACCGGCATGGTGGTCCTTGTCCTTCTATTGGCGGTGGCAGAGGAAGGTCTGGAGGACCAGGCGGTGGTTTGTTCAAGTGGATTTTTTTTTTTTGACATTTTGTTCAAGTGGTTTAGAAGTGGAGGATTGTGGGACGAGTCGAAGCAAACTGTTCTCACAATCCTCGGCATTGCCGCAGCAAAGGGAGAATGTTCTGCGTTACAAATGCCTAGTTCATTTCTTAAGCATAACTAGTATGCTAATTGTTCATCGATTTGCATTGCGGTTCTTCCTGATTGTTAACTTCAACCCGTTGGTAGCTGCTGCTGTCAGTCCATTTCTGGTTGTGCTGCAGCAGATTCGGTGCAGCCTATTGTGTTTCTCAGGGATTGTCGGCACCCGCTTCTAGGCCAAAATCAACTCCGGTACCGGTACGCAGCAGTGGGCTTGCTGAAGCGCCTGTGAAAGGAAGAGTCGGAATGTCTACGAAAGAAAGAAGTTGTTAGCAAATGGGTGTTCGGCCTATGTAGAGTACAGTTCAGTGCCTTATGGGTTACAGTGTTTTCCAATTTTGTCAGATCGTTTTGGAACCATGATTGTCTAAGAAGTACTGTTTCTGTGGAAGATACCTTCATGATTTCACATTTGCAGATGTACTTGTAGCCGGTGGTTGAATATCGACGATATGTAGTTATCCAGGTAGGTTTTAACATCGGCAAACTAGCTTGGTCTGAAAATCGTGCATGTCTTCAGTTCATGTTCCGAGCAACTTTCCTTTGTCAACCAGACACTGAAAGTTGAACGGCATACTGCATATTCGGTCAATCAAATCGATTTTTAACATTGCTGTAAATAGAACCCAGTTTAAGTTGTGATGTTAATTTATGTTTGCCTCACTGAGTCATTGTGCATATCTTTGATTTCAAACAGTCCCGTGGGCCGTGGCAAATTAATATTTTTTTCCTTACAAGTGCTATTTTCGTGATTCTGCATTTTCTTGTAGCTAGTTGTAAGTTGAGATCTGAACTTAACTGACGATATACATTTATCCAGGCAGCTTTCAACAGCCGCAGACTAGCCTCCTGTTTATAAACTTTGAGCCTGTTTTTCAGTTCATGTTCTCTGTTTTGTCTGAACTTTGAGCCTGTTTTTCAGTTCGTGTTTGAAATACTTTGTTGTGTCTATCTTAAAAGCTCACTGAAACTTGTAGGTATACTGCATATACACTCTATCAATCAGAGTTTCAGACTGATCATATATATCTGAAATTTAAGTTATATTGTTGATTCATTTGCTGCATCATAGTCCATGCCTCTGATTTCGAACAGTTTCATGCCAAACCAGAACAAGATGTGTAATGAACAACTCCGCTAAGATTGTGCATAGAAAACTTGGAGGTTTACCATTTGAGCTACCACAACTCACAATGTTTATAACAGAAACATGAGTTATACATCATGATATCAAGTACACAACAGTTGTAGAGAAGAGTTGCGGTAGAGAGCACAAGGGGCATACTGCTAAGGAAAAGTGCACTGACTAATTCAGCAATTAAGGTTCAGCCTATCATATAAGGTCTGAAAAAATCAATCCTCATCCGCGTTCGCACCATCAGCTGCACCGTTTTGCTCCTCTTGCGGCACTGCCTCTTTATCCAGTTTCCTTTTCTTCTCAGTTTGCTTTTTGCCTGTTGCTAGTTTCCGGTCTGCATTTTCAACTCTGAAACAGAAACAGGGCAAAAGGCACGTGGTGAGAGCTTGTATCAGATGAAGATGGTAGAAAAATCTTACTAAAACCAGAGGACGATGGTGGAACAAGGTTATTTCTAAATCAAACTGTTCCTACAGATGGACAGACGACTGCAGAAAGGATCGAGTGATGGCAAGCTGATAAACCCAAACGCATCTTTTGAACATGACAGCATCTAAACTTCTAAATACAATAGCCATTAGCTACAGGCACAAGACTCCCAGATGCATGCAATGCCTCATCCACTCTGTTTGTTGTTGTCTGGCGACCAGACGGCCAACCTTAAAGGCGCTTGGTCTGGAAAAGGATACCATACGAGCGGATTACTGTGCGAAATAAAAGGATACCGAACGGGCGGATTACTGTGCTTTTAGAGGCTGTGCCTGCCTGCCTTCCGCGCGTACGTGACAGACAGCCGGCCGATCAATTGGAATTCTAATCCATCACGTAGGGGCCAGTTCCATAATAAGTGACCCTAGTTGCACTACTGTTTCCTTCTCTCTTTGCCAAGGAGATCGATCGATCCAGGGAAATCGAGCATGCCTCGGGTGCTCTACTGTGCGAGGACCCGTCCTCCTCTAGAGCCTCCTTTCCCCTTGCCGCCTCCACCATCAACGCCTACCACCGCAAGCCAACAACACATCGACCTCGATGATCCGAATTCCCCTACAACCCCGCTTCCTCCCGATCCCAACCACCAACAACCGTAATTAAGCTCAAACTTCTTCTTCTTCATATATACTCTACTTTATATCCATCTGAATTTGTTTCCGTCGCACAATATATATATAACCTTTTGACGATCAAATTCAGGTATTACGACTACTCCTACTACTCGGAAGAGTGCCCGCCTCCTCCCGATCCCAACAACCAACAACCGTAAAAGCTCAAACTTCTTCTTCTTCATATATATATACTCTAGTTTATATTGAATCTGAACCTTTTGACGATCAATTTCAGGTATTACGACTATGATAGTGATGACTCCTTCGACTACGAAGAGTGCCCGCCTAGCCCGGGGCCGGCCAAAGGCTACAGCTGCGGGATGAATGTTTCGACCCCTATCTCGAAGGTGTCACCGACTTTGCAAACATCGCCCTCGAGCACTACAACAGCCAACAAAAGAACCAGGTGAAGTTTTAAACCACTTCTGTCTGTAGGGTGATCTTTTTGTACCCTCTTTTTTCACAAGCAAAACCAGCTCTGTCTGTCTGTTGTCCAATCTGATGGTATAGTAATTGTTCAAGTGTGTATTAAATACATACATGTAGTCATCTTTTGTGAGCTCCCACTTAGTTAGTTAGAGTACGCCATATATTTAGAATGGACAAATTATAAAACATGACCTATACTATTATTATTTACTTTTCTTCAACTCTTTGTTTTCTCCTTTACCGAGTGTTATCTTATCTTTGATACCTTCTTATTTCCTCACTCTTAAAAAATTGCTAGATCAAGTATCAACTCACCAAAGCCATCGTTAGCCGTGTAATCAGGGTTGATGGTTGCTATTATCATTCGAATTTCACGGCAAAAACCACCCTGGAGAATTCAAAGGAGGAGTTCTTCTTTGCAGAACTACGGCTTGATCTTGATACATACGCTTGGGTACCAGTATCCATAGTTGTTTTGGAAGAAAACGAGAGAGTTGGTTAGTTCTAAACCAGATTTTTCTTAGTTTGATTCTTTTCTCTGTTGATCAATCCTAACTTACATATAATATAATCCTTTGTTTCTATAGGTGGGTTTGCAAAGCTCCTACACCACGGCGGTGTTGATCCCCGACATTGTTTTGGTTGTGGAGATGTAGTGAAGCACCCCGTGGATGTATCCTTGTATGAAGCTGGTCATTTTTTAGTTGACAATCAAAACTTTCATAAATATATCGAAGTACTTCCAACAACTCTACCGAGTGGTGTGGAGAACTAGTCATATAGTGGGTTCGAGGATGAGGATATGCAGATTCGACGTTTCTTCTCTGACGAGCTCGACTGGGCAAAGCAGCGATCTGAGATCCAGGCGGCGTTCCCAGGATGTTCTCTCGCCGACATTCCACCGAGAAGAGGTGGTGCTTCTTTTGTCGGTGGATGCTCCGACATTGATCGGAAGATTTGAGGGACATTTTCGTATTTTCCCTTTTTTCAGTGTTGTCTTTGCTGTTGCGTGTGGGACAGCCGCTCTGTACACGCGTGGGCGTGCGTTGTAATTGTCTTCGACATGGAATGGACACGACAGATTGTTTTGTGTATTTCATTTATGAGGGTGTTACTCGTTCTCCCGTCTCCCTCTCTCCCTATTGTCCTTGTGTGCGTGCGATGTAATCATCTTTGATGGAATGGATACGCCATGACTTTCTATAAAAAAAAAGACTAGATATAACTGAATAGGATGAAGCTATTCTCCTCTGTTTCAACAAAAATGCTACAGATAACTGTAAATACAGCAATGTTGGGGAGACAGGAATCAACAGGTATAACCCTCGATGTCATAGAGGACAAGATTAAATTAGCTGAATCTCCCACATATATTGTTGAACTACACATGATCAAATCAAGTACAGTGGCAGATTACACACCCAGACAACCAGATTACAGTAGCAACATCGGTTAGGCAAGGACTTTGAACTGCTCCTCACTGGTGGCGACGAGGAAGTTCTTCAACTCCTCGGGCAGGTCATCCACCGACTAATCCCAGGGCAGGTCATTCTCCTCCTGCGACATCTCCGCGAGGAGCAAGAGGTCAGCTTCGTCCAATTCCCACCCCGACGGCAAGGAGGACGGCTGCGGCTCCTCCGGGGGACCCCATGGTCTCCCAAACCCCTCCTCCACCTCCTCTCCCTCCAAGAACCGGCCTCCTTCCGCTTCCATCGTCGCGAGATCGAGGTCGATCGCTAGCTAGCTAGCTAGGGATTTCTTCAACGACGACGAGCGACGACTGAACTCTGCTGATCGGCCGGAGCGCGTCGGCGGTTGGCTTTGTATGGACGGACCGGTGGTGCGTCTCCGAGTCCGACGGGAACTCGAACTCGCCGCACGGGCCTTGGACAGGCCGGCCCAGGATCGGCCCATAAATCGGCTGCAAACAACGGCCAGCCATTGGCCAATAGGTCCTTGTCGGGTTTTCTCCTTCGAATTCACTTGGTTTCAGATTCTTTTCAACAGCTGCAAGTGCGTTCGTTTTGGTGGCTGCAACTGCTGAATGAATGCTAATGAAAATTTTCATTAATTCCATAAAGGTTGTTAATCCTGTTACAAAAAGGTTGTTAACCTTACAGTTAATCCTACATTAGTGTATCGTAATGTTTCTATGTGCATGGTGACTTAAACAAACCTAGTATTTCTCCACAAAATTCCTTGGCGCAATTCCCTGTTGCCCCACTTTCATTTAGACGCTCAGTCCCGGCCAAATCTATAAAATTTAATACACCTTGTGCTTGTCGGTATGTGCTCTGCAACATATCAAAATTACATATACTCCCAGTTCTCAATATTTGTCTTCACTTAATTAAAAATATTCGCAGTCTGTTTTTTACACTCAGCTTAGAGAAGTGACCTACCTCATTTGATCCAAATATCTTTAGTGTGAAGACAAAATGACTCCTTCATGATTCGTCGTTCAGTTGTGTCTTACAAACAGACATGTTTAAATGTGGTGTGTCACATCAGATTCAAAATATAATTATTTACATCAAAAAGATTGTTCGGCAACAAATTGTATACTGTTGTGGGATGCTTTCTCTAAAAGAGACATCACTTCAGCACTGCTTAACACATTAATAATTGTAAGATTGGAAACTGTTGTGTTTCTCTGAGAATCATGCACTATTATGTACTATTTACCGCGAGGCATCTCACTGTTGGAGCAGCCTGGTGCATCTTGCTCACGAGTACAGGGACAAAAAGTGGACTTTCTTCATTTTATATTAAACTTTTATATTTTTATAATTCAATTTGTAAAATAATGCACTTGGCGTTGTATTTTCTATTACTTAGTTAGCATGATTAACGACATCAAAATGTTTATCTGTGTTTGTTGCAAAGTGTATATTTTGTAGGTCCCTTAACTTTTTTTGTCAAATCAAATCCCTTTATGTGAGAACAATAAGAATGAATCCATGTATTACTGTATGGCAATGCATGAATCCAGTTTTACTCCTTATTAATTGAGTTGCACATAACCAGACTATAGCCAAAAAAATTGTGCAACATAGTTTTAGAAAAGATATCTAGATTGAAAGTTACACATTAATTCTAAAATGTGCAATTACTTAACTTGTAGTTAAAATAATAATAAATGATAGAGACTGCAGATTTGGGGACAACTACTTCACGGTCCCTTGAGTCATTCACATTTCCATATATATAATTTATGTCGCTTACATAATTCTAATTCTGAAGTTGAAAATTTTAAAAATATCTTGATGGATATTTTTATTATACGATTGGACACATACAGAATGAAATTCAAAAGAGTTTGGAAAATCTACCTTTACCATATTAGCTATGCATTTTGGACAAATATTAATCTATATAAGTCTGTAGCGTAAACACCCCATTAAGGAAACTTTGAACACAATTTGACCCATTTAGTATTCTAAATAAATTTAGCTCAACGCAGTTGCCTTCTTTTTGGGCGTGAAGAAGTGTGAAACAGAAATACCTATACGCATAAGCATTAGCTCTCACTGAAAAAGGATGTGTGATCTAGTCATCTAGCCGCACCTTCCCTTGTTACCACCTCACTCTATATTTTGTTAGATACCACCGCTATGTGAGGGTGATGTGGCATGATAAAATATGTAAATCGTCAATGATGATCATGTTCAACTTTCTCTTGCCTATTCGTTCAATTGTGCTAAACTTCCCTCGTATATAAATCATACCATCGACAAGAGGTTCCTCCTAGATTTCCTTAATAAGAATGCATAAACAATTGATCCAGAACAAAACATGATTCATCCAGGTTGAACTTTCTGATATGATATACTCATAACACTTTATGCATCAAAGTCACTAGCTGAAAAATAAAAGGATTGCCTGCAAAATTACATGTATTCGACCTACTATGATCAGACAAGATCAAGCTTGCTTCTCATCAATGGCGCCAGTCCCGTCGGTGGATTGGAGGAACCTCTTCTTGAAGTACTCGGGCAGCTCATCAATCGATGACCACGTCTTCCCCGGCGTCTCCTCCAGCAACAGCTCCGCGAGTAACATATTAACGGACATGACTTCCCTTGGCGGTGGGAGCAGATCGGCCGGGAACAACGACGGTGTCACGCCTCCGAGAAGCTGGATGCGTGACCATGCTTTAGTCCCACCTCGCTAGTTGAGGAGGCCACGCACCTGCTTATAAGGGCGGCCTTCCTCAACTCAGCGCCCGGGTTTTGGGTTGAGTGGTATGGGCTCGTTGCTGAACGCAGTGCCGTTGGCGGGGGCTGATCCCCCAAAACAACATCCAACGCTATGCGTGCGTGCGGTACTGGGCTGGCCCATTACAGTGGTATCAGAGCTGGCTCTCCCGGCCCCCGAGGGGGGGGGGGGAGATTGTCACGCCTCCGAGAAGCTGGATGCGTGACCATGCTTTAGTCCCACCTCGCTAGTTGAGGAGGCCACGCACCTGCTTATAAGGGCGGCCTTCCTCAACTCAACGCCCGGGTTTTAGGTTGAGTGGTATGGGCTCGTTGCTGAACGCAGTGCCGTTGGCGGGGGCTGATCCCCCAAAACAATATCCAACGCTATGCGTGCGTGCGGTACTGGGCTGGCCCATTACAGACGGCGGCTCTGCCTCCGCCTCCGTTGGTCCCTCAAACCAATCCTCCTCCCCAAACTCCGGGAACGGGACGGCGACGAAGTCGGCGTCGGCGGCGACGTCCCCTTGCATCGTCGCGAGATCCATCAACGTCGGGAGCACTCCTGATCGGCCGGATCGCGTGGGCGGTTGGCTTTTATGGACCCGAACTCGCCGCACAGGCTTTGGGCCGTCCGGCCCAGGATCGCCCATGGTGGGCGGAGCCGGCCGACAGCAAACAACGGCCCAGCCATGGTCGCATAGGCGGATTAGATTAGCCATGTCGCTCGCGCCTCCGCCGCCGGCGCCGTCTCTGCTCCGCCGCTCGTTCCGACTCTCCGCCCGCGCTCTCACTGGACACGTCGCTCCCCCTGGGAGAAGCCTCGGCTCCGTCGGCCGCGCTGCCTGCTGCGTCTTCTCTGGCGCCGGCGATGGCGGCAGCTGGAGACAGGTACGCATTGATATACTTCCTTGACTGACTGGTCAATCAGCTCGTGAGCCAGAGCTGTCGTGCATCTCCTTCCGCTAGCAAGCAGTCACAGCGATACTCGACCCTTGTCGGATTCTCTCCTCCGGATTCAATTTGGGTTCAGATTTTTCAACAGCTGCAAGTGCTGAAAGCTAATGAAACTTGTTGTTACTTCCATTGGTTGTTAATCTTACAGTTAGTCCTACAGTTGTTTACAGTAATGTTCAGTGTGATAACGCAATGAACTAGGTTGGGTACTTTAATGCCAGTAGAATGTTATGGAGCTGTAGATAGTTCATAGTTGTTCAGTTGCCCTCTTTGATAGATGATACGAATTGTTGTACTACAGTCTGGATTTTTCATTTGCCCTCTTTGATCTATGATAGGAATTATTCTAGTACTACCATCTAGATAAGTAACTGAGGGTGATTTCCTCGAGAATCCAAAGTAACTCGCAGTCTACCAAGGTTTACAGATCATTACAACTATCAACATATAACCGGTTGAATAATCTTTTGCAGGAGGGCACCCTAGGACTCGACAAGACACGTTTTGAGAGATGGAGAGTAGTAGAGTCTGAAACGAAGTGGCAAAGAGGACGGCGTGGTGGTCCTTGTCTCGCTGCAGGCGGTGGCGGAGGAAGGTCAGGAGGACGACGACGAGGAGGAGGCAGCGGTGGTTGGTTCGGGTGGTTTATCAGCGGAGGCTTCTGGGACGCGGCGAAGCAAACTGTTCTGACCATCCTTGGCATTGTCGCCGGGGTAAAGGCAGTATATCACGAGTTCTTACCACATCTAGTTATTTTTTAAAGATTAGTTATGCTAATTGTTCCTCTATTTGCATTGCAGTTCTTCCTGATTGCGAACTTCAACGTGCTGGTTGGAGCCGCTGTCTATCCATTGCTGCTTGTGCTGCGGCAGATACGGCGTGCGATCACCTTTGCAGCTTATTGTGTATCTCGGAGCATGTCGACGACCGCTTCTAGGCCGAAATCAACTCCTGTAGCCAGCAGTGAAGTGGCTCCAGCGCCTGTTAAAGGAAGAGTCGGAATGTCTGCGAGAGAAAGAGTTGTTAGCAAATGGGGTTCGGACTGAAGTAGAGTACAGTTTCAGTGCCTTATGAGTTGCAGTGTTTTCCAGTTTGGTCAGATCGTTCGCAACCATGACTGTCTAAGTATTGTTTCTGTGGATGATACATTCGTGACTCCACATTTACTTGTAGCTAGTGGTTGAATTTGGTAACTGAACTTGATAGACGATATGTAGTTATCGAGGCAGCTTTTAACATCCGCAAACTAGCTTGCTTGGTCTGAATATCGAGCATGTTTTTGGTTCATGTTCCAACCAACTTTCCTTTGTTAACCTGAGAAGCTCACTCAAAGTTGAACGGCATATTGCATAAACGGTCAAAGGAATCGAGTTTGACATCGCTGTAAACAGAACCCAGTTTAATTTATAATGTTAATTCATGTTTGCGCCGTTGTGCATATCTTTGATTTCCAACAGTACTGTGGCAAATTAATATTTTTTCCTCACAAGTACTATTTCTGTGGTTCTGCATATACTTGTAGCTAGTTGTTTAAGCTGACATCTGAACCTGATCGATGATATACAGCTATCCAGGCAGCTTTGAACAGCCGCAGACTAGCCTTTTGTGTGAACTTTGAGCCTGTTTTCAGTTCATGTTCTCTGCTCTGTCTGAACTTTGAGCCAGTTCATGTTTGAAGCAGCTTTGTTGTGTTAATCTTAAATAAAAGGTATATCAAGCAGAGTTTTAGACTGGTCATAAACATAACTCGGTTTAAGTTTTGATGTTGATTCATGTGCTGCATCATAGTCCATATATTTGATTTCAAGCAGTTTCATGACAAACTGTATAGATATTCTTCAGTGTGGCGGTATAGTATTTTTAGTATCAGAACAAGGCATGATGACCAGCTCCAGTCAAATTATTAATGTGCATAGAAAACCTGAAGCTTCCAGTCATGCTACCATTAACCCTAAAACAGCACTTCACCCGTGGTGGTAATTTAGATAGTAAAGGTTTACCATTTAAGCTACGACAGCTCACAATGTTTAGAACAGAAACATGAGTCGGTCATACAACATGGTACCAAGTACACTACAGCTTTTGCACGTAGAGACGTTGCGATACAGAGTACAAGGGCGTACTGCCAAGAAAGTGCACCCAGTAACGTACTAAATTAAATTCAGCATATCATAAGGTCTGAAAAAAAAATCAATCCTCATCCACGTCAGCTTCATCAGCTGCATCATTTTGCTCATCAGCTGCACCGTTTTGCTCCTCTTGCGGCACTGGCTCTGTATCCAGTTTCCTTTTCTTCTCAGCTTGCTTTTTGCCGGTTGCTGGCTTCCGGGCTGCGTTTTTTATTCTGAACTCTGAAATAGAAACAGGGCAACAAAAAAAAAAGACAGTGGTGAGAGCTTGTATCAGATGAAGATGGTAAAAAACAACTTATTAAAGCCACAGGAGAGGACGGTGTAACAAGTTTTGCTTCTAAATTAATTGTTCCTAAAGATGGAAAGGTTGCAAAATAGGATTGAGTAAAATCTGATCAACCCAAGTGTTCTTTTGAACAGACTTGGTCTATATATGATGGCTATTAGCTACAGGCACAGGAAAACGAGATCCATGCAATTCCTCGTTCATAAGGATGCAAACAGTCACAGAAATCATATGCTCTCATATCCTCTAGACTAACAATCATTTAAATTGTGTTATCCATGCAGCATCTAAACTCCAAGCAGATATACTCGATCGATGGACAGACATACAGCTGGGTAACAAGAAAAACAGACTGTTAACAGAACGTAGGAGACAGCAACACTGACCTTCCAAGGAGGCCTTCAGGGGCTCTACAAAGTCTGGGAAGTTTGTTTCTAAATTCAATTTTCCTACAGATGGACAGATTGCAGAAAGGATCTAGTGCAATTTGATAAACCCAAACGCATCTTCTAAACAAGACTGAATCTAAATACAATAGGCATTAGCTAGAGGCACGATATTCCAGATTCATGCAATTCCTCATTCATGACATGAGGATCTGAACAGCCAAAGAATCTCTAATGCAGCTGCCATTTACACTGCATCCATGAAGCATCTAAACTCGAAGCACAAATCCTTGATGGACAATGATACAGCTTTTTTTAGATGTCCAGTCATACAGCTGAGTAGCAAGAACAGCAGACTGTAACAGGACGTAGGGGACACTGACCTTCCAAAGAGGCCCTGAGGGGCTCGACGAATTCCGGGAAGTCGATGTCATCGAGCGCCTTGAAGACGTCCTCGGCGTTGATCGTCTGCCTCTTGGCGTCCTTGCACATATCGTTGGCACTGCAAACATGACCACCACGATGTTGTTAAACCAGATTCTGGACAGAGCAGCCACTAACCAATCCCAACACAATTCTTCACCCAGATTCATCCATTAAATCGAATGCATCAGGACTGATTACGCTCATGAACCAGGGCGAAAATTGGGGGAACAAATGAGGGGAAATGTAGTTGTGGGAGTTACGGACGTGGCGGAGAGGTAGTGGATGAAGATGCGGGCGCTCTCGGCGAAGGCGGCCATGGCGTCCTTGTTGACGATGACCTCCGCCGCCCCTCCCCCTTCGCCGCCGGCACCGGCAGAGGCGATCTGGGCGAGCTTGTCCTTGACCAGCCGTCGCACGATGGCCTTCGGGAGCTCCTCCACATCCGCCTCAGTCATCGCCGGCGCGGCTGCCGACGCAGGCTTCTTGGCGGCGGCGGCGGCCTGAGGCTCCTTGGTCTCCCCCGCCATGGGTTTCTGGGCTGTTACTGGTGGTGAGGGGAGGGGCAGAGGAGAGGGAGGAGGAGGAGAAACCCTAGGTAGCAAAAAAAATGGCGCGCTTCTCTGCTCTGCTCCCGCCATTCCTCTTCTATGGTGGAGCTCGAGCTCGAGCTCTAGCTGGGCTTTGTAGGCCAATTTGGAGCGAGGAGAGGCCCAAGAGTGGAGCAAAAAGCCCAAAATGGAAGAAACAAAAAGGGGTGTTCCGAGAATCGAACTCGGGACCTCTCGCACCCGAAGCGAGAATCATACCACTAGACCAAACACCCTGTTGTGAACACACTTCGTGATAAAACGTATTTAGCATCCTAGGGTAGGATTATGGAAGAGTTTGTCAACCAATGGATCCATTTTCAACAAGCGTAGAAAGTTCTGGTTTTAGCTTGTCACTGCCAGTAACAAAATGATGGCCGAAGAGATGATTAATCTTCCACTGCTATACCAGTACTAGAAAATCTAAGCTAAAATAAGTCAGATCCCGCAACGAGCACGTGCGTCGCCTCCTCACCGAAGACGTCATCCTCGTGACGAACGAGTCTCGCCTTCTTTGGTTGGACTTTGAAAACGGCTACAGGATGAAAATCTTGGACCCGATATTCAATGGTTATCTTTGAGAATGACGACACGGATGTGTAGTATCTTCGTAGGGATTGCTTCAAAGGAATTACGCGTACGGTTGTATGAAGTTCAGAGTTCATCCTAGCAACATTTTTTGCCCGTCACAGATGTTATGGTGTTTGTATGGATGGCTGGCTTAGCAAGCCAATACTTCTTTGTCGAGTCTTGATTTTTTTTCTTGCCAATGTTGACCAACTCGTGTTCTTTTTAGCCACCTTTTGTAACTTGCTTGTAATTGTATGCTCTGGATGCACCTTAATTAATTAAATTAGATATGTTCAGCTGGGAAACGCTTAATCTTTCTACACTTACACATACACACATGTTTGTACAGCTCGATATGTGAGATCAAGGATGACCTTGAGTTGATCATGATGAAAAGTGTTTGTCCGCCGATCAAGGCTATCATTCCTATACGTACTTTGGGTGGAGATACCTCCCATCTTTGAAACTAAAGTTTGATGAGTACCTAGAAGTAAATTGTTGTGAAACGACCACTCTTCTCAAAGGGTACTAAAACCAAATGCCAGAACCATAATGTTGGTGTATCCAAAACGAAAAAATGGCTCGATCTTAAAATTGATTGATGAAGAGACCAAGGATTTCCCCCTTTCCAAAAAAAAAAGATTAGGATACTCACAATAATTTCATGCATTTAAGATGTTTAACTTTTCAAAAATGACTACTTAAATACAAATATACCCTTATACTTGTTAACAAGAACCTCACACGTGACTTAGTAAGTAACTCGCTACGATGGTTTAATTACTGCGTCAAGTACTTCATATTTGTCCGTCATCATCATAAGATTTATGAGCAAACGACTAAGATTAGTAGTGCTATCTGTCCCTCGTACATAATGCATAACATCTACGAGAGGCTCATCCTATGCTTTTTTACTAGAACACGCATAACTAAGTTATATATAAACTGAAATGAGACATGATATAAAATAAATCATTGATGATAGAGATAAAACAAATTGATGGTTGATTGCCTCATTATTCGAGAGAATAATTCAGCCATTAGATACATCTGTAAATAAAGTTAACAAATTCTGAAGAATATTTTAGAGCGCTAGATAACTACATGTAAATGGTTAATTTCGACCAGCAAGGCTTGATCACATCAAAGCAGAGATACATAAACAAAAAATGTGGTCACCGGCATGTATCATACCCTCTATTTCTTCTTGCTTCTCAAACTCTTAAAATCGATCTTGTAATATATTTACGAGCTAGCAACTTGCTGGATACAACTCCGCTTGAGTGTATTTTGGGCTGTAAAAAAAATAAAAATAGGGAAAAATTTCAATTTTTTGAAACTGTGCATGGTTCAACATCCAGATCTAGTTATTTGTCATTTTTATGCAGCCCAAAATACAACGAATTTGTATTTGCAAATTTGCATGATTGTAGATATCGACAATCTACATCAAGGTTTTTTTTCTCAATTGTAGAAACTGAAAAATGTCGATTTTGAATTTTTGAAAAAACGGGCACCATGTATCACGTGCTCCATTTTAGGTTTTACCCTATGTAAGTACGTGTAAAAATTCTACCGAAACACCACATATAAGGAACTTTGGAGACAATTTGAACCATTTAGTATTCTATGTTTAGCTTAGATGTAGCTGCCTTCTTTTTGGGTGTGAAGCGGTGTCAAATCAAAATACCAATACGCATAAGCATTAACCTCCCTTACAAGGATGTGAAATCCAGCCGCACTTTTCAGTACAGCTACCTTGTTATGACCTCATTCCATATTTTCTTACGTAAGAACGGTATGGGAGGCCGATGTGGCACGACAAAATATGTAAATCCTGTGTGATTATCATGCCCAACCTTACCTTGTCCATTCCTTAAATTTTGCTAAACTTTCCTTGGATATAAACCATAACATCGACAAGTGATCCATCAATAAAACATGATTCATCTAGGTTGAAGTTATCTCTCTTGATTTTCCAGATCATCATTATTTCGACATATCTGATTTAAAGGCGTGACTAGACATTACCCCACTGATCGAGTTTTATCTTCCATGAATGCACACTTGGACCAAACACACCGCACATCAACCATGTAAAAAAGAGACACTATGTTCCTCTCTCTCTCAAAAAAAAGAAACACTTCCTTTTTTTTAAAAAATGTTGGATAGTTGTCTTTTTTTTCTTCACAATTTTTTCAGATAGTAACATCGGAGGGCAAATGGGCCAGCCAGCCCACTCTCCAGCAAAGCCCAGCCCACAGTAAACCCTAGCAGAGCAGCAGTGTGCATCTTCCCACCAGCCACTACCAGTATATAACCTGGAGTGAGCAGCTCCTCCATTTCCGGCCGCCATCAGCCAAGATGCAGATCTTCGTGAAGACCCTGACGGGGAAGACCATCACGCTCGAGGTCGAGAGCAGCGACACCATCGACAATGTCAAGGCCAAGATCCAGGACAAGGAAGGTGAGTCTGTGCGCTCCCATTTCGCCCGTCCGTTTCTCTTCCGCCATGGATGGAGCTTGAGCTGACTGTGCGTGCTGTGCTTTGCAGGGATCCCTCCGGACCAGCAGCGTCTGATCTTCGCCGGGAAGCAGCTGGAGGACGGGCGCACGCTGGCCGATTACAACATCCAGAAGGAGTCGACGCTGCACCTCGTGCTCCGCCTCCGCGGAGGCATCATCGAGCCCTCCCTCCAGGCCCTCGCCCGCAAGTACAACCAGGAGAAGATGATCTGCCGCAAGTAATGAACTTTTCCACCATCTCTCTATTCCACCGCTTTCTTTCGTCCATCTATATGTGAAGTTTCTATGATGCTCGGCTGTTCGAACCACCTGTTGTTCTTGGTTGGTATCCCGCCTATACTTTGTCATCTGCCTAGTCTATAGCCAGCAGTTGATTTTCAATGGCGGGGAAAGTTTACTTGCTGCCTGCCTATACTTTGTCTCCTGCCGTGTCCATTTCGGCAGCTGATTTTCAACGGCCGGGAAATTCACTACCAGTTTGTTGTGTTAGATTTTCTGATTAGTATGTGTGATTGATCATTTTGGTTCGATGATTGTTCTGTTCTTTTCTGCTCACCTGCCAATATATTTTATCTTGTTTGTATATAGACGGTAGATTGATGGGAATGATGATTCAATTAGATGCGCGAAGTTCACCTTATGAGCTAAACTCTTTGAGGCATAAATTCAGTCTGACCTACCAATCTTACTAGCTCGTATTTAAAGTTTTAAACACAAATTGCTTGTTCTTGCTTTTGAGGCATAGGTAGTATCTGTCTGAACAAGCAAGAACAAATTGCTTGTTCTTGCCTTTGAGGCATAGGTAGTATCTGTCTGATGTTTGGAGTTGTTCCAACTTCGATTGGAGTGTTTTTTTATTACGGATAGCTGATTTGCAGAGCAAAGGGGCCTGATAAAGTGGCGAATCTTTGCATTGAAGGTAGGCAATAACGAATGCAGTTCTCCGTGCCGCTCAGACTTGCTCTGCTGTGACGGCCTCGAACAATCTGCTACACATCTAAAATGAATCTAGAAAGCAGTATTTAAACAGACTGTATGTTCCTTGTGTTTGTAGTTGATATGTTCAGTGACAATATTACCAAGAATTACACCCCAGCTGTGCATTTATCTACTTTCACTAGCTGATCTTATGAGCTAAACTTCTAGAGGCGTATATACTTTCTGTTGTATTAGTCATTCAGGTGCTGGTCTGAAAATTTTAGAACAAACAGCCAATTTGCAGAGCAAAGGGGCCTGACAAAGTGGCGAATCTTTGCATTGAAGGTTGGCGACAACAAGTGCAGTTCTCCGTGCCCCTCAGATTTACTATGCTGTGATGGCCTCGAACAATCTGCTACACCTAGACTCTTATCACAATACTTTATTTGAACAACGGTTGATATGTTTAGTCAACTTACTACCAAGATATGTGTGCTTCATAGTTACTTGGATGTGGTTATTTTCGTTGGTGTTGGTTTTGAAACCTTGTTCATTGGCTGGAATGATGATCCAATTAGATGTACGAAGTCACCTTGTGAGCTAAAACTGTTTGAGGCATAAATTCAGTCTGACCAGCCAATCGTCTTATTAGTGTTTCGCTTCCTAGTTGGACTGCTTGTTTTCTTTCTTTTTGGCTTGTTAATTATTGTTTTTCGTGAAGAGTCTTGTACACTTGTTGGCTGACTCATGTAACCTGATCATTGTCATCCATTTGCTGCCAGGTGCTACGCTCGCCTGCATCCAAGGGCTGTCAACTGCCGCAAGAAGAAGTGTGGCCACAGCAATCAGCTGAGGCCCAAGAAGAAGATCAAGAACTAGAGATGGAGCTATCCTCGCCCTTTGTGGCAGAGTTAAATCAGTAGTTATAAAAAGTTTTCATTTATGGTATCAGGACGTTGAATATCTAGCCTCTGTTTTGGTGTCGTAATGGTGACAAAGTATGATATGATGCACTGTGTGGCAGCTTAACCTTTTTTTACCTGTTCTGGTTGTGCAAATTCTAGCATTGTTTATGGTGCTTGCGTTCATCCTAGATGGTTCTTTGGTGTGGCTGCTTTGACCAACTTGTCATTTAGTTGGGTGACCGGAAGTTGGAAAGCTGATAGACAGAAACGGCGCTGCTATACATATCCGATTCCCGTACGATACTACTACGTGGCTGTCCAACGAGTTGTTTGGGGTGGAACCTGGGTTAGGACCGGGTCTCTTTTGGTAGGCCCCACCTATATCAAATAAAACATTTTGTTAACTAACTGCACGACCTGTGTTTCACGGAGGTGAGCGTAGTGCGTAGATACTTATCTATTTCAAGGTTTGTGCCTAGGAACGTGATCAGTTGATGATGTATATATATTTGGTGATTTAAAATTTTACAGTGTCCTAAGAAAAGCTGCCGATTCTAAGGTTTGTGCCTAGGAACGTGATCAGTAGATGATGTATATATATTTGGTAATTTAAAATTTTACAGTGTCCAAAAAAATAGCTGCTGATTCTGCCTATATCTGGCCAAATCCTCCGCCGCCGCCCATTCCTTTCCCACCCTTGCCGTGGCCAATTTCGTATCATCCCCGGTCAAGATGTTGTCGTGCCGCCGCGTCTGAGCAGCACCGGCTTCGTCGGGTGTGACTCGGTACCTTTGATTCGTCGGAGATGACCGCCCACGCCTACGATGCCGCGTGGATCTCTCACCCAATAAAACTTAAGCTATGCTTGCACATACTTCGTGTGGTCTCCTCGTAGCATAGCCATGGCCAGCTCGTCGGCCTTCCGGACGGCAGGCAGCCGCTCGGCGCGTGATCGGTCTCGGATATTGTTGAATCTGATTGTGCTCAGGTGATTGTTATCTATACTACTATTAAAAGAGCAAACATGTTGTGGATACATTAAATTTAAATCGTCCGATCTCCGATCAACGAATCAGATCGTTCTAACAATGTTGAGCAGCTCAACACACCTTTTCGTTTTGTGTTAATTACGAAGATTGCCCTCCCCATCGCGTCCCGACGGCAGCCTCCCGGCCCTCCCCCACGAACCCCCGCCGAGAGCTCCCCACAACACGCAAGTTCTTCACCGGCGCAATGACGCCTAACCCGCTGGCCCACGCGCCGCCGCGCAAGGCTGCTGCCCCTATCCCCACGCCATCGACGCCGCGCCTCCACTCCGGCATCGATTGCGGCCTGGCCATGGTGACCGGAAGCGGTCCGTGCTGCCGGTGGTGGCTCCGTCGGTTCGATCAGACGGTTCCTTATTATAATCTAAGAAAAGAAAAGGCGATGCGGGCGAGGCGGCCAGCACGCGGCGCGGCGGAGCTTCTCAGCCACGGCGACGCACTCCTCGCAGAAGCGGTCAGACTAGAAGACGGCCACCCCTCCCTCTTTACCCCTCTTTCCCGCCGGAGGCGGAGAGCGATGGGCTTGCTCAGCGCGCCGCCATATATTCATCGACGCCGAGGCGCCCTGTCTTGCCGACGCTTCCCCTGCTCGATGCCCTGCAAGTGCGTGAGGAAGCTCAAGAAGATGGAGAACAAGAGGCGCGTCGAGGACAGCGCGGGACCGGCGTTCTTTTTCTCGGACTGCTTCAAGGCGCTGCTGGTGATTGGCGGCGTGCTGACGGCGGCGATGGCCGAAGATGGACCGGTTGGTGTCGTCGTCGTAGGAGGAGGAGGTGGATAGGCGGGCGCCGGGCGGAGGAGCTCGTGCGCCGCTGGCGCTCTTCACCGCCCGGGCAGCGTTCTCCCCGCAACCTGGACCGTCTCACCATGGTCCATCCCTTAAGGTCCGCTTGATCTATAAAAAATCCCCAAAGATCCGCTCCTTTCTGCCGCCGCTGCCACAGTTTAATTTGTGCATTCCACAACAGCCATGGTCAAACCCTCTTCTTCTAGCTATTTAAGCATGTATTGATGCAATTACAAAGGACCAGAGGCTTAATGCTCTGATGAATTGAGAGCTGAGCATACCATTGGGAGCCGATAGTTTGTTTGTTATGGTCAAAGTTGATCAATCCGTGTGCTCCTTATTTTTCCCATCCTACATCATGGCTTACATTGTTATATGCACTCTGTACAGATCCTATTTTTTGTTTGCGCACAGTGTGTCGAAAATCTTAATTGAACCTATTCAGACCTTGCACCTGCTTTAAGCTCTCCTGCAGTATTTTTTTTTTCTGCTTTAGCGCTGTAATTTTCCATTGCAGGAATGATGAAACTTGTCAACCTCTATGTAAAAAAATTGAGCTTCCGTCATCCAGAAGGGTCAGTTTTGAAAGTGTTTTCTACCTTGACAGGCTGGCTTTAAGGTGATCTTCTTAGCCGTTCTTTTGTGCATAGTGCAAACATAGACTTTGCTTATTCATTATTCTGATGTTGTTACTTTTTCATTTACGCTAACAGATACCGCTAACATAGTGCAAAACCACACACAAGTTGTGTCTCTCGGTTAGGCCGCCGCCATGCCCGATAGATGAGAGACGTCCTTTTTATTGGCACAAGAGAGAAAGTTGACGTGGTCATCAGCATGCTTGATTGCTAGAAATAGTTTGGTTTGAGAATACGAAGATTCAATCAGCATTTAAACTCGGCAAGTACATGGATATATTGCACATGGAGGATTAGAAAGCAGTTTCACGTGGATTTAAATTGTAAGCTTGGTGCATCCAAAATTTAGATTAAAATAAACGTGCATTGCACGTGCACGGTTACTAGTATAGCTAAGGATACAAACATGGGTCGTTCAACGTACTTAAACATTGTCTCGGATAATGGCGCTTGATCAGGAGTTACTTGTAACCCCTTCATCTTAATAAACGTCAGTTTTACCTGCAAAAAAAAGTACCAGCTACCTATGGAGTTTACAAAGTTGAATAAACCTGCTCACGTCTTAGCAGCCATGGGTATGGGGATGAACCTGAACAACTAATCTGTGTTGTTGTCGGGGTTCCCAGATGATGTATCCTGTCTTGTGCCCAGCGGTCTAGCTGTGACTAATGGAATGCGTGCGCTTCAATAAAATAAAATATCCTGCCACGATCGGGCCAACTAGCGTACGAACGTGCGTTTTTTTCAAACCATTTTTCTTTGCTAGGTTGGTACGTTCGGAAACGAGCACGGGCACTACGTTCATTCTTTTTTATCTATAGGTTGTACGTTCCGAAAACGACTAATAATATAAAATATATTAAAATCTGAAAGCACAAATTAAATCAAAGTACACAGACACACAGATTACAAGTACATAAAAAACGCAACAAAAAACACAGAACAATGAATACAAACCATATTGAAGACAAAATATAAAGACACAAAGTATAAGTATCACAAATCACGGGGTACAAAGTACATAGAATAGTGAGTACAAACTAAACAGAACACGGATTACAAGGTTTAGTTTTTTATATTTCATTCAAATCTATAAAATTTGAATAAAATTTGCCAAAGTTTAAATTTACAAAAAAATATTTGAGCGGCGCGAGTGGGTAGAACGGCGCCCAAATGCGCCAGGTAGTCCGAACGGCGCCCAAATGGCTCGTCCGGAAGGCCTTTGGGCGACCATTTGGGCGCCGCGACTGGAAATGCTCTTACGATGTTGCCTCAATGAACGAACTTCGCAGGACCCACATGAGAGCTCTTCTAACATAGGATCAGGGAAACAACGTGAAAAAGAAGGGCGAATCCTTCAAAAGAAAAAATACAGACGCAAAAAGGTCCCAAACATACCAAGCCCGAACGCGTCTAGAGCAACTGGCGCCTGGCGGGATGTCTTTTTTTTTTTGAGATTTAAGGTGCTGCGTGTTACTACATCAACGACAGGTCCAGGTCCAGCCTGTTTACAACAATCACCGGTGGAACACCCCTCCACACCGAACACACATTATTCACGCAGCTGTGTTTCGCTAAAACGTGGGCCGCTTCATTCGCCGTGCGCCTAATTGCCTTCACCGAGAAGTCTTGAAAACTCGACAGTGTGGACTTGATATCTTCTATCAACGGACCGTAGATGGATCGATCCTTGTCCACTCGTGTGAGTTTTGTTACAGCACTCGCACAGTCCAGCTCCACAATCACCTTCTGCACCTGAACTTCCTTCGCCAGGAGAATCGCCCGTCGGCATGCAAGCAACTCTGCAGCTTCCGCATCGGCAACATGGGGTAAAAAATGGGCAGCTCCAGCGACGAAGCTTCCATGATGATCACGTATTACCGCGCCACCTCCACCCTTGCAGCTGTCAGAAGAAAACGCTGCGTCGGAGTTCACCTTGCACCAACCCAGACCCGGTGGACGCCAGTGCTCCATCGGCTTGGTTACAACATGCGGAGAGGTCGATTTCAGATTCAACCATTCCTCGACCGCCGCCGTCGTTCTGCGCGCAATTGCCTTCGGGTCGTCTATACGTAAGCTTTCCCTTGCATCATTCCTGGCTAGCCAGAGGTTGTACACCATGAACATGAACCAAGAAACCTGGTCCGAAGTCATCTTCCCAATCCCTTCCAGAACCCAGCCTTTCAGCTCTGCATGCGCCTGCAGCTGGTCAGGTGGATGATCAAAAGTAGCTCCAGTGAGCTCCTGCAAGAATGTCGATGGCGAGACCAGAGGCCTAACTGCATCACGGGCTGGAAACGCGTTCTATATCCGGGGTTTCGTCGGCAGTTTCTCTGGCAGTTTCAAGGGCATAAATACCGTTGAACAAAGTAGTTTGTAGAATCCAGACGACGGTGATCAACTGGGCGCCAGTATTTAGATGCTTGGCGTGGGAGTCCCGGCTGCAGTGGCTTGCCGCGTAGCAAAGCATCTCCACCCACACCCCAAGGATCACTCGCTCCACCTTCACCGAACTGTACCGTGGGTCGAGCAGCCTGTCGGCTAGGGTTGCTCCATGTCTTACGACTGCCGGACTGCCAGAACCTTGTTGTTTGAGTTGTTCCATAAAGTCGATGGGTGAGCTTTGAGGATCAAATGATGGCGAACAGGGCTTGGCAATAGAAATTTGTGAGCCAGGTCGTAATGTCTGGCGCGAACAGGGCTTGGCAGCATGTAAGGATGATCAACAAGGAGAAACATCATGTAGTTGGACAGCAATTTGATTGCATCCTTACGCTGCTCGGACGACCGTGCATCTTCAGCGTTAGGATGATCCTTCCTCTCCAATAAGAAGATATCAGTAGCGATGTGCCAGGCAATGATGCTCTCGTCGAATTCAGTGTCCACGAACCAATAGGTACCATTGGTATCCGGATAGTCTCTGTCCAATGCAAGTTGCGATATCTGACCCCGGTAGCTCCACATCACGTCCTCGCTGCCCTCACATGCCTCCACAATTCTCCTTACCTCCTCCAAAACCAATGCTTTACTTTCACCTGAAATGTCAACGGTGCCCGTCATACGCAGCTTGTTTAACCAGTTCTCAAGCCCTGTGATTCTTGCTATCCTGCTGCTGAAATCTTGCTTGTAATTGAACATCTCCAACAAGTTATGCTGCCCGACTGAGCCTGACCACATCCTGCCGCGCTCTGCTGAATCAAACAGCCGACGGAAAATCATGACTGCGCTAAGGAGCCATCTGGATGAAACTTTCTTCCTGAAGATAGCACATGTCCATGATGACCCTATTGCCCTCAATATTGATGTCATCTCGAGGACAATGGCCCCGCACAGCAAGGTGTAAGTGAAAGCTAGATCAGCTCTTGTGTAACCGTCTTTAACAGTCTTCAATCTGAAAAGTAAGAGTGCTGTTACCGTGGCCACCAACGAGACAGCACGAATGCGGCACCCGTACCATGTGTGTATCACCACTGACTTTGTGTAGAAGATGTCATGCATGAGAGAGAGCTGCATCCCAGTCAATTCGAATAGCTTGTCGTCTTTGTCCGTCCAGTACTTGGTGAGGACCTTTTGTAGGTTCTCTGAAGGCCAGATCTTATAATCCACAAACTGACCCATGCAAATATGCAACAGGGAATGGGCATCCCGTAGAACATCTTCGGCATTCTGATGAGAACTATCTCGGGACTGATCTGGAACATCTTCTCCCTGTCTAATTCCAACGTTGTCCATGAAGTTGGTGATACCGTCATGGCTAGAGGACCTGAGCGTCCATACTCTCTCCCATACTTATAATCCACAAGCTGACCCATGCAAATATGCAACAGGGAATGGGCATCCCGTAGAACATCTTCGGCATTCTGATGAGACAACACAACTTCTTCCTGCTCTAACGGACTATCTCGGAATTGATCCAGAACAACTTCTCGGTGTCGATCAAATTCAACGTTGTCCAGGAAGTTGGTGATACCCTCATGACTGGAGGACCTGAGCGTCCATACTCTCTATCCATACTTCAGAAAACCAACTAAGTAGATCAGGACGGCGGCCATGACCAACAACGCCCCGCCGTCGGTGATATGTCTGTAAAACACATACGCTGCCCCAAGAGCCTGCAAGACAAGGGTGAGCAGATGTCGTAGCCACAGTTGGTTGTCCTCAATGGCATAGGCAGTCATAGTGTCCTGTCCACCCAGGTGCAGCAGGAGGAACTGTGCCCAGAACGCAGCCGGTCGAAGTTCAGGTAGCTGGCTGTAGGAGATGTGGCCGAGGGTGTACACCGCCGTCGTGTCGGCCGATAGGTACGCCAGCCAAAGGAGTAACCTCCATATGCGGGAGTTGCCTTGACGCATCCCAGCGAAGAGGAAGATGAAAAGTTGCAGCTTGAAGCTGAGGAGTACCAGTATCTGAATCGACCATTCATTCCAAAGGTATATCGCCCATCCAGCGGCCATTCAATGCACTGAAATGCAAATAATATAGATGAACAATGTGTGTTAACATTTTGTAATTAATTTTTTAATGCAAATAACATAGATGAACAATGTGCTTGAATCGACTCGTGCAACGGGTCGTTTGTCATGGTATGGTACATTGGTACGTCCTTAGCTGGCCATCTGGGCCGGGCTGGCCCAACATGACCCGGCATGCCGAAACCCTTTTATTAATGGGTCATATAGTATCGGCAAATGGGTTTCGTTTTGTAGATAAGTCGCTATGCAAGTTGTATGGGCTAGCCTTGTATGGCCGCGACCGGCTCGCGTGCTGTTTCGGCCTTGGGACGTTTCTTGGACATTTCGGCCTCGAGGATTTGGCTCCCCGGAGGGGAAACGGTGGCACGTAACATGGACGAGGGTGACCGGGTAGGCGGTGTGAGTGTGTGACATGTTGTCAAAGGAGGGGCGTGGGGTTGTGTTTGTCCTCAGTGAGAGGGGAGAACGGCAAGAATGCTAGGGCGTTGTCCGGCAGCTCCGAGTCTACCTCCAAGTTTGGAGGCCAGCTCGAGAATGTCGGGCAAAAAAGGGGTCAAGCTGGATAGTCAGAGGTTACCGGTGTGGCCGTTTTTTGTGTCAACAAATCTTTGGAGGGTGTCGGTGGAGACGCTGCATCTAATGTGCGAAGACACCATGGCCCTGAGGCACTGAACAGATTTGGGGAAGCCCATCTGCTGAACCCACGGTTGTGCTTCAACTCGACTCGCATTATTCATCTTCCTCCACTCCCAGGTTGCCTTCTTTTTCTCTCTGCCCACTGACTCATTTCATCTCTACACCATGCGTTTGTTAAAATGCTTCACGCACTACAAGGATTCCGGTCTATTGCAACAAAATCGTTTGTCGCAATACATGCCGATTTGTGGCAATAGGTACCTATTGCCACGAAACGACTTTCGTTGGTAGCCGTTGCAATTGGACGCATGGTAATAGGTTATCGCCACGAAAAAGTAATTGTGGCAATAAAAGTGTGCTATTGCAACAACCATATGGAAAGTTGCCAAAAAAAATTCCCGTGGCAGCACTCACCTGATGCCACAATTTGGTTTGTGGAGACAACTTTAATGCAACATTCAAAGAATCGTGGCGACTGATAGCTCGTGGCAATAGATATTTGTGGCAACAACCTATGCCAACGACGGTGGTTTCGTGGCGCATACTCTTCCGTGGCAATAATCAATCGTGGCAAGAAACTATGGCAACAAACATTACAATCGTCGTAACAAGAAATTGCGACAATTTGAACTTTTCGTGGCGATACTCTATTTCAACAAAACTTAGTTTGGTGGCGACAAACAGCTATTGCAACTGCCAAAACATTTGTAGCGACAAACTATTGCGACAATTTAAATTTTTTGTGGCGATACTCTATTTCAACAAAATTTAGTTTTGTGGCGCCAAATAGTTATCGCAACCAATATATTTTCGTGGCAAAGCCTATCGTAACCGTAAAAAAATAATACAGACATTCAATTACAATATTCAAAACCATACGTATAATTGTGGATTCATACAAATCATAATTCTCATAGCTAAAGTCCAGGAAATGAAACTCAAATATAATTTACCCATCCTAATTAAGGGCCAAGACTAAACTGTCCATGATCGAGAGTCCAGTCCAGCTAGTTCTTTGGATCCTGCAATCAAGAAATAAAAAAATTAGTTACAGTAGTGATTGGTACAAGGCTTAATACATGTTGAAAGACACTGCCATATTGTAAACATTAAGTGAAATCAACTCATTTAAAAAGCTTCGACATATTAGGTGGGCATGCCAAAACTTAGAATTCTAAACAATATCTGTTCAAACAATGCAGGGATATATGCTGCTAGCATTGCAAGCACACTTGCCTTCACTACATCCTCTAGATTGTGAGATAACAACTGTGAACCAGCTGAAGGCTAGAACTTAACACTGCTCTACCTGAGCTAAATTTTTTTATCAAGTGTGCTTGGGCCGCTGGTTGCATCCTGGACAGAAAGTCTACATGAAACATACAGAATAATCGACAAAACTGGGTGGTCTAGATTGTCCAGACAATGATCTTATTATCACAGATAATACTGCTGGAGGTAAAAAGTCGTCCTTTCACGCGTCAAACCAGTGAGCACAAGATGTGTGGTAAACAAATTGAAAATGTACAGACAAGCCAGTTTTCACTTGTTCTACTTGGCTAGTTTTTCTGGTAAGTTTTGAATTCCAAGTTCCACCTGTCTATTGATACCTGTGAGTTAGAATTGTCCACCTGATAGGTTCCAGCAGTGTGGTTTGGGGAAGAAAAAATGAAGCAATCAACCATAATTTTAATTGACAAACTATAGTAGTGCAAGAAGTAGAGATATGTGTGTGTGTGTGTGTGTGTGTGTGTGTGTGTGTGTGTGTGTGTGTGTGTGTGTGTGTGTGTGTGTGTGTGTGTGTGTCTAGAGACAGAGCAGTGTGTGCCAATGCACGCAGCAGCTAGCTAATTATAAAGGCCATTGAAGTATAAAATGCAAGCAAACATGAAGAGAAAGCAAGGTTGTGACTTACAATTGGTCTAAACATTCGAGAATTCATTTTTGAAGCTTGTATGAGCGCATTTGAAGAAATAGAAGTTGGCCTTGGAGAATTTTTTCTTCTGTTTCCGGTGTATCTTCCAATTCCCATCTGTCCTGTAATGCGTACAACAAATGGGCTAATCGATCTCCTGTGTCCTCTCTGTCGCCGAACCATCCTCACGACCTCACAGTTGCCGCCCGACGGAGACGAGCTACCAGGCCCAGCCGCCGCCGCCTTCGCCCCTCCATCCCCGCCTGCCCGACTGTGAAGTTTTGTTAAAGTTACAGTTAACCTTGTGGGTTATGATATCTACGGCCAGACCCCTACATTTTCACCAATGCTCGCACAGCCCAGTGGTCTGAACATAAATTTGCATCACCGATGCCCGCGAGTTTGATTCCTACTGTTTACCTGTTACGTAGGCGGGCGAGTTCGAATCCACGCGGAGGCGAAGTCTCCATTTTTTTCGGTTTTGGTTAATTAAATATGGTGCAATTATTAAATACTTTAATTATTTTTTAAACTTGCAAAAATCATAACTTAATATCTATAAATCTGAATAATATAAATTATGTGTATAATTATGCAGAAAAATGCATAGATTTTTTTCGGTTTTGGTTAATTAAATTTGGTTCAATCAATAAATATTTAATTACTCCTTAAAACTTGCAAAAATCATAACTTAATATCTATAAATCCAAATAATATAAATTATGTCTATAATTATCAGAAAAATGCATAGATGATTTGTTGCTCCTTTTCCGCAACACTAGGAGATTGTTGCAATATGTTGTGCATATTACCATGGATGCACAATTTGTCGCAACATGTAATAGTTATTGCAACACAATGAATGTGAGGAAAAAGACCCCATATTACAACCAATACATGTTTTGTTGCAATACGAAGCCACTTTTTAGCAACAATATCTATGACTAGCGCCACATGCCAGAATTGTTGCAATATATGTCCGAATATTACCACAAAGATTTACTTTGTTGCGATACCAAGTCTTTATTGCAACAAAATGACTAATTTACGCAACGCAACCCAACTGTCGCAATATCACTACCATATTACAACGCTGATACGGCTTGTGGCAATACGTGGCTTATATTGCAACAAAAGGAGTACTTACCGCGATGAAACGAAACTGTGGCAATATGTAGATCATATCACCACGAACTGCAATTTTGTGGTAATATCACATTTTATTGCAACGAAAGATAGCTGTAGCAATAAATTTTGTTGCAATATACCTGAATTCCTATAGTGACGCAAATGAATAGTTATAAGCTGTCTCACACCTGTTTGTTCCAATGCTTCACATAGATATGAATTACACCAAAAAATTGGGCAAATGAGACCATGCGTCTCTTACTCTCTTTAACATTAAATATGTCAAAGGGAAGTTGCCCTGCCTCTAGGCCTTCGCCCTGGTTTCCGCCGCCAAGGCCAAGCAAAGAAAGGAGGCCAGTTGCCTTCAGATCCGCCCCAACCGGTGGCCGAGCGGGCCTTGCCCACCAGTGTCCTCCGGTAGTGACAAGAGGAATGGGAAAGAATGAGGGGTTTGGGGGCACCTAGGATTGCATCAACCAGACTGAAAAATTCTACCCATGATCTGTCTCCTACATATACATGATGTATTGGCATCCATGTATATGGTCAACTTGTTCAGAAAAATATCATCAAACCCTACAACTCTACTTTGTCTCATTTGAAAACGAATGCATTATCCATCTACAACAAAAGTTACAAATACGGATTTTAATACATACTTGTTCCTATCATTCAGAAGAACATTCCGAAATGTATAAGAAGGTAATAAGTAAAAGAAACTTACACGAGATAAGTGTGGCGTGAGGGTGAACTGATGAACCAGCCGGACCAAGATTTGAAGAGAGAGGAAAGAGTTAGCTATCTGGCTTGAGCGATTGGTATTGTGCAACTGTGTCTACATATATATCGGAGGAAGAAGACAGCAAGGATTGATCTGGTCTTCCATCGATTTCTACATATAATACTCCCCATGTTTATAAAACTACAAGTGGAAAGCAAGTCATTAATTAAGGGCTACCATGTACCAGCTAATTAGTTCAAACCACGAGCTTCAAATAAAATCATGTCTAAAGGTCAAGTAACACCGTGCCCTTTTGAGTGTTTGAGGGGTCACTTTATTTTATCTTGGTTCAGATCAGTTTTCACTCAAGTTGGCAACAAACTGTACTTAATTCATGCAGACTTGAGAATAATATATACCCGGTATTTGAAGTTGGGTGCACATGCATAAGTAATAAACAATTTATGGATCTATTATTTCGATAATGGGACATTTGACTTTCGTGCATATTTGTCACTTTGCACATTAAAACAACCAGGGCATAATTCTACAAAATTGTATCCTCCCGTGTTAGGATTGAAGCTGTGAAGAAATATGCAACTAGTATTTTTCTACGAGGTCAGAAGGCACAACAAAAAGACATATGCAACTAGTGTTTCTATGACGTTGTTAATTACTTGCAAGGTATTACCAATGAACTACCATTCTATGATGGAATCAATTAAGAAAACAGACTAAATTATGCATATATTACATGAAATAGGTGCAAGCAAAACATAATAGTAGAAAGTGCATATTCAAGCATCTAGCATATATACAGGGACAAATCAGCATAGTTAAGATATACTGTGCAGCTTGCTGCCTGTTTTCATGGTTTCTTCACCTGGAAGAATTTCCGAACAACAGCTTACTCTCTAGTATGATTCAGAACTTGCTGCCATGCATACTCAAGTCTCGTCCTAGTACTGTTTGTTGGTAACTAATTAAACTACAAGTTATTTTGTTTTAGTACCCATGTAATAGTTGGGCAGGCATGAATTACACGCATCTACTCATGTAACCATTTGTATTACTAATTCCTTACTGTGTTAACTCGACATAAAAGAATGGAGCAAGAAAAGGCTGGTCCGCGGCCAGTGATGCCAAAACGATTCGACCAGCCTCCGGAGAATGCATCTATCTACTAGCAAATACCTCCCATTTAAAACTTTCAAAGTCGATGGCCAACTTGAAGTATTTTACTACATGTACAACTTTCAGCTAACTCTTGGCGATGCGAAAGATCCAAAGGATGCGGCAAGAGATGCAAACTAGTGATGAAAACGAGGGTGGCACTAACGAGAAAAGGTCTGGGCTAGATGATTGCCAAGGAGTATTAAGTAGTTGGAAGCCTGTCATAGTCCCATTATCGAAGACTAGCATTGGAGACTAGCATTGTCATAGTGCTAGATCAAATCAGGACAAGCAAACGTGTGAATTTACCGTAGATAATTGCAACTCAGGTTGTGGTCATCTCCATCTCCTATATATCTGAGTATTTGGGGATTATTTGGCAGATCATGTGGCGTGTAATTATGGATATGTAAATGGACTGATGGAAGAAAATCGAGAAAACGAGAACTGGTGTAGGCAATTTACCCCGAGCGCCTCCACCGAGCTGGCAGAATTCGTCGAGCAGCTGGCGCGTCTCCGGCGAACACGCACGCTCGCGGGAGGAGTGGCTGGAGGAGTGCGGCGTCGCAGTGGTCGGTCCAGCCGCAGTCGAGCAGGAAGCGGATCGAACCCTTCTACGGCGAGCAGATAGCAGAGGGGGCCCTCCTCGTACGCCCCGGCACTGCACCGACGTCCCCATCCCTTCGCCGGCGGCGGCGACGGCGAGGTGGAGTCGGACGGCAAATCCTATGCGGCGCCCGTTAGCGCCGCATAGTGATAGCGCCGCTGAAGCGAAGCTTTACTGGGCCGGCCCGTTGGCGCCTTTTTCCTTTTTTTTCCCTTTCCCTTTTTCTGTTTCTTTTTCGTTTATGTTTCTTTTTTCTTTTCTGTTTCTTTTTTTGTTTTTATTTTTCTTTTTCTTTTATGTTTTGTTTTTGTTTTTGTTTTCTTTTTCTTATTATTTTTCATTATTTTTTATTTTTTTGAAAATGATTCCAAATATAAAAATGGTTCCAAAGTTGAAAATGTTCCAATTTTGAAAATGGTTGTAATTTTTAAAAATGGTTTCAAATTTGAAAATGGTTCCAATTTTAAAAATGGTTCCATTTTTGAAAATGGTTCCTACTTTGAAATGGTTCCAATTATGAACATGGTTCCATTTTTTAAAATGTTTCCAAAAATTGAAAATGGTTCCAAAATTAAAATGGTTCCGAACTTAAAACTGTTCATTTTTTGAAATTGGTTCCATTTTGAAAATGGTTCCAAATTTTGGTTCCATTTTTTAAAATGGTTTCAAATTTAAAAATGGTTCCATGTTGAAAATGGTTCCAAATTTAAAATGGTTCCAAATTTTAAAAATGGTTCCAGATTTTAAAATGGTTCCATTTGGAAAATGGTTCCAAATCTAAAAATGGTTCCGAATTTAAAATGGTTCCAAATTTAAAAATTGTTCATTTTTAAAATGGTTCCATTTTGAAAATGGTTCCAAATTTAAAAATAGTTCCATTTTAAAAATAGTTCCAAATCTAAAAATTGTTCTGAATTTAAAATGGTTCCAAATTAAAAAAGGTTCCTAATTTGAAATGGTTCTAAATTTAAAAATAGTTCCAAATTTGAAAATAGTTCCAAATTTTAAAACGGTTCCAAATTTAAATCTAACATTTTTTCAAATCTATTTTTTTCAAAAATCAAAAAATTGAAAGTAAAAGAAAAACCTATAAGAAAACATACAGAAAATAAAGAAACAAAAAAAGAAATGAAAAACCATAAGAGAATAGGAAAAAACAGAATTTCGGCTAGTGGGCCAACCCATTAGCGGGCGCCCTTCAGGCGGCGCGAGGGCGAACCGCCGCCTGCGGGCGCCGCAAAGGAGCTCCCGAGTCGGACCGACGGTTCGGGCGGCGGATTTGAGCCCAAATCGGGAACCAGACCCAGCCTAGCTCATAAGCGGGCTGGGCTTGGCAAATATGGCCCTTATGGAGTTGATGTTGCTTCCTCATATGTGGGCTGGGCATTTCTAGAAACGGGCTGTAAAATTGGCCGGCTGAAGGCCTGCTAAAATCGGAGGCAGGTTGATTTAACAACCGCCTCCTAAATTAGGATGCACGTTTAAACTTCTCTCGTCCTGTCACAGACAGATTTTTCTTTGGAGCCAAATTATCTTGAATAACCGGCTGAGGGGTCACATTTGGTAATTTGTTCTTTTTTAATTGTTAGAACTATGTCCAGCGACTCTATTACCCGCTTTTCCACTAGTGCTATCTTTTGTTTTGCCTTTGGGCTTTTCATTTCAGTACCGGAGGTGAGGGCTAGGATCAGAGCTAGAGACTTGTTGAGGGTAGCCATGTTCTTTTTTTAATTGTTAGAATTGTGTCCAGTTAGCGACTCTATTACCCGCTTTTCCAATAGTGCTATCTTTTGATTTGCCTTTGGCCTTTTCATTTCAGTACCGAAGCTGGGGCCTAGGATAAAAGCTAGAGGCTTGTTGAGGGGTAGCCATGGTTTCTGCTTCACTGGCAACAATTGCTAGAGACATTTGTTCACGATTCAAAGTTGGATTAGTCAATCAATTTATATCTGCCTTTCGAGCAACATTAAAAATAGGGGAAACAGGAGACTATGGAAGATGGATATGGCTAGTCTATTGCTACTGTTTGATTGGCAATCCTTAGTTAATTTTCAGATCATGAAAGAACAATAACTTCTCTTTACGTCCTTTTTGACGTAGAAACCGGTTTACCATTAGTGCTCATAGATTTTTTTGCCACTTTATCAGTTCTAGTGCTGCCAAATTTCTATCAAAATGCTACCACTTTGCTCACCTGGTATTCTATCAAAATAAACTAACAATAGTTGATCAATTAAAACCGCAGTAGTATAAAAAATTTCCTTATGTAGATAACTCGACCAACCTTCATACGTACAAACTGAAATATCGAGAGCGATATATATTACATTGTCAAAGGTCGTGCTGCTGGTGGCCGTCACACCGTGAGGTAGCGACATGAACTTTACAACCGAGTACATGTCGTCGTAGGAGGAGCCTGTGCGGCTTATATACAAGTTTTGATATCCGTATTACCGAAACGGGTGCATCAGAATTCTCAAATATGAGGACGAGCACATCGAAATGTTCAAGGCAAACCCAAGAACAATCCACGACACCAACAAGTGTGCCGTGCACAACAAACTATTTGTGAACCAATTCACGAAATGTAACATCTAATGAGTACGTAATCATTGTTATTTTTTTCGAGCTTATTTTGGTAGAGTCAATCTAATTTCGCCAATTTTTAAACGACAAATTGTTAATTTTATACTAAACTTTTGAATTTTTATATTTTTTTGTAAAATCATCAACTTGCCTATTGTATTTTTAATTACTTAGTTAGCTTAATTGACAACATCACAATGTTTCAAAACATAACTAATGCATGGTATAAAATAAATGTTTTGTAGTTCCCCTCAAAATAACCTTTGTCATACTAAATCCCTTTATGCGTGAGAAATAAGAATCCCCAAATGGATTAATTAACTACATTTACATAAACCCAATGTTACATCTCATCAATTGACTTGCACATAGCCATACAATAATTTAAAAAAATGTTGGTGCAACTTATTTCTAGAAATGATCTCTACATGGAAAGTTGCACAATATTTCGAAAATGTGCAATTACTTAACTGATCATTAAACTAAGAATTCACTATAAGATTGTCGATTTAGGAACAACGAATTTTGGCAGATAACTATACACTGAAAAATATAAAATATCTTGATAGAGATTTTTAGCGTACGACTGGACACATAAGAATAGAAAATTCTACAAGAGTGAAGTGGGTTCCACTTTTTACCCCATAGCTGTGCACATGTGACACATATTACCCTATTAAGTTAAAAAATTCCGAAATTTCTACCGTGATATGTTTAACTGTTTCCGCATTTTCAGTATTTTCTTGGCTTAACATTGTTGTCTGAATTTAATTCACGTTATCATACACACATTTTATCTATCAAGAACCTTTCTTTTGGACCTATGTATGAAGAACCGTACCTCGTCAAGAGGGCACAATGCTCTTGCAACTTGCAAGTTATAGAGTACACAAGATTTGGCATCATTTGTAAGGAAAACCGGGCATGAAACCTTACAATGACCGTGCAATATCTCTTTGAAATATATTTATATATGGCTCATTCGTGACCGTCAAATACTTCTGATCTACGGTCGTGTGGCAATAAACTCAACTCACTGATCACGGTCGTTAAAATATATTTATATACTAGTTAACCTGCACGTGCAACGCACGTACCATTTTTAAAATTCCAGATCCTTGAGAAAAGTTAAATTAAAATTTATAATGTTTTCTATGGTAATCTATGTGTACATATGTACTAATCTACATGAAAATAGAAAATCAGACAAAAATATCCTTTTAGATCGATTGCTCATATAACTTTAAAAATCTTCAAAAATCCAATTCGGAATGGCAACATAAAATAAATAATTTATACTCACCCTGGAAGTAACATCTTGGAAAGAAAATTCATCCATGAGTTAAATTATGCTCATGTTCAATAATGAACGCATGCAGAAAATAAGAAGTTGATGCCATCCATCTCATTGGCGTTGTTTCGCTAGAGGTTCTTCCATAGTAGGACCTTGTATCATCTAGGTAAAGAGATCTTTTACCGAAGATCCAGATGCACGGCTATCCGGGCTAGCATTTACAACATCTTGAACTGGCAGCAAACCTCGCAGCAGTTGTGTACAAGCTATCTGGTTGTACATCATTATAAGTCCCACCTGGCGTCCTGGTGATTCGTAAGGTGTTCTCTTAGACTCGATCATCGAGTTACAATACATCACGCAAATGGATAAAAAGGACAAAAAAGGTGAATGCAGTTAGAATTGTTAACGTCCACAAACATATGGGTACAATAGAATCTCATTATCGAAATCTCATGATCAAAGAAATAAGTTATTTATCAACTCCTAACCAGAAAAATCAAGATTGGAAAAAGATATTGTCCTGATTCCCATACATCTAAATCTCCCTAATTATAGATACATTGTCCATTACTTGTTTCATAAATAACTTAGATAAATCCATTAACATAGAAACATACTAAAGCATGACTATCAAATTGCATCATCATAAAGATAGGCAAATCAAAAGCTTAAGAAGGGATAGACCGCTAATAAATAATTATAGATAAATCAACCGATAAAAAAATATAATGAAGCATAACTATCAAAGGACATCACTGTAAGAGGATACAAAATCACAAGCTTAATATGTGGGGGGGGGGGGGGGGGGGGGGGGGGGGGGGGGGGGGGGGGGGGGGGGGGGGGGGGGGGGGG